>RJWH01001844.1:0-242650 GCA_004363575.1 Solenodon paradoxus
CAGTGCCAGAGATGACCCCTACAGTGCCAGAGATGACCCCTTCAGTGCCAGAGATGACCCCTACAGTGCCAGAGATAAGCCCCACAGTATTTACCTGCAGCGCGACCACGCTGTGAAGAAACAGGCACACAGGATAGAAGGAATCGTCTCCCCATGTGGTTCATTTCCTCACAGGGGCGGGAACAGCAGCAGCGGCCACTGCCCACTGCAGTCAGTGCTGGCAAAGGCCGTCTTCAATGTGGGGCAAAGGGGCAGCTGCTTTTGGACCCTCAACAGACTAGGCCTGAGGCAACTCAACTGCCCCCTTTGCCCCGTGTTAAAGACAGCTCTGGTTTATTAAAAACAGGACAAAATTGACATTTATATTAAAACTATGGGACAGTTGGGAAATATGAAAAAAAATGGTGCTGTCTTGTGTAAAATGGTATGTATGGTCAGCCTACACGTTGATCAAATATGGGCAAAGTCTTGGTCTGTGTCACACAATGTACTTGTGACCCAGAGCGCTCTGGGCTCCCTGATTTGCACCGTCTTCACTGACCTCAGTTCACTCAGGACCCTGCTCTCCTCTGTAAGCTCTGCACAGACCTGGCTCTGTGGCCTGATACTAATCAGCACTTGCTGCTGATTTCTAAGTCGGCGCAAAACTTATTATAACTCCTTTATGTGTCTAGACCCTGCATTGCTATCTGGAAGGCAAATTCCTTGAAAACAGAATTTTTTTCCAGTTAGGCTCATACTCAGACCATATGAGAACTACACAAACCAACTTGTTTTGGTCATGGAGCGGGGGGCGGGGGTCCTTGACACAGGAAGCATGATCACCTGTTGTAACTAGTCCCTGCTCACCTTGCTCATCTGAGATTAAGAAAATGAATGTAGTCATAAAGCGGTTATTGCTCTCCTGGTCCAGAAAGTAAGTTTATTTTTTTTCTCTCTCTTACATCCCAAAACCACAAAACTAATTGAGAGCTCCTGTTTCTTTATAATTCTATCACTTATGGTAATTAATAATCATGTAAGTCAAAATATAATTTCTCATGCCATTGCTATTAACTTCTTTAGATTCATTTCTTTTTCCCCTCCTTCTCATTTAGCCAAATGCATTTCAGTAAGTGCATATGCTCACTGAGAGGATGATAAGAATAATGGGTTTCAGTATTTATTCTATGCTCTCGTAAGATTGCAGCTCCATTCCTTCCAGATGAGATGACATTTTGACTGTGGTGATACGATTAATACCCAAACATGGTTTGAAAAGTAGGATGGGAGGCATGGGGACTGGGCTGGGGGGAGAGAGAGATTTCCTCCACGAAGTGTTTAGTTTTATCAGTGAGGAAATACTTACTGATGTAAAATACACAAAAACAGAAGGATTTGGAAATATGACCCTTTTAGGGATTCCACAGCATGTAGGGTTAGGGTATGTATATGGAGGACTACTAGACATCTGGGAAATCACCCAAGTGCTCTGCATTCTGATTTCTTCATTTGTAAAACAGGAGTGTGCTTTGCAGCCATTGAAATGTCTGTCCTCAGGAGGATTAGGATCAAGGTCATACATGCCCTGAGGACCCTGGTGAGGGTGCCGCCCTTCCAGCCAGGCTTCACTTGCCAAGTCATGGTCTTTTTCTGTTCGTCTACTGAGAGCAGGGCCTTTTCTAATTGCAAGAAGTTTTTTGTGCACACAGCCACCCCAATTGAGATAACTATGCGATAAGCGATGATATTATTCTTCAGCCAAGGGTTTCCACTTTTTCCTAATGAACATCTACCCTCCCACCAATGGAGAGAATGTAGCATTGGATCTTCATTATAATCGAAACAGTGGAATGAAGAGGCCAAGGACACAGATTCATAGGCTCATTCTATTTTGAAGCAAGAGATCACCTATTCCAAGCATTCCCCTTTTGGAGAAAAGGAATTCAAGACTCAGAAGCCTCTCCTCCCCCAGGCTCCAAAAGCTAATTAATTAAGTGCATAATGTTGTCTGGTAGCAATTGGTGTGAGAACCTCACTATCATGGCTGATGGCCCTACCCACTAGCAGCAGAAGTCTTCCATTCCCAAGACATCAACTTGTGACTGGTTTGGTGGCACTGGAGAATCCAACACCAAGGGATACTCTGGACCTCCTTCCGGGTCATCTGCATCAGGTTGCCAAGTTTTACAGACAGATGGACTGTCAATGTTTTCCTATGGCACATCTTCCCTGAGTCCACCCCTCTGAAATCCTCTCACCCTCCTGTCCTCTTCTTCACAATTATCGCTCTCCCTATAAATCCCAAGTTCCACTCTTCTCCCTCCAGCACTCCTTCCTTCCTGGTGGCCTCAGCCTGTCCCACAGTGAGCCCTATTCAATGGAAGTTGATTACCATTTCCAGCCCATTTTTCCTAACTGATTCCATGCTCTGGCATCCTCAGGTGCCACCCATCCCCACACATACCCTGGAGTGCGTCCCCAGCACAATTCTGTGCCCTCTTCTTTCTCCCTCCATGGGATCCTTTTCTGTGGAACATCTCATCCACCTCTGGCCTCAAACTCTCTGCACTTCTGCTAGCCCTTAGAAACTTTGTTGTTGTTGTAGTAAAATATACACAATATTAAATTTACTATCTTAACCATTTAGTGAACAGCTCAGTGGCACTAAGCACATTCACTGTGGGCTATGGCCGTCACCCATCTCCAGAACGTCTCCTTTTGTAAAACCGAAGCTCCCTACCCACTAAACAATAGCGTCTCATTCCCTTCCTTGGCAACCGCCGCCCTACTTCCTGTCTGAGTTTGCTCTCTCTGGGTATCTTACCTAAGTGGGTATTCTGTGACTGATTTATTTCACCTAGCACAATGTCTTCAAGCTTCCTCTAGTTTGTATCATGTGTCAGAACTTCCTTCTTTTAGAGGTTGAATCATATCCTGTTCCATGTAGGTGCCACATTTTGTTGATCCATTATAGACACAAGACAGTTGACACATTTTCAATGAGTTTCTCTGATGCCAGCCCTGTGATAGGCACTGGCCTACATGGTCCCTTGTCCTGTGGATCTTAGAGTCCACGTGGCACCCCCTTTATTGGGTACATGTCACACCTCTCCCATGGGAGTCTCTCAGGGATCCAGATTATGGTCACCTCATTGGCAGCCCCAAGCTTCTACACAGAGTTGGCAACCGGTAAAAATTTGTTGGAAGAGTGAATGAATGAACCCACTTAGTACTGGTGAATAGATCAATTTTATAAATACATATCTTGAATTCTTTCTCTTGAAGTTTCATCTCCAGAGAGTGTTTATAGTAGAAGTTACTTCCAAACACAGCATGGATCACTCAAGTTTTTATTACTGAGAAGTTCGTGTTACTGCATAAATCTTACGCTCCCCCAATGTAAACTGCCATTAAACAAGCTGAGCAACGACAGGGACATTCTTTTTATCAAGGGCCTACTATTAAGATAGATTAACTTGGAGGGAATGGCACCAGCCTGGGAATCTGCCCCATCCCTCATTCTTATTGTGATTAATGAGATGGGGCACATAATTTTTTCTATTCTGCTTGAAAACATATTGAGTTTATGCCTCGTCCCACAATGTTAAATATTGTCTTAGAATTACATTATTTCTTACACAGATGGATGGGTCTGGTGCTGTGTGCACTGCTGACAGTTTTCCTGAAGTGGAACCAGAACTGGTAAGGGAATCATTCAGCTGTGATTACAGCTAGAAAGCACGCAGAGACTTCAAGTGAAATAGCATACACAGGTATGCTGTGGATCCCAAAGCAAAGGAATAATGCAAAGATGTACAGACACTCAGAACCAAGACCAGGACACGAAGAGGTAGGCAAGTCTTTAAGTTTTTAAGGTGGGCGGCTAATGCCATCTTCAGTAAGGAGAGCTCTTGAAGGGATCTTATCTTTTTATCTTATCTTTTTATTTGTAAATTGAGTGCTTTAGCACCAAGTAAGGACTGGAATATTTTTGAAATTAATGTATTTGTATTTTTCAAACTATTTTTCACATTTTCTATTGAGTTTACTCTTTGCCATTAGGAGATAGATGGTGATGAATTACTAATCCCCATTTACGGGTGAAGAAACAGGCACAAAGTGTCCTCATTAGTCTCTGGGTTACCAGGAAGACGGGATTAGTTATCTGGCCTCATGAATGTACATCCAGGGGCTACTCTTCCACTCACTTTGTTCCTCTTTTCACCAAAGATTTGCTGAGCCACAAATTTATCCCAGGTTCTGTGCTGGCTTGTTGGTGGAGACAGGGGAGATGGGGAAGACAAGCTCTTTCCTCAGGAATATCACAGCTTATGGAGAATACAAGTATGGGCACGAATCATTACAACTAAGTTGCCCAGGTCAAGAGAAGAGTCATAGGCATTCTGGGCACAGGGAGGACTGGGGGACTCATTCACCTAGTGAGGCCTGGAAGGCTTTGGAGAAGAGATGCTTTCTAATTAGATGTGTTTTCTAAGTAGATGCAGCCTTGAGGAACTTATAAGAATCCTATCCCAGGGGAATTCCAGTTAGCATGGATGGGATGTGGGTGAGGGAGTGAGAAGTGGTGGAGAAGAAATACTAGAGAAACAGCAGGGGCCAGATTCATTGAGCAGACATGCAATCAACAAAATTGAGAAGCGGTGACTGTGAGCCATGATGCATTTAATTCAGTGGATATAGTGAGATGAAGAAGGGTTTTGTCCTCATGGAGCTAACTTTATAGTGGAGGAGTTGGACAAAATACAAGGAACCGAATACACAGATGAATGATAGTCATGAGTAATGCTAAAAGGAGTGGAATACGGTGGCTAAATCATGTTCTAGAGAACAACAGATCACAGCAAGCACTCTTGCAGTGGTGATGTTTTAACTGAAATGGGAAGGACGGGCAGAAGATGACCGTATAGAGTCAAGTAAGGGGTGTTCCATGATGGGACAGCAATAAGTGCAAAGGGCCTGTGGTTGGAAGAAACAGATGGACAGTGACTGTGCAGAGGATGGATGAGAGAGGGTCAGTTACGTGGGCAAAATCAGCCATACAGGACTTTTGGCCAACATTTTATTCTACGATCTATACATAGCTATCCAAAGATTTTACAGTAAATAACATGATTTACACGTTTAAAGTTTGCTTTGCCTTCTGCGTGGATAATGAATTATAAGGGAGCAATAGTGGATGCAGGAAGGCCAGTAGCGAGCTATTGCTATGATTGATCCAGGTGAGAGATGATAGTGGCTTGGACCAGAGTGGTGGGACAGTGGGGAAGTGGGTAAGTATGTTTTGGAAGTAGAGCTGATGGGGCTTGCCCTCAGAGTGGTCTTGGGGTGTGGGGTGAAGGAGGAGACAGGAAGAAGTGCAGCCTTGGGTAATGCTGGGATGATGGGCCAAGGCCAGAGATGGGGTGGGGATGGGGAGGTCAGTGCTGGAGTGATATGGAAAGAGAGACACCTTCAGCTCAGATGTGGTAACAAGATGGGCTTGATCCCACTGGAGAGAGGTGGCAGACTTACACAGTCAGCGTGGCATTTTAAGAGGATGCTTTGCCAGCTGGGTGAGAATGGAGGTGCCTATAGGAAGGGAGGTGAGTCCAAGGTAAGGGTCAGACAGGAGGGGATGATGGCCTGAAGGAGGGCAGAGAACCCAGCTGCTCTTGTCTGCTGATACCCCAGGGGTCTGTTAGAATTGTGAAGAAAATGGGTTCCTGCCTGGGTGGAGTTACTAAATGGAAGGGAAGCCAGGTGGCCTGAGAGGGATTCTCAAACCCCAGGGGCCTCTCGATGGGCAAAACGGGGGTGCAGAGGGCTGCTCTGTGTTTCTCAGGACAGGAAGGCTGATGGATCCTCTGCTGTATGGAATACCCTGAGGGGAGTTTTCTAACCATCTGGGGCACCCAGGCCTCACACCATCTTCCGCTTAGATTCCCCTGGACGATCAGCAAGGGGAAGGGTGTCTGGGGACCTGCTGTTATCCCAGAGCTGGGCAGCTGGTTTTCCTTCCTGGGTATCTGCCAGTCCCTTCTCAGGAGGCTCTTGGGCAGAGTGGTGCCTGTCTTAGGATGGCTGAACTCTTTGGAGGCAGTGAGTTCCCTGTCACAGAAGTTCGAACAGACTGCTAACCACCTAGCAGGGACTCCAAACACCAGTTGGGAGTTGTACTAATGGTCTCCTGTCTACCAGAGCTTCAAGTCACCCCCAAGCTCCCAATATAGAGGAGCTCTGTATTGGGCCGGGAGCTCCTACATGACTAGACTCCACTCTGGGCAGAATGGAGTTTGAAAGGACATCGGAACTTGGCCCTATGCTGCTGAGGCCCTGTCTGTGGTGGCTAAGGGCTTCTGGGGGTTGCTTTAAACCAGTACATGGATGCAGCACAAGCCAGGGACAGCAGCAGCCAAGTCACACTTCTGAGTATTTAGGGAGTGGCAGAGCAATCATGGTTTCGAGAGGCCAACACCAGCATTGCTCAGTTCTTTTAGTAACGTAGGACAGCCGAGGGGTGCTAGAACGTTCCTGGAGAGAACACAATGAGAGGTTGAGAAGATTTCAGACGTAACAGGGGGCAGATGAAATGAAGGGTTAAAGTGTGCGTGTTTGGTTCAGCAGCCAACTGTGGCCCCACTGGGGCTGTTTGCTGGCATCCACCAAGGGCGAATGCTTGTGGAAGGAAACAGCCCTTGTGTAATGGAAGTGGCAGCAAACACTGTAACCAAATGCTTTGGTTTTAGCAATCCCCAAACTAATGAAGTCTGGTTGGCTATAGATTTGTGGTTAGCCCTCCCTTAGTCGACCCTCCTCCCAGAAGCACATCTCCCGCCTAATGATCTTCAGGGGCAGAGCTCTCTGAGGTGACTGGGGAAAGGGAGTCTGAGCAGGCAGGTTCAGAGGCCAGAATGAGTCCTTACCAGAGACAGGGCTCTGGGCCAAAAGGACAGCTTTCTCCAGGCCAGAGTTCTCAGATCAGGAGTCAAGCTTTGGGCCTTTGACTCTTTCTCAGAGTCTGCACACCTCTTGCTTTTGTTTATGTTATTCTATCAAAGAAGTTGCAACACACACCAGTTCTTTCACTGGCAGTGAAACCAAGGGCACAGGGCCTGGCCTCTGCTTGGTAGCAACTGGAATCAATGAGAGACTGAGACACTCCTCACGGCAGGGAAGAGAGAATGGGCCTCAGGGGCAGACGAGGTGAGGTCCTCAGGGGGAAATGTCTTTGGACTTTTCAGAAATGTGGGACTTTGCCTGAGAGGCTTGAGAAGAAACTGAAGGGGGCGGAGAAGAAGGAGAAAGCACTCATCTGGGACAACAGGACAGTGACCCCACTGAAAGTTGAAGAAGCTGTTTAAAGTAAAATGCAGAAGCCTCTGCAAGCGCAGCAGCATCCTCGTGCACTGTTGATGGGATTGTAAAATGGTTCATCGGCCATGAAAATAATA
The DNA here is from genome assembly GCA_004363575.1 of Solenodon paradoxus. Classification (NCBI taxonomy): domain Eukaryota; kingdom Metazoa; phylum Chordata; class Mammalia; order Eulipotyphla; family Solenodontidae; genus Solenodon; species Solenodon paradoxus. Next base: position 7,434 of record RJWH01001844.1, read on the forward strand.
TGGAGAATCCTCAAAAAAAAAAATAAAAGAATTATTACACCATCCAGCAATTGCACTTCTGGGTACATACCAAAGAGAACCGAAAGCAGTATCTTAGCAGATACTGTACACCCATGCTGATAGCAGTGTTATTCAAAGGGCAGAAGCAATTTAAATGGCCCCAAACAGCTGAATGAATAAAGAAAGTGCAGTATAGACATACGATGGCATATCAGTCAATCTGAAAAAGAAAGGAAATTCTGACGGGTGGATGGAACTTGAAGATGTGAATGTCTTCCAGGATGAACCTTGAGGAGGGACAAGGTCCCTGCTGCGTGGACGTGGAGTTTCATTGGGAAGGTAAAGCCCCGCTGACAGTGGTAAGGGCCACACAACAGTGCAGATGCGTTTAATTGTCTTAACACAACTGAACTACACACTCAGAACGGGTAAGATGGAAAATCGTGTGTCTATTTGATCGCTATTAAAACTTTCCAATTATTTAAACAAGAGAGAAAAAATGACTTCCACATGCAAATCAGGAGGAGTAGAGTTCAATCTTCACGAACATTTCTGAGACTTCATGCCCAAGACAGAGCCTGGGACCGAGGAGACGTCTGGATGTGAGGGACGAAGAAGCGAGCTGACCTCAGACACTTCGAAAGAAGCAAGAACATCTCAGAAAAGAGGTAGCAGTGACAGGCCGAGCCACCCACGGATCAACCTGGCTGCCCACAGGGATCTGCGGCAGGCAGGGGACACACCGACCAGAGCACTCTCGCCGACCACTACACGTTTGTTTGCATGGAAATTAGAAAATTAATGTGGACGACTCACTTGTCGTTTGTGGGTGGAATCAACCTGTGTGTGGATCTAGAACTTGGTGAGTGCACCAAGAAACTGCCGCCCTGCGGGGTCTTGCTTTCTTGAGAATTGCTTCTACCATTGCACACCAGATGAGAAAAGAGCAGAAGGTGTCGATGACTCTCCTCTAATTGCTCCTGCCTCTAGCCCCAATTAGCATCTCATGTGGCCATCAGATGCATTTCCATTAGACCCTTGCTTCTCAAAGTGGTAGGAGAAAAACTGATGTTGCTGGGAGCTTGTTAGGAATGCAGATTTTCAGCTCTATCCTTGACCTGCTGAACAGAATCTGCATTTTAACCAGGTTTCCAGGTGATTCTTATGCACAACAAACCTTGAGACTCTCAGCCTCAGACCATCTAACTCCTGTTTCCCAGCCTGCCTTGCAGTGGGAGTCATCTTGGGTGCCCTATTAAAGAGATTCCTAGGCTCCACCTCTGGCCATTCTGATTCAGTGGGTATCTTTTCTCTAACAAGAAGGAAAAAGGTTAAAAATGAGGAGTGAGTAGTGTGTATAGGCCCCCTCATATGTGAACAGTCAGGGAAGAGAGAGACTCAAGCCAGTTATGAAAAGAGACTTGTGTCTGGCAGACACAGTGCCAACCACAGTGTGGGAGGGTTTCTTGTCATGAAAGCTTCAAGGAGAAAAGGGTATTGTTTTTTCCATATGCTTATAAGCCACCTGTAGCAAATTTAGGGTATTCAACTTTTAAATCACAATTCTGGCTTTGACCTTTCCTAGGCATTACTGATTTTAGCTCCATCTCCCATGAAGCATCTTCAACACATCCTTGGTTTCCCCCAATACATTAAAAGCAGCGTATTTGTTAAAAATGTAGCCCAGATAGGAAGGCTTGAGGAGAACAAGGATTCCTTCAACCATGGAGAAGGCTGTTTTAGAAGCAAATTAGATCAGCAAAAGCCTGAACTCACTTGTACAATCTTCAGTTCCTCCTACTCTCACGCTTTTCACATTTCATAAAGTCTGAAATCTGAGAAAGCAACTTTCCTACCTTCTAGGCTAGTCTCTCACTGTGGGTCCTCATGAATGGTTAGAAACCTTCATTTGTGAATGAATTATTATCCCCCCTACTCATCATCAAAGAACTTGACTTTGCATAAATTATGCAAAACTTGAGATATAATTGGAATCTAGAGTTCAAAAAACATGCATCTCTTCTTTTGTTCCCATTTATTTCTAATAGAATGCCTTTGACAACAACTAAAATGCCTTTTAGGTAAGGTGAGCAATTATAATGTAGACGCTCAGGGACATTAGAAAGAGTCTGAAAGAATCAAGGTGGGGTTGGAGAGGGGAGGAAGAGGAGGGGGAGAGAGAGAGAGAGAGAGAGAGAGAGAGAGAGAGAGAGAGAGAGAGAGAGAGAGAGAGAGAGAGAGAGAGAGAGAGAGAAGAGAAAGAGAGAATATGAATTTATTTACAAGGCAATTGAAGAATAGTTTTTATATATCTCAATGACGGTCCAATTGTATTTTAAATTTGAGACTTGTCCCTTTGCCATCAGAAGGCCAAGCAGTGGCTTCAATCACCACTCCCTGTTCCAGAATTCCCTGTGGAATTATGAGTGATATGGAAAGCTCCTATTACATTGGGCCAAAGCAACCAGTGAAAGTGCTCCAATCCCCCAGCAGTCCTGTGGCTTCTCTTGAGGGAAAGGAGACGTTCTAGAGGAAGGAGGTGGAAAGGCAGCTGGGATGGACAGAAAGAAGGAAGTGAAACTGTCTTTCTCTTCTTTTATCTAGGCAGTGACTGGGGTTTGTTTAATTAATTCCTTCTATCCGCTATGACAAGGATGAAATGTACCTAGTAACTGACATGCTTAAAGTCCTGTAAGAGCCCCTGGTGGCAGGTGGTTGCTATTTTAAAGCATAAAAATAGTATTTGGGAGAATCGATCAATACATAAATTAGTATTTATTTACCATCTGCAATGTGCTTAACACCATACCAGGTACGACGGGTTGCAAAATAAGTATAAAACAGACCCCCACCTGCAAGGCCACGTCTACAGTGCTTGGGAAGAGGTGTCAGAACTGAGAAAGGAGAACTCAGAACTCACAAAGACCCCGATTCAAACCCGAGTTCCATTGTTTGGGGAAGCTGCTTAACTTCCCTAGGCTTTATTATTTCCTGTAAACTGAGGTTAAAAAAATTAATTCACAGGAGGGTATAAGTATTCAATATGTATAATATTGTTAAAGTGTTAAGCTCAGAGCAAACATTCAATAAATAGTGCTCTGTGACTTGCCTTTTCATTTTGTTAATGAAATTCTTTGTAGAGTAAAAGTTTTTAATTTTGATAAATTCCAATTGATCAATATTTTTCTCATTAATGTTTTCCTGCGCCATCTAAGAAATATTTGATTACCCCAGTGTGCGAAGATTTCTCTTCTGCTTATTTCAAGAAGTTTTGTAGTTTTAGATTTTACATTCAGATTCATCAATCATTACCACTGAATTTACTCAGCATTTTAATGCACTCCTGTGGCTCCAAGGCCATGCCAGCAAGCCGACAAACCCTCATTTCTTTTGCTAGCCCAGCTCTTTTCTCCGAACTCAACTCTCCTGGTATCCACCTACATTTCTACTTGGATGTTTATAAGTTGGCCCAAACTCAACGCCTCCAAATTGAACTTTCTGCTTTCCTTTCCACACTGGTCCTCCTTCATTTTTGCCTGTTTTATCAAATGGCTCCATCCACCCAATTGGTCAAAGCAAAAATGCCTTGTCTCTCTTCCACCTGTATCCAACCGCTCACTAAACCTGTCTACTGACCTTTACATCTGTGCAAGCCTGCTCACCTCTCTTCACCTCACTCTCCAGTCAGGACACTCACCTCTGTCCTCTGGGTGGCTGCAAAGGTCTGAGTCTTCCACACTTCCCTCTCGAATTCTCTCGTAGTCCTATCCTTAAAGCTCACTATCACCTTTCCTTGGCTCGTAAGATCAAGTTGGTGACCCTAAATGTTCCTGACCCCTACTCTGCCTGAGCCAAATGCATCTGTTTTCCTTGATTCCATCAAAACTGCCTCACCTCTTTCCTAAGGACCTCCGTGTGCTGGTCCCACTCCCAGAAAGGCTGATTTGCCATCACACCACCGCTCTTCCTGCAGACGTCAGTTCCAGTGTCACTTCCTCTGGGCGGCTCTCCTCCTCTCCACTCTGGGTCTGCGCCCCTGCTTGTAGAGCTCATAGAGGGTTGTACTCCCTACACATACCACTAGAGTAATTGTGTATTTGTGTGTTTAATTTGTGATGCGATGTTCATTTCTCCCTCTGGAATGTAAGCTTCATTAGGACCGGGACAGAGGCTGCTTGTCCCAGCTGTTTCCACTGTGGAGTACAGCTCCCTACACAGAGTAGAGGAGATGCATTGAGATGAGTGCTTATGGAATGAATGAACGCATGAATGAATGATGAATGAATGAAGAAAAAGAGAAGAGTAATATGAAATGGAAAGAACTGTGGGCAAGATCTTACCATGATAGGTGGTTTCTCTTGCTGATTGTGGGAAACGTGTTTGATTTTCTTGTCCAAATAATTTTCTTTCCTCAGTCATGTAAGCAGACAGCTAATTATAGAGAAACTGGTGAGATCTACATTCCTCTCCTCAAGATCAACCTGGAACCAGCCTTAGAAGTTTATGTTAAGACAGAGTTAATACAAAGGATGCAGATGTAACTTTAATTTCTCTGATCACAGTAGCTTCCTGTTGAAAAATAATGAAGCGCAGGCATCGAAAGGTATAAACAGGAGGGGAAAGTTCAGTGAGAGGAAGATATGCTCATAAGTCAGTTGGGGAAGAGATAGGTTTTTCCCGCCATTCCTGCAGGGTTCTGGAAATCCTATTCACACAGAGGTGAAAGGCCAGTACAAACCTGGGCAAGGTAGAGTGGGAAGCAAGGTCCAGTGATTTGACTGGGGAGTTGGAGGAGAACTGGAGTCCGGTCCCAGCTCAGTGTGGGGTCCCACGAAGCAGCAAAATGCATGCAGACTTCCTCATATCCATCTTGCCTTAGTTTATCCAAAACTACATGATGCACGGGCTCTGCCTCTCAGATGCCTGTTAATGTGTTACTCAACTTCCACAGAAAAGAAATTACTAAACGCGCCACTGGGGATTTGGGCAGAGTGCAGATCTGCTCTGCTTCCTCCTCCCTCTCTCCGCCCGTGTCCTTAGGACACAAGACTGTGCAGGCAATGTCCCTCCTGCTTGCACTCAAAGCCTGCAAGAGTCTGCTTTCATTTCCCCTAAACTGGATTGTATCAGACACGAGATTTTACAAAGTAGCCTTTCCCCCAGGCCCTAGTGGTAGCTGATTTTGAGGGCTACTGCTCTACCTGGCAGGGACAGGGTCCCTGGGTAGTCAGGGAGATCCTATTTTGCATCAAACCTGTCCAGGAGCCAATCTCTACTCACTGGTATTTGCTCCTGCCCACCAAACATGTTCCCCATCTCTTGGGGACTGAGAGTAAGAGGTCAGACTATGTGGCACAGTGGTGCTGGGCTCTTGAACTCTAGAGCAACACTCTCTGGGTTCAGACAGCAGCTCTGATGATCCCCAGTGGAACTGTGAGCAAGTTCATTGTTTTCACCCATAGACTTGGGGCTCATCATGACATGTTATCTCAGAGGACTCTTGTGAAGTTTAAGTGGGTAGATCGGTTAGAGCATCTGGAGCGATGCCTGGCAGACAGTAAGCTGCATAAGTGGAAGCTTTTGTTTAGGCAATGAGCTGATTAGTTGTGGTATCCATGCAAGGTTTTCCACTTTGGTCAGCTTTCCACGGCTTTGGGACTGTTCAGTACAAAGGTAGACTATACCTCTATTCATCATCTATGTCAGCTCAGAAATCAGCATGACTGTTTTTACATTCTTTTTGGAGATACCTCAGTCAAGAAGCATTTACGAACCACCTCTTCTATCTCGGGCACTGTTTTGACTTTGGGGAAATGAAAATAAAAGTTCAGTGTATGATTGTCTGAAGTGCAGACTCTCATAGAGAAATGGGCCCAGGTGGTGGGTTTCTGCAGGACCAGAGCTATTACTTAACAAAGGGGCTTAGGTGCCGGTTCAGAATACTCTGGACACATCTCCCTGAAAGGCGTCACACGTAAATTGCTCACAGTTGTCCACCTCAGCGCTTTGTGATCAAAACTATGGTTATTATTCAACTGATCTTTTATTTCTTTTGTGTCTCAAATACACAATTATATCCCTGAATACAACTTTAAATGGACTGAATAGACTCAACCTCCTTATTCTAAGGCCCTGTGCTAAGGGATTTCATACACATTATATCATTTAACCAATTCTCTATGAGGACATCCAGATTTCTTCAGGAACCGGGGTGCCAGATGGAATAATTTTTTGATGGATGGAGTCCATTACCAGTTTAGGCCATGAGCCCAGGTGATTGAATAATCATAAATCAGACAATTGTCCCGTATTGCCACTCTCTCCAGTGTTTAAAGCTTCTGCTACTAATGGAGATATTACCTGACTCTCTCGATGTTAACAGAATTAGCTCATTGAATCACCGCATGATCATCTGGATTGCAGCTTTTCTTTGACACTGGTTTCTAGAGCATTGTTTAATTTTTAGAGAGAGAGGGTTGGCCAGTGCCTTTTATTTCCTTCTTGGTGCTTTGTTTTACTGCCAAAGACTTCTGGCTGTCTCATTTGTACTTAAGCCTAGATCTCATGGGCATGCCTGATGTCTGCTGAATCTCTTCTCCCCATTGTCTCTGACTCCCAGCTGGGTTTCCCTCTGAGAGCTCACATCCAACTCAGTTTGCCAATCAAGTCCTCAAGTCTTGGCATTTAAAAAGATCTCACCTACTTCAAGCCCTCCCTAGTGAGCTGGGGAATGACACTGGGCTGATGATGGGTTACAGGGTCCCCCAGTTCCCTCTGTGGAGTCCAGCAGCAGAGAATGAGTCAGAATAGTCATGAGGCTGTCTCCCTGGCACTAACCCCAGACCTGTTTTAAATAACGCATCTAAATGTTAATGCACACTTAAGACAACAGTGCAGCTCATACTCTTCCCAAATTGATTCATTTTGCAGTGAGCCTGATGCAATTTACTCAGTATAAAAATGTCTCTGGCAATTAGGGGAACAAAGGGGCAAAGCTGGCGAGCCACAAGGATGACAAACAAAGCAAGATGATATGGAAGCTGGGGCCAGAATTAAATTTCTTTTTGCATCAGGCATTTTGGGGAATGTCGACAGCAAACGAGAAAGGCATCGCTTTGCCTGCAAGAGAAATTTGAGGGTCCCTCATCAGGAAGAAAAGAGGCAAGGAGTCTATGAAATGATTTTGAAGGAGTATTCTAGCAGCCTCCCCGGTCCCTGATGCTGTCAACTTCAGGGTGTCTGTGGTTCAAACAGCAGCATGCAGCTAGTGGAAGACTTGGCCGAACTCGAATTACATCAGCTGGTCTCCAGGTTACTGAAGAACAGACTGCTGACCCTTAGCTGGTAAGATCACATTGGAAGAATGTAACTCTAGAAAATATGGTGGGGATAAGAAAAAGTTAAGAAGAGACATTAAAACTATCCTCAAAGGAACAGACAACTTTCCTCTTGGGAGAAAGTAGGCTTGTTCTATGTGAGTCCAGAAGAGAAAGAGAATCAACCAGATAATGACGAAGCAGGAGAGCTTATTTTTATTGTCTACACAAATTAGTCTAGTTCCTTTGTAGGCAGTACATAGTACAGCTTCAGAGGGAAACTGTAGTATTAAATTCAACCATATGCCTTGCTCTGAAAACACAGTAAACAATACATTTCTGCTATCATGGTTAAAAGCAATTACCCTCACAAAGCAACTACATGGTAGTTACGACCATTCTCATTTTATGAATGAGACACTGGAGGCTTGGAGAAATGAAATGACTTTTAGAGATATTCAGTAACTTTCCAAGGTTACAAATTGTGTGCCATTAGCAAGTTCTTCCAGGCAGCTATCACTACCCCTGATGGGGTGGTCTGCTTCCCAAGCTGGTGAGGTGAGTTGAAGTCAGGTGAGCTTTGGAAGAGGCGCTTGCATTGGCTTGGACTGGGGGGACAGGGGTTACATTCAATGACTTCTATGATGTTTCTCTGCTCAATGGTCTAAAGCTAAACTATTTGTTTAATTTTTTCTATCTAGACTATGCCTTTACCCCCATCTTGGCATAAACAGTCTTGTAGAGATGTGAAATTGGAGAGGCAGCCACCAGGACATAGGTGTAAGGTGAAGTGCAGGAGTTTTGATTTCCCTCTGAACTCTGGCTTTGCCAAACACCGCATTTCCTGGCTCATATCCCATACATAATACATCTGCTGCTACCAGCTCTCCAAATGCCAGAGGCCAATCTTAAGTTAGAGAAGGTGGTAGAGGGTTAATCAAGAAAGTTGACAGGCCAAGTGGGGAGTTTTAGAAAGGGAATTCATTGGGGTCTCTAGAGAAGATGACCCAATTGACATCCAGAGATTCTCTAGGGAAAGTGACCAAACTGGGAAACCCCAGACAAATGGGTTACTCCAAGGTGCACAGGTAAACATCTGATAGAATAATGATTAGAATTTCATGTAATCAGAGAGGAATTTCAGTCCTGGGAGAGAAAAACGAAATCATGGAGAGAATATTTAAGGAACAGTTGGAAAGAATGCAATTGGAATTCATCCTAGCTTGTCTGAAGAGATAAAAAGCTCAACAGGAATCAGCAGCTTAAGTGAAGACATAAAGACTAGTAAGCCAAAGAGATGGAGAAATTGGAGGAAAATAACAAGTGGATGTTTCTTATGGAAGATTACGAAACACGTAGGAAATGAAAGAAAAATTCCCCACAAAATCACGTAAGTTAAAGGGCTCCATTAGAAGCCATTAGAAAGCATGGGAACCATCTTATTTCTAAGGCTAATACACACTAGCATTTGCTTAGCATTTGGGATGGTGAGGGCTACAAATGACATGGCACAGACTGAAGACAGTCATGACATCTGGGGCTGGGTAGGAGGACATGCGCTGCTACGGAAGATAGAGATGGAATTTTGGTCAAGTGCTTTCTAGATGCATTTTTCCCCTTAAAGCTTTATTTCAAGTTCTTGAAGAGTTCCTGAATGAATTCATTTGGAGATTTGATAGGCATTTCTGAAACATGCACTGTGAGTGAAGCACTGTGCTAGGCACTGATGATATGATAAACAATTCCCCTTCCTACACTTAGGAAGCCCAATAGGTGGGAAAGAGTAGAGGAAGGGAGGTGGTGCAGTGCTAGAAGGACTCCAATGAGATGCAGAGCTGCCCACAAAGGTTGGTGTCAGGGACAGTGGAATCAATACTGCTTGGAATGGTCTGGATTCTCAGGAAAGCCTGGATGAAAGAGAAGGAACAGATTCCTTCTTGAAGGAGGAGAAGGATGGTACTCGGTGGTCAGGGAGATGGAAGAAGACAAGAGAGCTTGAGGCAACTGGCTTCACTTGGGGCAACTGAGAGTGGTCAGATGGAAATGAAATATGGCCCCAGGGAAGGAAGTAAGTCAGGCTCTGGAGGGGTGGGGCCAGATGAGGGTGAGGTGCCAAGTTAACAAGGAGCAAAGACTTGGCCCTTGGAACTCAGACTTGGGTTTCACAGGGGTTCACTGAAGAGTTTGAAGCTAAAGATGCTGCTGTGTCTACCCACCAGTTCTCTCATCAACGTCTTGATTTGTTCCCTTTGGGAGCTTCTGAATATCCAGGGAGAGTCACTAAAATTGTCGTCCTCAGGATGTCAAGAAAAAGCCACAGAATTAACCAGAACTACCTGGCTCAGCTTCTCCTTCACATTCTTTCAAATGAACTGGAAATTCGAGTCAAGATCTGGGCCAAGGATCACACAGTACAGCGCAGGGCTCTCTCCTTTATTGCCTTTGCACACCAGTCGTTCGAGCCAGGAGACTGCAGACCCTCAGCTAACCTGTGTCCTTGGCTGAAGGGTTCCAAGAAATGTCCAGCAAGCACAGTTTTGGTGCCTGCTCTCAGTTATAGAGCTGTGGCCTTCCCTGCATGTCCTCCCCTTTCTGCCACCAAAGACTGAGCCCTGGGCAGAGGGAAAGCTACCGGTAATTTGCAAGTAGTGAGACGGTCCCTCTGAGTTTAGTGATGTAAGGCCCTCTCAGGAACAGACCCAGGACCAAATCCATGCATAGATTGTGTGAAATTCCATCGCTGATATGGCTCTTAGTTAAGGCTCTGAACCCTGAGAGAATGCATGTCTGTTAAAAAAAGTGAGGCGTTAGCTAGACCTGTGCATGAAGTACTAGAAACACAACAAAGAGGGGAAAGAAAACTTGGAGACAGGCCAGGTAATGAAACACAGGGAGGTTTACTCTGAGCCCTGGAGTGAAGAGAAGGCAGAGCGGGGCTGAGAAGGTCGGTGTTTCCCTGCTGCTGTGCCATCCATGCTGCGGCCTGAGTTAGCTCCATCACCACGGGCATTGATGATCCCGTTCCCTGATCCTGCACAGACCTGGCATCTGCAGGTAAGGGGGAAGGGCTGGCATGGCGCATCAGGAAACAGAAAAACCAAGGCCGCCTTCTCTGACCTTTTGCAGGGCCAGCCAGGCAGGATGCTTTCTGGTCCTCATTCTCAGGGTTACCTGCTCTCCAAAATGTGCTTTTTTTGTGGAACAAGGCCTTATTATTTTGCCCTTGTTTTAGACAGGAAGGATTATATATACGCCATAGAAAAGATGGAGCTGCTTAAAGATTAAGAAGAAACAATGACAGCATTCCACATAAACAGTAATGTACTGCTAATGGTCAGCTGGAGACCGGGAGGCCCACAGCCTGGGGATTAGGAGCCTGAACTCTGGAATTAGACTGCTGGGTCTAAGCCAGTCTTCTCCTTACCAGCTGTGTGGAACTGGGCAAGTTACTCAACCTCTCTGAGCCTCAGCTTTCTACTGTACATAATAAAAGCGCCCTCCTAGTGGGGGGTGCGGGCGGAGTCTACATGCCATGACACATGGAAGGGACTTGGAACAATGTCTGAAGGAAAGCACCCGCCACCCCTGCTCTTTGTCCTGCTCAGATCTGAACACTCAGAGTGAGCCAACCCCCAGGTGACAGGAGAGGGCACAATCAGGAGGAGGGGCCCCTGAGAGGTGACTGGGTCACGAGGGTGGAGCCTGCACAAACGGACTGGTGTCCTTGCAAGAGACCCCAGAGAACTCCCCTGCCCTCTTCCGACAAGTGAGTCTAGAGCGGTGGCAACTGCGAAGCAGGGATGCAACCATGCTTGTACCTTCCCATCTTCGAGAGCAGTGAGAAATAAATGTCTGTCACCCACTCAGTAGTATTCATCCTAGCAGCCCCAAGGGACTGACATTCCTCCTCCTCTGCCTTACTATTATCCAGATTAAAGGCCCATTTCCCTCCGGCTGCCAGGGCCTGGCTCTTCCCCCAACAGGGTCTCACACTTGTCCTGCAGGTGTTGGTACTTTGGAGCCAAAAGTGAAACTGGATCTCTTTAAAACTAGTAGAGACCAGGCAGGTGACTGGATGGTTGCAAGGCCACGGGGCCATGCTATTCAGGGAGGCTTAAAGTGGAGACAATAAGCCACGGTGGTGGGCATGCCTGGAGGAATAACCCAGCTTGGGTGCACTCCCTGCGAGCAAGAGGAGGGGAGTCTGAGCCCACTGTCACCGGAAAGGGCACACAGCTGGTGCTGACAGACACTTGCGCTGGGTCAGATAGAAACAGGGAGTCCTCACAAATGATGCTGTTGAGAAAGGGAGAGAAGATCCACCCCAGGTGAAGTCCTTTGAGCATCTGAATGGACTATTAGCGCAAGAAGTGGTGGGTGAGGTTGAGGGTGGGGTCTAGGGATGACACTTTCCTCTTGGGACACTGCCTTGGTGGGAAGAGGGCGGGACTGCTGCTACGCAAGTCTGAAACTCAATGGGGCCCGGTGTGAGTGACACACCCCAAGGACCCATAATGGAGCCAGCACATTGCCTACTTCGGCAGCTGCCTGGCCTTGGCACATGTGTGCGCTGCAGACAGCGCCTTCCTCTCATTGTCCACTGGACACTACTCTTCTCCCTTCAGAGTCAGCTCCACTTGTTGCCCCAGCACCCGGGGCAGCCATTCCTCTGCACCCAGGTGATATCCATGCACACACCCATCACTGCCCTTTCCTCATGGCACTGAATTTGCCCCTTGTCATCCAACAGGAAAACTCACTGAAGGCAAATGAGCCATCAGAGCCTAACCGGAGCTCGATGAGTAAGAGTCATAAACGTTTCTTGACAGAATGCAGGATGGAACGGAGGGCTGAAATCCTTGCCACCCGTGGTCTGTGGCTCAGCTTCCTCCATCTGTTTTCACTATCTTCCTCCGTGCCGAAAAAGGTGAAGCTCAATAAACACTTCTGAGGGGAGAAGTGATTGTTTCTATACATTTTGACTTCTCTTTGTACACAACATATATTTATCATTACAGGACTTGCCAGGATGCCAATCTGACAAGCTGAGGGGTTACAGGTATTCACAGTTCTCTCATCTTCCTAGTGTTCAATCCATCAACTATCCAGGGCATAGTGGAAAACAAAAGCAACCAGCTCAAAAGAGCTCCCTCCAAGCCTTGGGCTGTCAAATCTCGAAGGTCAACACTGGCAGAAGCCTATGGTCTTTTCATTTATTTTTCTTGACGCCCATCAATGAAAGCAATTGTGAGTAAAAGTTGTACCTGCCAGGGAAGGAATTGTCCTTTGTACTTAGTGGCAACCTTCACAGCTGAGGTGCACTCTGACAGCTGCTTCCTGAGCCCAGGGGAGGACTGCACATCTCTCCCTGGCTGCGGGTGGAGGGCGGTGAGAAAGCACATCTCAAGTTTTCATTGATCAGAGACTCTTCTGTGATCTGGGACGGGGCTTTAATTTTCAGACTCAGGGTTAAGAAGAGTAGCATTGTAGAACTACCTTACATCGATCTGTGCCCATTCACCTAACACAGAACACATAACACCTACTGCGTGCCAGGTACTGTGCTATGCCCTGCCGGGAACAAGATGATGGACAAACCTAGGGCTTCACCTTCAGTGATCGTGACAGAATCAGATGATCAAATATCAGAGAAGACTTCCTGAGAAGAGCGATTCTGGACTGAATGAGCATAGGTCTCAGTTTCCTCAGAGGCAAAAGCAGTATCAGGTTTCCACTGGAAGGCTCTCTCAGGGAAAGGGCAAGAGCAAAATGAGAGACCCCAAAGATCCGTGCTCCCCTGTGCTACCCATCACTATGGGCAAATCACCAAGCCTCTCTGAGATTCAGTTTACTCACCTGTAAAGTGAGAATAATAATAATAATAATATGTATGACATAGACCATAGTGAAGATGAAATGGATGATCTAAGATCGATGTTGATGTACCAGATAACCTGAACACGGACTGTACAGATATCATCATAAATATTCACCATATGGTATCTGTTTCCTATGAACAAAAAGGAAAGACAAGACTCTGCTGTTAACCTAAGACCTAGATGAGAGTCTACATGACATTCTGAAAACAAAGACAAATGGTAGACGGATGGATGGATGGGTGTATGGATGGATGAATGGGTGTGTGGATGGACAGATGGATGCACGTATGTATGTATGGAGAGATGGACGGGAGACCCCTCTGACTCTAAAAGGTCTGACTCACTCTGGTCCACTGTCTTTTTTTCTAAGTCTCCTGAGGTCTTGAAATCCACAGTCTTTTTTGGAGAGAGAATAACAGATGTGTAGACCCATCAGTGGAAACCAGTCTCATACATGACCTTGGTCACACCACAAGTATGTCAGCTTAGGGGCTGTACAGGCCAGCGTTGGACAGCGTAGGACAGTACTGACCTGTTCCTGAGGAGGAGAATGTTGCTTCTTCCTGCATGCATGTCCCTCTCACCTCCCCAAGCTTTCATGCTGCCTTTTCTCCTTAGTGTGTAGTACATGGTATTCAAAAGTTACCAGCTTATATGATGAACCTGTTCAAGCCAAAGTGTTCACTGTGAGTCTTAGTTTCTGATGCACACCAGAATTCCTGGTGGTGCTTTTAAAGACCATCTATGCTCATGCTCCTTTCTAAGACTAATACAATCAGAATTGCTTGGACTGGGACCCAGTCACATGATTTCACAGAAATGTGTGATTCCGATTGGTACTCCCGAAGACTGGGACCTAGTGCGTGAAGGTTTGAGGCCCAAGTCCTCTAGAGCGAGCTAACATTGTAATAGTGACTTCAACAGTACTTCTCTCTAAGGGAGAGAAATATGGTAAAACCAGGAAAAGCAGCAGACTGGTACTTCGGGGTGCAATTAGAGAAACACAGGCGGTCACTGTGAGAATGAGGGGAGCAATGACACAGCATGGCTCTCCTCACAAACACGGCACCACATTCTGAGCAGCCCGGAGGAAGGTCGGCCGTGGGCCGAGAAGGGTAGCTTGCATGGGGTTGAGGGAACACCATTAACACTAGCTCTGCATGTTCCCACCCTCGATCCTCAGGCACACGCCACAAGGTAGGCCAATTGTTCCCATTTCACAGACAGGAAACCTAAGACTCATAGTTTCTGACCCTTGTCCAAGCTCACTTCAAATGCACCTCCCAGCACACTGGGACCCGCATGTCTGCACAGCACGACGCACAGAGAACTCCGAGCCACACGACGGCTCCTGCACTGAGGTGCCCAGGAAACATGCCCATGACAGGCCCGGGTGTAAGTTTTAAGGTTTTTAAAATTATCTTTAAGGCCTTTGAATGGTGCTCTCTTTTTAGTGTAAATCACCTGGACATTAAAGCCCTTATTGTATATTTATTAGTGTGCTATTCAGACCAAGGGGAAAAAAGAGATGCTGACACTCTGAATGACTTTGAAAGTGAGAAAAAGCTGGGCCTGAAATTAAATCATTGTGGCACTGCCACTCGAGGGCATCCATTTCAATAAATGATAACCTTTTTTATTCCCCATCCCGTTTATCATGCCGGCAGGACGCGAGGGGAACTTTGGCTGGGGCTGCCGAATGCTGGGGGCCTCCGATCTCCGGCTCTGGCGAGATCCGCCACATGGCTGCAGGCTTGCAGGTGTCACACCCCAAGCAGCCTGGCCAAGGCAGTCAGGCATCTCCTCAGGAGCGAAAGCCTATGGCTTCTTTCCACGTTTCCCAACCCAAGCCTCTCCGCCCCTCAGCCTGTGGAGAACTTACAGGAAAATTCGGGATTCTGTACATGAGCAGCAGAAGGTCTTGGGGGAGAGGAGGTGGTCGCTGTCCTGCCTGCCAGACTGGGGGTGGCCTGAAGAGAGCAAGAGTCTGGGGCAGGGAAAATAATTTCCTGCCACCCCCGTCTGGAACAGCAGGCTGAGGAGTGGTTGCTGACATCGCAGAGATGAGGGAAGGGAGCAGAGCGCAGCCAGCATCTCCACCCTAGAAGGTGAGATGCTTGGGTAGGTCAGTGGGTGTCCCACATCCAGGATGCACTGAGTGGTGGAGCCAGGACTGAAGCCGCACCTCCTGTTGCCCACAAATCAGTATCTCTTTGGGTTAAATTACTCCAACCTCCCGTTAGGAATGTTACTGGTGTTAAAGCTGGGCTCTGCAGCTAGAATGGACGGGTTCAAATAAACTCAGCAGTGGTGTGGGACCCAGCAGGGTGTGGGGTTTTCTGCAGCTAGAGAGTATGGTTGCAGATGTTAATCTAAGGGCGGCAAGTCTGAGGATTTCTTGAAGCGGTGGTCCAGTCGGGACTCAGACAGACAGACAAAGAGACAGGGAGTCTGGACTCTAGGTGCCCTCGTGATACTGAGTCCTGTCCTGCACCTTGGCCTTCGTCACATTACATCATGCCCCTAGAACTCGGCTTTCTCCCAGTCAAGAGATCAGCAATGGAGGTAGGATGCAAGTCTGCTCTGGAGGGCAGAGGTTAGGACCCTGCAGAGGGGGTGGCTTGGCCAGGAGACTCTTCTGTCTCTGCTTCCACCCGGAATGAGCCTGGTTTGTGCAATGAAAATCCTGAGACCTAAAACATCTTTTCCAGTATTAGTAACGCAGATGATTGGTAACATCTATCCCCTCTAGGCTCAATTCTTCCCTCCACACACTGTTCTGATCACACGTAATCAAATCCCTGGACACCTGCGGCTGCAGGAGGAATCGGTGAGGACAGAAGAGGAAGGAAGGCCTGCGTAGGAAGGAGCCCTGGGGAGCTCCTCCAGCCGCGATCCTGAGTGAGGAGGGTGCTGAGTTCACATTGCTCTTCTAGAGGAAGGCTCTTTCTAGAACAGCTCTCAGCAGAGTTAGTACAGGAAGCCGAAGCCGGAGCCGCCGGCAATCTTGGCTCAGCCTCTGAACATTTCTGGGCTCCGATTTTAAAACACCTGCAGAAGCATGTGTGCCTGCTATTTCACATGTGTTTCTGGGCCCACGTCGCGCTGGGTAGTGTGCTCCCAGCCTACGTCAGGGAGGGACTCAGTCCGGGGTTTTTACATGAATTCATCAATTGCAAAGAAGCTAGGAATCTACTGCAGTCGGGCGCAGTCTGAAGCACTATCCTTCTACTGTTTCACAACTCACCATACTAAATAGCTCTTATCATATTCATTCAATTCACAGGCACTTTATGGTCCAATTTCTAGCTAAGATGTCCCGTGCTTACTTGACTCTGTCACCAGCCAGGGCTGAGCTGTTTGACAGCCCCAGTTTCTCTGCTTCCTTGGTTCTGGGACCATACTGGCCCAGCTGATGAGCAAATGAGCAGGCTGGGCACTTGCTGTCCTCTGGCCCCTGGGAGGCCCCTGCCAACACCAGGCTGCCTTGGCAGACAGGTGCTCACGACTGTGATTCATTTGCTCTCACAAACCAGCACTGCCGCTTTCTGGGCACCGAAGAAGGGAGCAGCTGCTAGGATTCCCCAACTGTCTTCCTCGCCTCCAGTGAGCTCATGACACAGCAGTGCCCAGGGACGCAGTGGCCTCTGCCTGTCATGCCTCAGCCCATCCTCTGAGTCAGGCTCCCTCCAGCCAAATGACAGGACAACTCCTTCCCTGGTTACTACAAACACTGCATGTTGTTTTCCAAACAGCGGTCCCCAAACCACCATGTTCTGTTCTGAGAGGAAGCCAGCCACATTTGTCACCATCACAGTCATCACCATCAGGATATCGCTGTGTCCCCTTGCCAGGCGCACCGCTGTGCTCCTAGGGTCATCTCTGATGTGAAAGGGGGCCACTTTCAGTGAGGCAAACTGCGGAGGGTCTCAAGCCCACAGGGCTCCCAAGACTGGCATCGACCCTGTGGCCAGAGAGCAGGACTCCAGACCCTCTGCGCCCCCAGAGCACAGCAGAGCAGGCTGGCGCAGGAGGCAGTGGCCTCTGACGTTTTGCGTCCGCTCACATGTGTGAACCTCTTAACCTCCGTTATTGCACGAGCCCTACAGCCCCATGGAGTCAAGACAAGGTGTCCTCGCGCCCACTTTACAGATGGGGAAACTGAGGCCTGGGAGGGAAGGGATTTTCTGAAGTCACAGAACTCATTCCTGCAGCATCTTTGGTAGAGGGTCTGGCCTTCTGTGTCCCTAGTACCTCTCTGGTTCGAACAGAAAGAAAGTCCTTGATAAATGATGGCTCCATCAGGGCTTCTGAGACACAGGGCTATACTTATTCTGGTGGAATGATGTGACCTAACTGAACTCTTTCAGCAGTGGGTAAAGATAGTCTCAAGTTTCAGAGCCCTTCCACCCTGTCTGGTTGGTGAGCTTGGGCAGTTTCTTTGGCCTTGCCTAGTTTGCTCATCTGCAAAATGGGAAATATAACAGCACCTGCTATTGTGCTAAACAAGAAAAATGCCTGTGAAATGCACAGCAGCATCCGGGGTCCATCTAACACCTGTTAGCAGAGGTGGCTATTCCTCAGGCCACAGCCTGACCTGTCCTTGTGACCCAGGAGAGTGCAGTGTGAGCACATGGGCACAAGTGGAGCTCAGAGCTTTACCCACCAACACTGACGCTAGTCATGTGACACAGAGCAAGTCCTTCCCAATCTGGGCCTCAGTCTCTACCTCTGCACAGGGATGAGGTTGAACCAGGTAGCTCCTGGGCTCCTCTCAGCAATAAAGTGCTCAATTCAGTGGCTCTCAATGGAGGTGACTTTGCCCCTCAGGGGACACTGGCAAGACTGGAGACATGCTGTCCACCAGAAAAAACACAACTGACAACTAGCAGCTAGAGGCCTGGGAAGCTGGGACCATGCACAGGACAGCACCCACACAAAGAACTGTCTGGCCCCGTGTGTCACTCATGCCAGGCTGATTAACCTGGGTCCAGCTCTACACAATGCCCAGGGGCATTCATTTCCTGGACACAAGCCTGTGTCCTGCCATCTTCCTGGGGTTCAGAGCTCCTCCGTGCAGCAGAGCCAGCTATGGACTGTCCTGTCAAGTGCTTCCTTCCACCCTCACCACCTTGATGTTGATCTTGCTGTAGGTGAAGGGGCCAGTCCGGCATCTTTAATGTAAGTCTGGAATTGCTCCGGCACATCCTGGAACTTCAAGATGGCTCTGCCAGGCTAGGGGAGACATCCCTGCTCCAGGATGCCTAGACTGCTGCCCGAGACAAAGCCTCTATACATGCAGGAACAGCCCCAGGCCAACCTATACATCAGTGGGTTTGCCCAGCATCTCTGCTCCCTTTCTCCTACCTCAACGCCCACCCTCTTGGGGCAGGTCAGCTCTAGGGATGGAAGAGTTGCCTTGGGAAAGGGACGCATTGCCTGGCAGGGTGAGCCTTAAGACTGATGGCCAGGGAAGCTTCCAGGGGAAATATATGGTCTGCTCACAACACATGGCCTCACCCCCGTTCCCACTGCAGGAGGAGAGAAGGCCACCACCACATGTCACGCTGCCTCCCGCTCATCTGTCAGGAGGCACCCCTTCCATTTCCTCTTTCCCATCCTCCCTTTACTCCACAAGTTGCTGCTGAGAGGCTGTGGGTTTCTCGGAGCAGCACAAATGAGGAAAGAGGAAACCCAGAGTCCACATCACCTCGTTTCCTCTCTCTGCCTCAGTTTTCTCATCTGTTTAATGGGAACTCACCTGCAGCTAGGTGCATAGGCAGATTCAGAGGGAAAAGGTTTTGGCAAGCCCCCCTGGCTTGTCACATCGAGGAGCAATATCTTCCTGACCCTGCTTACAGGCCCCCAGGGGCTGCACCTCAGGAGGCGCGGACACCCCACCAGCATTCTCCCTCTCACTCATGCGTATTCTCCACCTGCATTTCAGGGAGACCCCCAAATCCCATTTCTCCCTGTCACATCCATGATGCCCCCGCTCCACACTCAGAACCTTAAACGACTGAGTGTTGGGATCCTAACAGCCCCCAGCAGACTAGACTCCTGAGACAGAAGCATGAACACAGAAGTCGGAATAAACAGCTTGTGAAGCTGGGTAAATATATGCTTACAGGACAGGACAGGACAGTGACGAGTGCACTGCCAGCCTGCCCAGGATGGGTGTCCTTCTTCTCTGGGCTTCTCATGGCAGAGGGAGGGCAGTGCTGGAGGAGGCCTCGCCCGAGGGCACCTCGCCTGGGACAGCTGACAGTTCCCTGAGAGCACAGCAGGAGGAGCTTGGTGGCTGGGCCCCTCCCAGGCATTTCTGAGGCAAAAAGGTGGTTATGAATATAGGTTTGGGGAGAACGTACTTCTTGAAGCCAAGGTTTCATCCCTGCTGGGAACGCAGCAGCCAGTGTTTCTTTGAAGCACAATGAAACACAGGTGGGTCCATAGCAGACTATGGAGCGGACGCTTTGAAGGAATGGATGAGGAGGCCACCCACCTTTACTGGAAAAGCACTAGGCCGGCTCTTCCCCTGCTCCTCCCCCAGCACACATTGGGGTGGAGGACGGGACACCTCTCATTTAGGTGGGACCCTTCTGAAAGGTCTTCTCTGAGAGGGAAGTCTAAGCTTAGCTAGAAATTTGGGGTTTTCTCTTACAAACGTGCCACAAAAAAGGCTTTGTCACCCTTGTTGGTTACAAAGCAATCAGAGCTGGGGCCCTCGAAACAGAGGTCTTAGGAAGGTATTTATGCTCATGGAATGAGAAGAAAGTGAAGGCCCAGGGGTTCCCTGGTTCAAATTTGCTTTCCATTGTCGTTACTTCTAGAGGCCTTATTGGGTCTCTGAGAAAGCAGGTGAGTACCGCAGGCTTGCAGTTGTTCCCTGACATGCCTGTGGGTGTGACTCAGTGTCAAATAAGTCTTAGAGGTTCTAGAACAGGGCTCTATTTTGAACTCTGCTGAATGGATACTGTGGGCACCACTGACCAATTCTGCTTTGGGGCCCACACTCCTGCAGGACCTGCTTGGGTGGCCACAATTATTCGTTCTCTCCCTTCCAGTAAAAAGTTTCCAGCATATTAAATGACTTTCCTTTGGGCCTTTTAACACTCCCTTTGGCCATTTCCTTCTTGGCTCCATCTGGACTTAGAGAAACAAATATCCTTAACAGCCACAATTAAATGCCCACTCTGCCAGCTGGTCCTCCGGCCTCTGGAAAGACTGCCAGCCTAGGGGCCAGAGGGTCCACAGATCAGTCCTAAGACACTATATGACAAACAGTAATGCTCAGTCTGGACCCTACCCACTCAAGGACAGAGTGAGTTTTAAGTAGATGTCACAGACCCTAGATATTTGCAGCCCAAATTGCCATCTATGTCATAGATTCTGGACACAGGGAAAGACTTACCCATGCTTCCCCGGCGTGGGGACCAGCAGGATCTCTCTTCCAGCCTCGTTGTGGGGCAGCAGCTGGGCGATGTACCTCCCTGAGGGCTGCAGGTGCCTGTGCACTGAGACGGCCAGCCGGCAGTGCTCGCTGCTGCTCCGCATCCAGGGGCTCAGGATGGTGTGCTTGGAGCTGGCCGAGGTATTGAGCAGGAGGAAGGAGCCTGCAAGGAGATAAGAACGTGCCTCTGGAGATACCTGCAGGTAGGAGGACCAGCAGCAACTCTGCAGCAAGATTTCAAAACCGAGAGCTCCAAAGTCAGTGGTGCTAGAGCTTTCTCACCTTCTCGGCACACACCCTGCCCATCTAGGTTCTCTCGATAAAGAGTAGAGCCTGATGCAAGAGGATGGTGACCAGGGACTCGGGCTTTATACTCGGGTAGACGGAGGTTCTTAGGTTAGATCCCCTACTTATCGACTTGTGAGTTTCAGTTTCTTTCTCTGAATCAAAGCTTCCAGAGGCACACCTTGCTGATATTTGGGTCTGGCTTCAGACCACTGTAAAGTGAATGTCACCCTGAAGCGAGTCATGCACATTCTCGGTCTCTGTGCTAACAAAAGTAGTCTATTACTTGTCCAACAGCATTATAGCTAAAAGCCAATGTACACATTTTAATTAACTGTGATACAGAAACACAGAGACACCACGTGAGCACAGGCTGCTGGAAAATCGGGCTGACAGACTTGCTTGACATGGGGTCACCACAAACTTGTAATTTGTAAAATAAAAAGAAACACACAATTGGCAAAGCACACTTAAGTGACATGCAGTAAAACAGCATATGCCTGTCTTTCAAAGGGTGTCGTGAAGATTATATGATGTAAGCATGGGAAGCACTTTACACAGCTTTAGGCAGTGTAAATCAACAATTGTTTTATTTCTACTGCTTTCTGAGTTAAAGTAGATGTGACCACCTATAGACCTGCTGGCTGAGGGGCACAGCTACCAAAATCCCATAGGAAGAGGGGAGAACAGGAGGTCTGACCTGACCCTCAAACAGTGACCAGGGTCAGATGCCTAACCCCGGTGCTAATATGTTTTGATAGATTTGGATGCTTATCTAGGAAGACAGCCCACACAGAGTGGCCACCTCTGACAGTGCCAGGACATCAAGGCCATCCTATAAACACACAGAGTATCTCTGTGACCCCCAAACCAGGACACTTCAAGGTATCTCATGATGCTCTATACATCAGTTTAATCAGAGCTATTCCAAGTTCTCTATGTCACATCCAAGTTAACTTGGACTCAACTTACCTCTCATGGAAATGCAGAGTTTCCCAGAAATGTGTGGGTTGACTCTAGGCTCTCAAATAACTATGACCAGCTCAAGGCTTTCGTTGATGGGTAGTGACTTGGAGAGGTATTGGGCCACTTGTTACGTTATAGTTAAGAGCATGACTCCTGCTCCTTTGCTTACTAGCTCAGTGATCTTGGGAAAAGCATTAACTTTCTCAAGTTTCAGTTTCCTTGTTTATAAAATGGGGTGAGAAGGGTTGGCTGAACTCAGTAATCTCTTAAGATCCAGCTAAGCTTTTGAGTCTAAGAGTCATGTATTTTCAACTGGTCTCCACAAAGAAAGCCCTATAAATCCCCCCTGGTGCTGAGCCTGTGGCGGTTACCCTCTGGAACAAGGCAATCCTAATTCCATTGCGCAGGCCGAGTGACCTACAAAAAGCCTATATTCATGGGGATTACTGTCAGCATGAAAGAATAGCCCCATTAAGTCTCTTCAACAAATGGTGGTGGGAAAACTGGACAGCCACATGCAAAAGAATGAAGCTAGACCACTCTTTATCGCTATTCACAAAAATTAACCCAATATGGATTAGAGACTTGGACATAAGACCAGAAACCATATAGTTCTTAGAAGACAACATAGGAAAGACTTTTCATGACATCAGTCGTAGAGAAGTCTTTGGGGACTCAACTCCACCAGCAAGTGAAACAAAAAGAAAAATAAACAACTGGTACTACATCAAACTAAGGAGCATCTTCACAACAAAAGAAAACATCACCAAAACCAAAAGGAAACCTACTAACTGGAAGGATATACTTGCATTCGATATTTCCGACAAAGGCTTAAGATCTAAAATATACAGAGAACACATAAAACACAACAGAACAGGAAATCCAATCAAAAAATGGAAGGAAGAATTGGAGAGATACTTTTCTGAAGAGGATACACAGATGGCCAACAGGCACATGAAATTATGTTGCTACTCACTGGCTATCAGGGGAATGCGAATTAAAACAACAATCAGACAACACCTAATACCCGAAAGACTGGCTATTATCCAAGTCTGGAAACAACAAATGCTGGTGAGGATGTGGAGAAAAAGGAACACTTTTGCACTGTTGGTGGGAGTGTAAATTGGTACAATCCCTATGGAGACCAGTTTGGAGATTCCTCAAAAAACTGAAGATGGAAATCCCATATGATCCCATCATTCCACTTCTGGGCATCTACCCAAAAAATACAAAAGCACCCATCCACAGAGATGTATGTATCTCCATGTTAATCGTGGCCCTATTCACAATAGCTAACAAGTGAAAATTACCTAAGTGCCCAACATCAGATGAATGGATCAAGAAGATGTGGTCCGTATATACAATGGAACACTGCACAGCCCTCAGAAGAGATGAAACCCTGTCATTTGAATCAACATGGATGAAACTAGAGGGGATGATGCTAAATGAAACAAGTCAAAAGAAGAAAGACAGATACTAGATGACCTCACTCATGGGTGGAATGTGAAGAGACAAAACAAAGGAACAGATGAAACATAACCAACCCTGGAACATTTGCAAGAGAACTGAGGTGACCAAAAGGGAATGGGGCAGGTGGGAGCAAATGGTGGTGGAGCCCACTGGACAATGGGGAAGAACACTTGGTGAGCTGGTGGAGGGCAGGGTGTGTTGAAATACAGCTAAGAAATGGGAAACCTATACATAGGAAATTATTTTAATGTGTAGAAAAATTACTACAATAAAAAAATGTACAGCACCATTTCATTGCTCCAGACATTCCTTCTGATGGATTAATTGTACTTGCCACACTTCTGCACTGAAGTTTTGGACTGTTAGATGCTGCCCCTTCCGCAGTGGAAGCCTATTCCAACAAGAGCTCTGACCTCACCAGTGGGAAGCAGCTAATGAATGTTCAGCCTTCCTAAAGCGCCCCCTGGAACTTCAAATTAGTCTTCTTTCTAGACAACTCAATTTACCAAGTAGGCACATGAACTAGCAGCCTGCAGTAAAGAATGATGCAGGTGGACAAAGGGAATTCCTACCAGAAGCAAAGCATTTTCCAAGGAGAAGGCATTTTGTCACTGGATATTTGCAACACTCTGGGAGTAGATAGTAGATATGTACAACTTCTGTTTAAGACCAGGATGAGGTCAGGGCAACAGTATTTCTAAAGCGGATCAGGGAGATGGGTTCGGTTCTCAGATCTGCAGCCTTTGTAATCATTGGAAAGTGTCTGCATGGTCTGTGGAGTGCCCTCAGTGTTTAATACATACTACTGCTCTGTTTTATGATGGGAGAGATGTTCTTGTCATGGGCACATGGGTAAAGAGAAAGGAATTAGAATCAAAAACTCAGAATTAGAAGGACCCAACGATCCCCTAATATCACGTAACCTTGCTTCTCTAGAGGAACAGACTGGAGACCAGAAAGGGAAAATGACTTATCCAAAGTCTTAGCCTGACAGTCAACACCAAATTCCAGGGCCCTGAACTCCAAATCTGTGTTCTTCCCCTTTGATCTTTCTCATGTTCCTCATCCTAAAATATGATCTACATGCCTTGTAGCCAAATTGTGTTGCTTAGGAACTCAGACAGGTGGGAAGGGAAAAACATAGATGGAGGGGCGGTCAAATGTATTTGTTCACTGACTTCCTTACCCCTTTCTTCCCTCAAATTTCATTTATTAGATGCCTACTCTGAGCAAACATCCCAAGACCTGCTCTTTCCTGGGGGCCTGATATGAATGAGATTCTGTCCTTCAAGAAAATTCAGGTCCACTAGGAGTAATGGAGTATCTGCGATAACTATAATCAAAGTAAAGTTATAAAGGCTTAAGACACCTACAGGTGAAGCACCTGGGGAAGTTCCAGGAAGAAGACATCAAGTTCAGTTCAGTTGGGAAGATTCATAAGGAAGGAGATCTCTGAACTAGATCTCGAAGAGAGAGAACAACAAAGATATTGGCACAATTGACCGTGCAGGAGGTGAGAGAAGGGAGTAAAGGGGAAAATGTAGAAAGTGTATAGTGGGGTTTGGCAGCAGAGTGAGGTACAGGAAGAGAAGGCTGGGAAGTAGGAAGGCTGGGGTAGTGCCATGTGGGACCAGACCACAGGGGATATTTCATTCCTGGTTGAGGATTTCAACTTTATTTTGCAGAGAAGAGGAGTCAGAAAAGGTTTTGAACAGGTAACATCATCAGTGGTGCTTCAGGAAGATGAAGCTGTTATGGTGGGGGAAGGGAGATTAATATTGACCCAGTCCTATCCTGCACCACAGGGCAAGGGCCCTGTGTTTAGGATGTTTAGTATGTTACTGGGGTCAACTGGGGCTTCCACTACTAGATTAGTGTGTGTCTTTCCAGAGAGATGGGAGTCCTGGAAGCATCTCTGGGGGGGCAGAGACTTAGCCTAGGCACTTGGGGGACATGATTTAGGGCTAGGATGAAACCACACCTGCCACATATGAAAGAGCAGTAACTGTACCCTGGGTGAGACCCTGCAATTTTTTGAGTTATAGAAGAAAAGAATGTGGGTAATAGCTCTACCTCAGAGACATTACATGTATGTGGACATCTATGTGTGCATGCGCACGCAGGCACGCGCACGCAGACACACACACACACACACACACACACACACAGGGCACGAATCAAGCTGAGGTACTCGGAGTGGGAGTTCTTCCTGGCCCACTGTTTCTCTTCTCTGGGTGTGTGAATTCTGTCCTGGTAAGTCAGAACCTCAATAACATGGCTCTTTCAAAGCTGACTGGAAGATGGATTATTTTCCCAGTTCTAATATGTGAGATGATGTTTATATGAATTTTATTTTGTGCAACTGGACTATCAATAAGAAGCTGAGCTTAAAGTATTTTCACTTTCAATGAAACTCTGTAGTTGAGAGCTATCTCTTTATCAGCAGCTTGCCTTGACCAAGAAAAAAGAAAGAAAGGAAGAAAGGAAAAAATACATTTCATAAGCTCCTTGGGATATTGTTGGTATAAATCTTTTAAAGTCAGTGAGAATTTATCTCCTCTCTCTTTTCCGTTTCCTGTTTACTTTCTTCAGAATAGCTTGGGGCTATGCGAAGACTCCTGAGTTCCCTTCTAATTAAGAAGGGTGGCAGGGCAGCTCCCAGACAGTCTCCCAGCTTGGGCATGGGGGAGTGGAGACCCAGATCAAAGAGCCCCACTTGGAAGATGCCGAGGTCATGTCTTCCTTAGGATTGGATTGTGTGCTCTAGTCAGTGATTAAATATGAAATGGTTACTATTTCTGGCTCTGCTCACCAGGAAAGGCACAGGTTGCTCTCATCTTAGCCAGCAGGGTTCAAATTATAAGCCAGAAAAGCCAGGGGCATGAGCTTAAGGTCAGAGAGCCACTTTCATATCCAGGCTCTGTCTCTCTCTAGTTCTAAGCTTTAGACAAATTGTTTAAACTCCTTAAACCTTAGCTGGCTCATTTAAGCCAAGTACAGTCTCCCACATACGACTGTCGTTGATTAAGTTAAATAACAGCATAGAGTGGTACGTGATGGATGCTGGCTCTCTGCTTGGAGGGTATCTTAGTCCGTAGTTTCTTTTATCTAGCATGAGGCTTGGAATCAGAAGGATGAATCTGAGCCCTAGTTCTGCTGCTACCAAGCTTCCTTTGTTTGTAAAATGAAAAGGCTGGACTGAGTCTCTCGAAGGACCCTGCCAGCTCCAGACTGTCAGTAATTCTATCGCCTGCCTAGAATATTATGAGGCTAAAGGTACCATGTCAAGTCTCCAAGCTCTTGAATCCTAAAGACTTCTCCTAATTTACCTCTCAGAGGGTTCTCCACCAAACAGTTTCCATCAATTGGCCAAAAACTTCTTGAATGTTACGTGCTGAGAAATGGAAGTGTGATTTCCTGCTCTGCTTCCTCTCTTCTAGTTCACACAAACACCTATTCTAGCATCTTCTGCTTGTATCGATGCTCCTGCTATAAGGCTGATTCTACCTCGAAGCGTTTGGTACTGGACACAATCCTTACCACATGGCAGATACTCAGGGACTTTAAACATCAAAGTCACAGACACACACACAGCAAGGAGTCAAATAGTTCAGAAAATTAAAAAAAATACTCGCCCCAAATCCTACTCCCTCCACCAAGGCCCAAAAACTTAATTTTTAAGGATTTCTCATTTCTTTTGGCAGCTCCCTCCACAGGTCTAAATATTATGATCAGAGTGTTTAATGATGAAGACTTTAGACTTTTTACATGGACGATACAGTAAGAAAAGTGACAGTAACCCCCTTCCTAATCTTGATTTTTAAATCACTTTTCACTCTTTTATTACTTACTTTTTCAGTTTCACATGATACATTTATTACTTGTTCCATCAGCTTTCAGCAGGATCACTGGACTCTCCGCAAGAGAAGATGAGGTGATTACTCCTCCTGCCCTGCCCTGCACTTGGCCTTGCCCGCAACCCCCTCCCAAGTCAAGTGTGCTTTTCCTTTACATTGCCAAGGCTGGACGAGAATGATTAAGTCTTGCTGTTGTTTTATTTTTACAGGTTGATGATAAACATTGAAAATCAATAAACAGGGCTTTTATACTGATGACTATGAATTTTTTCACTGAAGTGAACAAGGGTTATATTTATAATCTCTATCGGTCCAAAAATACATCCCACTTCAGACAGAATGTTTCCAGCATTAGGATGAAATGAACTCGGCTCACAGTGTCACGCTTGTCAAGGCTGTGGCACATTTTAATTTGCCTTATATTTGATTAATACTTTCTTGAGCAGTTTATTATTCCAGAAACTTCTCATTGCTCTTCTCTTTATATATTCTATCTGCCTTCTCTTTTTCACTTTTATTCCTTTGCATCTGCCTTTTACACCAAATCACTAACATTTTTGCATTCTTCTTGAAAAATCCCTTTTCTCCTCTGAGACATTGGCTTCCTGTTTTAACTAGAACCACTTCCTCTCTGGGCTTCTAGAACAGCTTATCATTATCATTTCTTCCATTAGTCCCATCATTCTCTGCAAAGTTCTTTTGAGAGTGGGGATTCTCTGTGAATCTTTGGATATCTGAAATACTTATTTTGATACTTTTTTATAGTTTTCATGGCCATCATTTCTAAGTTGGAATTTTGCCTCTGAAATCTGAAAGCCCAGCTTCAGTGTTGTCTAGGATCTGTGTTCACTGAGAAGCCTCAGGCTGCTTATATTGTTAATTTCTTTGAATCCGGTTTTGGTTTGTTTGTTCCTTTTTTTCTCTTTGGCAGCTTTTAGAATTTGCCTTTAACATCGAGGCTCTGAAATTTCAAAACAATGCATACAGGTATGGAACTCTATAAAAATTCCTCCATGTCATTTTCTGGGTTATTTCCATCAGAACACAGATGCCTCTTTGATCTCTGCCAAGTTAGTCTTATTATTTCTTTGGTAATTTAATCCCACCCACACCCCCCCCTTCTCAATATTGACTCTGACAAACTTTCTTTTTCAAGTTAGCTTCTATTACCTCATTTTCCTTTGCTTTCTCTGGGTCATTTTTATGTTGATAAATCCTCAGTTATTCACAGGTTGAGGGAGCCCTGATCTACCCCTTATCATTTAAACAGGAAGCTGGAGACTGATAGAAGATGCCCTCCCTACAGAGATGGTGCTGTTCTCTGTGTGAGCACAGACCTGATGACAAGAGCAGGGACAGGCTACTTTGGCTGCATCCCAACACCAGCTCAATGGATGTGTCACTCGGAGCTTGCAGGTTCCCGTCAGCAGATCTAAGTTTTTCAGTTCACTTGTAGTTCCATAAAAAAAAAAAGAAAAACACCTTTTCTTTCCCCTGTGCTTTAGCATCCTGCTACCTTTTTATCTGGACAAATTGAATTGAAAAGGTTCACCACACCTTTTCGCTCTGATCCTTTCCTCAGGATGATCCTACTCTTCCATGTGGCACCTCTAGGTCAGTCCTGTGGTCCAAACCCCATTTCATCTTCTCGACTACGATGCTTTTAGTCCTCCAGACTCCATCTCCTCTGTGCTCTAGAAATTGCTCATGGCTCCCGTCCTGTTCAGTCTGCTATTCAGAATGTATTCATTCATTGAATTCTTTATTATACTTCAGTGGGATTGCAGGAGAGGAGACATGTGTGTGCTCAGTCCATCCACTCCTATTCTTAGAGTGAAAACACGAGTAAGCAGATGTATTAAAGGGCAGATGCCCATCACAATACATCAAACATGGTTCTGGCACCATTAACTAATTGTCCACATTCCAATTAAACTATTAAATCAGTATAAGCTACTACTCATTCACATGATTGTGACACCATTTTTATTAGGCGGGATCTAATGTTCACAGAAGCTTAATGGGCCGGAATCTGAACAGAATCAGTGTGGAATGACGTATGCAGGCCTTGTACGGATGCGTGGCAGTAGGTGTGCGTCAGAGAATAATGCCGGGCCACCCTCCACACATTGATCCACAGGACACCAGCCTCACAAGGTGTGGCTGGATGTTACAGAAGAGCTCTGGGATCAAGTATGTCTGAGGATTACTGAGTTAAACAAAAGTAAACAGACTCTTCCACAGCAGGACTTCTTAGAAAACTTAATCTGCCAATAAGAATTGCAAATCTTCAAGAGTGGAAAACACAATGAAGCAGTTCTCAAAGTCATTTGAGCGTAGAACTTTTATAATTTTATATACCATACCATGGCTCTGCTTTGGAAATGCTCATCGATTTCTATTCTAGAGGCCATGTGTAGAAAATAAGAAAAAAATCACTTAAGAAAAAGGTGAATAATATATCTATATGTATCACCCCTTAAATCTTAAATCTTTTCAGTTTGACTTTCAAACTGTCCTTTCATCAAAGCTGAGTTCCTCGTGGCTGAGTCATATTTCTGGAGGGGCTCCTCTGAGCTACGGTATTGGTCTGTTTATCTGAGGAGACAGCAGAACGCTACATTCCACACCTGACTTTCAGAAGATCAGACCTAGGAACAAGCATGGCAGTCACATAACTTAGTATCTTGCTGTACTGGGGCAGAAACCAAGAAGCAAAGAAGTGAAGAACTTGCTCGAGGTCACCCTGAAAATTAGTGGTAACACTGAGGTCAGAAGCAAAGTTTTCAGACTCCCTTTCCAGTGTAACGGCTGGTTTTTGCCTGTCCGTGACAGAAGTCTGTGATGATGTGTTGTCCAATGTCCTGCAGGTTGACTCCCCGTGGCCCCCAGCATCACAGTACTTTCTCTATAGCTACGAGGATCAGGCCCAGTAGATACTCAAGCCCATCCATCTGACTGTTCCCCAGCTGTCACAGGCTAAGGCCTGGGCAGGTGGCAGACAGACAAGTCCTCCTTTGGAAATCAACCACAGGGATTTAGGATGGTCCCACCACAGCTGGGTAGTATCTGAGGGTTTCCTCGGCTCATGTGGTTTGATGACATGGCAAAGCAATGACCACTGAAAGAGTTCCTTTAATGTCTATTTTTTAAATTCAGATTCTACTATGTATATAGCCTCCGCTCAGATTATATTTTAATGCAGATTTTGAAATTTAGAAGAAGGAATAAGGGGGATCATCCTCACTGACATGCTTTGCCTAATAGTGGGATAACTCAGGAATCCAGAACTTCAAAGACCTAGAGCTGCTGGGAATCATTTGGTCCAGCCTTTTCACCTTGAAGATGAGGGCATTCATCCAGTGGGGTGAGGGGACAAGCTGGGCTCTGTAGCAGGCAGCTGAGCTATGTGGGGACCCAGACTTCCAGCCCCAGCCCTGTGTGCTTCTAGCATCTCATTCTGACACGGTGTCAAATATTTGGAATTAGCTGTTACTCTCCACCACCAGGACTAAACGCATTGCTTCTCTGCACCCTCATTGTGAAGCACTTTGAAGAAAAATGGTATCAGTTTTTGAGATCAAATGATTAGAAAGACCAACTGTGTTCCTCAGGGGAGGGAAGGGAGGTAGAGAGAGTTGATTTTTCTCAACCACATTGTTCATCTTAATGCAATGAGTTCATTTGTAGCCTAAAGTAGTAGTAAATTTATTTACATGTTTGGTGGAGTTCTGTAAGGTAGCTCTGAGGTCCACGTTTTAGCCTCTGAGACAAAGTTCCCTGATAAAATAAATGTATGCTTATGTGTATAGAGTACATTTATAAATATGTATATATATGTAGCAATACCTGTACATGTCTACATATCGATATACATATGTGTAAACATATATGTATATATACCCATATGTGTATGTTTACACAGATATCCTTTTAGATCTCTGACTCCATTTACATAAAATAAATATTTTAGTGGGAGACACATAGTGGGTTTTGTTTGTTTTAACCAGCCAGTTTCATTTAGGAAAAAGGGAAAAATCAATAATCTCTATATACTGCACACTTGTCAGAAAAAAAAAAGAAAAGGCAAAGCAAATAAATAGAAGGAAACAGAAGCTAAAGTGCCGAGTAACGTTTTTTTTTTCCCTTAAGAGCTAATGTTCTAATCCTCGAGGAAAATGGAAAAGCACTTGATTTGAAGAGAGGGAGAAAGAAGAAGCCATATGAAAGCTAAACAATTGATTTCAGCCCATGAGAAATGGGCAGAAGAAAAGGTAGAAGTGTCTGTGGTAGGCAGGTCCCAAGGGAAGCATTTAGGGGACAGAGTATAACAAAATCTACTTTGGAGGGAGAGAAGCAGGTACCCGCTGTTCCTTTTTCTACACAGGTTCTTAGCTCTGCAATCGGGTTGTTCAATTTTTGCTTAAGCCCAGATGTAGGGTATGAAAACCTTGGATGTTACTTTTTAAATTTTGCTAAGAGGCTGCAGATTGTATTTCTTTTCCTATGCATTTCATTGATATTTCTAATTAAAAATTTACAAAAGCAATTTTTCACTTATTTCCATGTAGGAGCCTCAGGATCCTCGCCTCATGAGGGTAAGTTCTGACATGCGCTAAAGCCAAGCCACACCATCAAAAAATAAGGGAAGACCCCATGTGTCACTGTGTATAACTCTGGAAGCTGTGCAGAGGGCAGAAGATTATCCCGCCCAACTTTTTCAGGAGAAGAAACTCATGTGGTAGAAGGTGAGGCTTCTGCGGCAACTAAGTCATGGCAAGAAGACTGGGCAGAGGTCTCACATGTTCTAGAATGATCCAGGCTTATTCTAACTGGTCTTTTCCACTTCTCAGCTGCCGACCTCCATACATTCAGAGTCATCTTCTCAAATATAATTTATTTAATCATGCCCTTGTTTTAGGCTCTTCAATGGCTTCCCACTGATCGGAGATTAAAATCCTAAATCATTACTATGTTCTACAGAGGTGGCTGGTGGGAACTAGCCTGTCACAGGCACCCAAAGTTTAGCTCACTCAGCTTCCCAACCAAATTCTTTCTCTCTTGCTATTCTTTCACTGAGATGGGAAGCTGAAAAAACGGCTAATTGCAACTGGCCTTCCTTACAGAGAGGACCCGTCAATGAATGTAAACAGTATTGTGCTCAGAGATTTCCAGAGGTAACATACAAAAACACAGGCCATCAGATAAACAAATAATTCTTTTTAGTGCAAATATAGTTCAAATATTGCATGGCGCAAGTTTATTTGCTATTTATCTAGAGACTTAGTTTGGACTGGATATGCAGTGTTTTTCCTGGCAACCCTTCGTGCTGGAGAATTTGGATAAAACTTCCCTCTCTGCTTCATTCTTCTTTTTGCCTGGAACGTAGACCTAATGGTTGGAGGTGTGGCAGCTCTCTTGTGACCATGGAAGGACAGACATGAGTAAGGAGAACAGAAAGGTAAGAAGAGTTGAGTCACTAGTGATGTAGTTGGAAATCTGTACTAGCGTCTTTCTCTTATGGGGAAACATTCAAGAGCTTTATTTGTCTCAGCCACTGTAGAGGGATTCTTAGTTTTATAGCTGATGCTCTAAGAGCAGGGAGCTTGTCAGTCTTAGACCAGCTATTCAGTGCCTGATACAATGATGGGGCAGTGCTTCCTCAATAAATTCTTGCTGAATGGATAAAGAAATGATACCTCACAAAAAAAAGCACTTGTTTCTTTGTATTGGATCTAAAATAGTGTCATTCTTCTTATTTATATTGGGAAAAACCATTTTTTTTTCTCTTTTGAACTGATTGTTGGCTACACAGGAGTATTTGCAACACAAAACAGATCAATGTTTTTAATGCCTGGAAGTTTGGACTCTTAAGATTAGTGTTTTTCAAATTGTGGCTTATAACCCATTAGTGAGCTAAGAAATCGATTTAGTGGGTCATGACCAGCATTAAGTAAAAAGGATGAGAAGCAGGAGGTGGAAGAGTAGGGGATCAGGAGGAAAACACAGAATGAAATTTTGAAATGTCCATATTGTAATTTTCTTTTGGAGGAATATTAGCTGATGATCCATATGTACATATACATTTCTGTGTACCACATTGTTATATAAAATGTGTTTCCTAACTCATTTTTTTTCCTGGATTATAGTTTGAAAAAATGAATGGCTTAAGGTGATTATTGTTCCAATTTCATATGTCTGTATATGAAGATTATACTGGTCTGGTTCTGGTCCCTGTCTCACCCTTATGACTGGGTGACTTGGGGAGGAGAAGTAAAACATTTGACCAGAATTTAGAGTTATTACAATCTCATAGAAACCAGTGAAATCGATGTCGCCCCATTGCTGCTGGGTCTGACGCAGCAGCACTCGCCACGTGTAACTAGGTCGAATTGTGACTGATGAGACTGAGGAGCTGAATTCTTAATTTAATTTAATTTAAATTTAAAAACTGATACTCGATTCAGTTATTGGGAAAATATGTTTGGAACAATTTGGGCATGTGAATCTCATTTTTTAACTAGCAATTTTATAAAATACAGATGAAGTATTTCAGATGAAAATTTAGCCTCCATATCAAAATGTGCCATAAATGTGAAGTGCACACGGGGTTTCAAAGATTTAGCTAGAAAAAGGAGTAGATAATATTTCATTAATGGCTTTTATATTGATTACATGTTGAAATGCCAACATTGGATATACTGAGTTAAATAAAATACATGATTAAGATAAAGTTGACCTGTTTCTTTTCACTTTTTGTAATGTGGTTTCTAGAAAATCCAAAATTACATTGGGCTCTTATTCTGGTGTTATTGGACAGCACTGCGCTAGGGATTAAGTGTGTTGCCTTAGGTCCCTGGATGAATAAGTGCTCTAGCCACTGTGCCAATCCAGGTCATCTGCCACCAAGTCCATGGCACTTTCCAGTAAACTACAAGTTGCCTTCTTTTAGTTTTAAAAGCAGTAAACGATAGAGGGTGATAAAAACAACACCAATGGTGGCTAACATTTCATGAGGGCCTAACACATTCGGGACACATTTCACTGCATTTGGTATTAGAACAACCCAGTAAGATGGGTATGTGATTATGGTACCTGCTTCTTAGATGAGGCACCTGAGATCGAGAGATCATGGTAAACCTGCCTGTCAGCTCATGCACAGCCTGAGGGTCCAGGGCCAAGAGGTCCACGCGGCCACCTGAGCACGGAGAGCCTCCCTGGACTGCAGCCCTCACAAGGCAGCTGGGCTCTGCTCAGAAGGTAGCTGTATCTCCCAGAGTCCTGTTAGGCTAATTTCCTTTGGGAAATAATGCCTGCTGATTTTCCTTCTGATCCCCGCTATGCAGTAGACATCTCCAAGCTCCACAGTCTTTGAATATATATGCAAGGTTCAAGAAGGTGACTTTGTGTCTGCAACATTTTCAACCAGAAAATTGAAATATGGGCTTCATTACTATGAGTGCTTATTTAAAAATCTCCTCTAATGCAATGTGAAATGAAATTTCAATAACAGGCTTCAGACACAGGGATAAGTGACACTTTCCCAGTGAAATCCTTTTTAAAAAAGTATACGTATTGTGTATGCTCATTAAATATAAATTAGAAAAAAATGGTAAGATAAAACAATTTACAGTCCTACTATCAGACTTTCTATCTTTTTATTCTTCTATATTTATAAAAATCTTAAGTTTACAATTCCAAGAAATACATATTTTTTTTACTTCCTTGACATTATGTCATAAACATTTTCTATGCTCTTAGGTAAGCTTTGCAAACATAACTATCATACTTGTATAATATCGTATTATTGAGCATCATATTTAAACTATTTTTTTAGTTTAGACAATGAGGGTATTTCCAAGTTTTTGCTATTATGGATGAAATTGTTCTCCTGCTCCTCTAAATATTACAGTCTTTCTGGAGGGGTAACCCACCTGTAGTAAAAGCATTAAGCTACACACATTCTTTTAACCAAAAGTTCTTTCCTAGGAATTTGGTTTAAAAACATAGTTATCTAAAAAGACATTTTTTTTCAGAAATGTTCAGCATTATTTACATGAGCGAATGTTTAGAAATGATAAATGTATTTAGGGGTTAATAAAATCATGTATGTTAAAGCAGGGTATACATTATAAAACATTATCTTAGAATAGTACATATTAAATATTGATGATATTAAATATCAAAAATAATGAAAACAATAGCTTTCTTGTATTGAGTACCAAGCACTGTGCTTGTCCATATTTAGGATCTAATTTAATCCTAATCCATGTGTTTGGTATGATTTGTATCATCTCCTTTGTACAGATGAGGAAACAAGTGTAGAGGACGAGGATGCCTCTCAGGGCCACACAGTTGCTAAGTAACACAGCCAGGACACACGCCTGGCTGTCCATTTCCAGGGCTTACATGCTTAACCACCATCTGTATGAATATCTAGGAAGCTCATGTCTGCCGTCAGGTGAAAAGGCAGTTACCAAGTAGCATGGAGAGCATGACCCCAGTGTAGTAACATTAAATATATAAAGACATAGATATATAGCTAATGAATATATAGGAATATATACATATTATATCCTTATATCTATACTATCTATAATGTGTGTGTGTATATATATATATATATACATACATACTGAGTGAGAGAGAACACTTGAGGGTAGGGTGACTGGGGAATAGAATATTTTTCTTTTTCTTTTTTTAAGAGGAAGGAAGCAGGCAGCAAGGAAGGCAAGCAGTCAGGCAGGGAGAAAGAGAGAGGAGGAAGAACCATTTATTTATTTAGTTTATTTTGGTTGATCCCCACACCACACCCTGCTCTAGGTTCCAAACTCGGTTCCTTGAGCTTTTAGGTGGACAACTCCAGCCAGAGCTGCAGACTTAACGCCTGAGCCACCATGGCGCATCTCTATATCATTTCTTAAACTTTCTAAAACACATGCTACTTTTTCCATTTCATTATTGTGGTAACATCTACATAACATAGAATGCACCACTTAACCATTCTACGTGCACAATTCAGTGCATTCACGATGTCACGTAACTACCATCAAACTTCAATGCCAGGCCTTTCTCATCTTCCCAAACAGAAACTTCCCATTACCTGCTTTCCCCAGCCCCTGATAACCTCTCTTCTATTCTTGTTCTTCATGAATACGACTTCTCTAGGAATCTCATGTGAGTGGAATCATATAGTATTTGTCCTTTGTGACTGGCTTGTTTCATGTTAACATTATTTCTTTAAGGTTTATCCATATTCATGTATTAGAATTTCCTTCTTTTTCAAGGCTGAATAATATTCCAATATATGTATATATCACATTTTGTGTGACTATCCATCTGTTGATGGACACCTGGATTGTGTGTATCTTTTGGCTATTATGAATAATGCTGCTATGAACATGGGTAGACAAGCATCTGTTTGAGTCCCTGCTTTCAATTCTTTGGGGTACACATGCAGCAGTGGAATTGCTGGGACATATGGTGATTCTATGTTTAATCTTTTGAGGAGCACCAAAGTTGTTTCCCCATGGAGTCTACACTACTTACATTCCCACCAGCATTGTGCAAGGATTCCAACTCCCCTACGTTCTCAGTACTTTTTATTTCATATTTTCTTTTGAAATAATAGCCATCCTCATGAGTATTAAGTGGTTGTGGTTTGCATTGTGGTTTTGGTTTGCATTTTCCTAATGACCAGTGATTTAGAGCATATTTTCAGGTGCTTATAAATCATTTGTAGATCCTCTTTGGATACATATCTATTCAAGCTCTCTGCTCAATTCTTAGTTGGGTTGTTTGTTTTCATCTGCTACTTTTTAAATGAAAGAAATTAGCCATGATGACTTTCATGCGTATCTGATTGTGTCCTTTCCCTGCCTCTACAATTTGCTCTGCCTGCCTCTGGGGTGAAGTTCTTGTTACCAAAGCATGAGTTCGCCTGGCTTCCTCCGCAGCCTCTTATCTACTCTCTCTCACCCTCCAGGCTGCAGGATCCCAACCTTGCAGATACCAGCCCTTTGTTAATGCTCTACCTTTTGCAGAGATTCCCTCCCCTTTTCTTCCTTCTCGTTGCCCTTTTCCATCCACCTACATACTAATCATCCTTGAAAACTCAACTCAGAATTCTCTATTAAAAAACTCCTTCTAAACTTCCAAGCTGAGCCCTTCTTCCTGTTAGTGCCACATTATGGGTATCTCTGCCATGTCTCCTGCATGGACATGAGTGATAACTGGAAGCAAGGGTGGACCTTTGTCATCTGCATACACTAATTCCTGTCATAGACAAGGAGCTTAATATTTGCTTAAAGAACTCAATTCTTGATTTATATTAACTATTGCTTGCCAGTAAGGTTTTTTATTTTGTCTATCAGTTGTATGTGAGGTACCTGTTTCATTGCACTCTTGGCTGCGCTGGGAATTATAACGTTTGTTGTTTCATTTTGCATTTCTGTAATTACTAGTGAGGTTTGAATCACTTCTCCATATGCTCTTTAATTAGTTACCTCTCCTCTATTGTGAATTGTCTGTTCATTTCTTTTGTTGGGTTATCTATTGGAGGTTTAGTGTTTTCCTCACTGATTTTTAAGAACTTTTTGCAGGGAGGTTACAAACCCTTTGTCTACTGTGCTTGCTATAAGAAAATGCTCCCATTTGTTCTTTGCATTTTAATTTTCTTTGTAATGTAAAAAATTTGAACAATTTAATGCTATCAAGTCATATGTAAAGTTTAACAGTTTGCTTTTTTGCATTTACAAACTTGAATGTTCTATAATGACTTTGCATAAATCGTACTTTCGGTAATATTGATACAAGTAATTACTTTATTTAAAAGTATATCAATTGCTATATGGAGTCTTTCAACAAAACTTTTAAGCATCATTGTATCTGTAGAAATCATTCAGTGTAAAAAAAGAAAAACTGAGTGAAGTGACTGAATTTTTATTGTAAATGAACTTTCTTTAGGACTTCCTTAGTTATTAGAGCTAGGGAGAAAGAAAACCTTAAATTTCAAGTGAAATCAAAATTTCAAAACAACAGCCAAGTCTGGAGAAGGCTTAGGAAAGGGCCTGCAAATCTTCAGCACTTACAGCCCATTGTCCAAATGTGGGCTTTCCTTTGGCCCAAGTCTCAGTCAGCAGTGGCTTTTAAATTTAGACTGGTAGTCAGTGTTGAACAGCTAGCAAATATCAATCACATGAATAACTAGATATAGAGAAGCTTGGGAGGTGGAGGAAGGAAAAGAAAATCTGGCAATAGCATGCTGGTTTTGTGCCAGCAGTACTTGACTGGAGTTACAGCTCTGTTACTCTCTCAGATGGCATGGTGCTCTCTCCTTCCCTGAAGTCGTCACTCCCCAGGGCCTATCACTGAGATTGAGGGGCCATGGTCATTTATCATCTAACCCTTGGCACACTTCCTCACTTACTGTGGGAAGGCTGCTGTCCTGCATCAAACCAGGCTCCTAGAATGTGCTCGCTTTCTCCACCAACTGTGGAGCAATGAGGATTAAGTTTAAAGCCTGTACTTTTAAACTGGGAACAGTTCATCTTTAAGCATGCGATCTGTCATTTCCATAGTGGAAATTGCTCTTTCCACCCCTACCCACTACTCCTCTTTACTTCGTCCTCCCTTGGTTTGGATCTACTGAAAATGATTTATATTGACTTCAGAAATCCTGTAACTAAAGCCCAGCTAAAGAAGCAGATGGCGAAACGACCCCTACGGGGAGAACCCGAAGATGCCATCAGTATCTTGTATCCTACATCCTAATGGCCACCAGTAATGATGATTAATAAATAGGGACAGACTCTCAATTTCTTTGGAAAGAAAGAATGTTTTGAGTTTCAAAAATCAGAATGAAGAAAGGATCAATGATCAGTTGTATGGGAATAAAGAAAAAGAACAGGTAAGCTGTGAAATGTTTATAAAAAAGATTTAGAAGAACATTCGGTTGTGGGAGAAAAAGAGTTGTTGTTTTTTTTCAGGCTGTTAAAGATGTAAGGTTTTGCAGAAAGAACTACCTGGAGAGCCAGGCTAAATGACATAGGGTAGGGGATTGAAATCCCGAGGAGCTGTATCCCCACTGAGTGAGACGATGGTCTAAATGGGTCCCCAGGGGAATTTGGTCTGAGAGCGCTGTACCTGTGATGGCCCAGCTGGGACCCAGGAGTGT
Organism: Solenodon paradoxus; assembly: GCA_004363575.1. Lineage (NCBI taxonomy): Eukaryota > Metazoa > Chordata > Mammalia > Eulipotyphla > Solenodontidae > Solenodon > Solenodon paradoxus. Next base: position 46,832 of record RJWH01001844.1, read on the forward strand.
ACCTGGGGGATGCTGAAGCCTGAAGTGGTCATGGTTCGGAGCTCGGGCCTCTGATTGCCCGAACCAAAGTCTGGCTCTGCTACTGCTGGCCGTGTGTCTTACTCTGCAGTGAAGCAAGTCTCTCCAAAAAGCAGGGCAGTCAAGCACCCTCTTCGAGAGCTGCAGTGAAGATTCAAAGAAGCAGCTCATGCCAAGTGCTTAGCGTTCTCTGTGGTATTCAGCCAGAGCTCAGTAACTGTTCACTCTCATTATTACTGTCTCACAGTCATTATCATAGAAAACAAGAATGTCCCGAGTCACTGTGTTGCTTTCAAGACAATTTTCAATGACTGGGGTACAAGAAATGCAGCAGGAATACATTCTCAAGGTCATAGTCAGTACACAGGTACCAGGAAGGAGCTAGGCGTGGTAGGGGGTGCGGGGAGAAAAGCAGCCCCTGCGATTTTGGGGTTTACTCCTTTTTAAACATAAAAGCTATTACAGGAAGTCTGAGATTTGCTAGTCATTTTGTAGGGCCTAGGAGAACTTTCCACAATTCATTTAAACTTGGAAGTTTCTGCTCAGGGGTTTCTGATCAATATTTGACTTACACAGGTTTATACTGATGACATTTCCTAGGCTTCTCAAGGCCTGTTACTAGATCTCAAGGGACCTGACCTAGACTCCATTTGAAGTTTATAAGCTTATACTGTTTAGCCTATATTATAACTTGTAAATATCTTTCTCTAAACAACTCGTAGCGATAAATGACATTTCCATATCTTGATTTCTTACTTCTTTTAAAATTAACTGGTTAAATCAGAAATCTTTATAGATGTTTCAGTTTTATTGTCTGACTCTCTTCTACAATATTTTATAGAGCAGTAGTACATTCCATGGATAGAAACATTTGTCACAGAAATGTAAAATAAAATCACACATACTTTGTTCTAAGAACTGTGTAGGTCCTAGGGAGGCTGATATTCACTGACTGATCGATAGCTGAAAAAAAAGCAAACGCAACCATTTTTTAATGGGAAAAAAGGAGGGGACCTAAGCATAACCTTGAAGCTGAAACATTTCCTCTCCATTCTGCTGGTAAGTAGCCTAGAGCAGGTCATTTGGAAACACCAAGGCATATTGAAGTTCTTGGTTCTCAGTAACTAAATGGTCATGAGGAATGTTGATATCTCCTACCCAACCACGGATGCTGAGACGTTTTCCTTGTAAACTATTTGGGCCATAATTCCTGTCAAACCCTCAGCACTCAGGTCTCTGAACTCACTGGTCTTAGATCCTGGGGTTTCAGCAAGAAGAATGTTTTAGGAGGATGAAGACTGAGAACAGATAGCAGAGACGGTCACCATCCTCCTGTTCGAACTTTTAACTGATACCTATGTACAGAACAGAACTGACCAAGGTCCTTAAGAGAGACCAGTCTCTTTCATCTGAAACAGCCACTGATATAGGCATATACTATAATACAACATTATATTCAGTGGAGTGGGGGGATGTCACCAATGGGGTATATATATCCTCCATGTCCTTGGAAACTATAATACAGTAGAAAGAAAAAGCAAGAGCAAAAAAAAAAAAAAAAAACAAAAACCCGGCACCTATAGTTCACAGACACCAGATGTAAAATAATGGCTGTTGGGATCTTAGGCTGTGGGTTAAGGCTGGACCTTTATATATATCCCGACTCCTGTGCCTTCTCCTCCTGGTTGAGCCCAGGGAGTCTGTGTTTGCATCATATGCTCTTTGGAAGCCCCGGCAAAGGAGCTCTCAGGGCCAAGAGTCCCTAGTGCTTTTAAGGAGATGAAAGACTGACTGAGCTTCTTGTTTGACTCTTCAAGCTTCAAAAACTCTTCTGGTTGCTGGAAAAGACCAACAGCAACCAAATCTGGCCTGAAAAGTTCTACCTTTTTTTCCTGACATCTATAAACACTATAGGATTGTCCTTAATCAAGGACCTACCATTTCCTGATCCTCCAATATGTTTGCTTCTGGCATGTGTTGTAACTTCTCAGATTGCTCACAGGATAGCAGAGCTGGAAGGCCTGTTGGGATTGCAAATTTCTAATGCCGCGCTGACACTTCCCTGCTCATCTCATGGTTAGTCCTTGGCTAAGTGCCTTCACTCGCCTCTTCCAGCAGTCCTTTTGACTCTCAGTTTTGTCTCCTGGGTGACACTCAAACTCCTTAGATTGGCCCTATTATCTTTACGCTTCGCTGCCTTCAGTTCACTCTGTGACTCAGCTCCCAACCTACAGAGCAGGTCAGTGTTAACCAAAGTCCCACTGTCCCTGCCACCAGGCTTTGCAAAGACCACCCCTCTGCTTCTCCTCCTTTCTCTACCTAGAAGTCACCTATTCACACCTTTCAAGGCCCTTTCGAGGGTCACCTCCTCAGGTATGCCTTTCCCAACAACACCAGCAAATTAAGACTTGATCTCCTTCCCTATATCAAAACGCTGTCTACAATGTTTTCCAAAAGTTAGTTCATTATTATGACTGTGTGTGATGTTTTTAACCTTTCTCTGTAATCCCAAAAGGCATGAAACATCATTCATTCATTCAGGATCCATTCATTCATTCATTCTCCTCAGCATTTATGCTAGTCCTGGAAGAGCAGACGCCCATAAAGGACTCCCAAATGAGATTACCAGGGAATCTAGATTTAGAAACGTGAAATAATCTATCAGCTGATGTAATATAGCAAATCTGAAATCTGAGGATAGACTATAGTTTTCTGTGCATATACAAGTGCAGGTGAGAAAGCTATCTTTCTAGTCAACGTACATTCACTTCCTGATAGACCTTGAAGAGTTCAGACAGGTCTACCTGGATATGAAAGCAAAGAGAGTTCCTGAAAAGTTTATGGACTTTAGCTTAGTTGCCTGAAGTGGTACAGAGCACCCCAAAATGAACTTTGGCAGCCTTTCCAGGTGCCTGTGTATTGAAAGGGGACCCATCTGATGGCCCGTAGGACCCCTACTTTGTGGGTGGTCTTGGAGACTGAGAATTATATCCAAGATTATTTGATAGGGCTTCAAGAGTGAAGAGATCAAACATCTTGGGATCTTGCATAACTGGGTAGGAATAATGGACGAGGTAGGGAGATGTAATTCCAAAATCCTACCGAGAGGTTCTCTGGTTGAACACTTGTTTTAACTGACAAGTAATGGAAATCTCCAGAATTATGACAGACTTTTTAATATGTTCAGCTTTCTAATCTTCATTGTCTCTCCTCATTCTTAATATTTGCCATCAACCCTTAATGAGGTTCTATGTCTTCATTTGGGGGGATATACTTCTGCTAATTTATCACCTTCAGTTCCATGAGAAATGTATTTCAGCAGGCTGTGGATAAATTATTGTAAGGCATATTTATTTAGCACAATCTAATTATTGCAACATTCAGTAGAGGCAAATGAATAAATCATAAATGAAGAATAATGAAGGTGGAGCTGCTGCGCATGTGTTCGTGGTGTTTGTATCTCTGTGGTATTTGGAGATGCGTGTGTGTGTGTGTGTGTGTGTGTGTGTGTGTGTGTGTGTAAACACATTAACACAGGCTCTTGACTTTTGCTCTGTATTCCACTGTACAGTAGCCTTCAGCCCATGTGGTCACTGAGCACTTGAAATCTGGCTGGTCCAAATCGACCTGTGTTATAAGTATAAAATACCAGGCTTTGAAGAATTTATTTTTTTTAAATGTAAACTCTCTCATTATTTGGAAAGCAGTTTTGAAGTGTCTTAAAAGGTTAAACATAGAGTTCACATACACCTAAGCAATGCCCTTCTTTGGTATCTACCAAAAAGAAGTGAAAATATGTTTCCACGAAGGTTTGTACATGAATGTTCACAGCAGTTTTATTCAAATATATAATATAATAGCTGGTGAAAGGATCAAACACATATGCCAAATGTTTTCATTGAATGGACTACTATTCAGCTATTTAAAGGAATGAAGTATTGATGCACGCTGCTGTGAGCGAATGTCAAAAATATGATGCTAAATGAAAAAAAAAATGCCAAACTCAGAAGATGACTTATTTTACAATCACCTTCAGAGAAAGGAGACAGGAAATAGATTAGTGGTTGCCTGGGGCATGGGCTGGGAATGTAGAATGACTGCAAATGGACTGACTGTTTCTTTTGGGGATGATGGAACTGTTTTAAAATTAGATTTTGATGTGGGTTGCCCAGTTCTGTAAGTTTACTAAAAATCATTGACTCATACCTAACATGAGGACTTTTTGTGGTATGTAGATTATACATAATAGCTCATTAATATATAATAACTTCCAAAGTAATTTCCATGTAATATTTTTATATCATTTACATATTGAAATGATATTTGGAGTTAAATGAACTATCTTGCTAAAATGATTTTCACGTGTTTATTTTTACTTTTTAAAAAATGTGGCTGCTAGAGAATTTCAAGTGACCTTCATAGCTTGTATTCTATTTCTACAGGGAAGCACAACTTTAGAAGGTCTCATGATACCAGACAAGAAATCCGCATATCTCCACTCACTTTCAGAGAACGAACCTCCCAACCCCTGGCTCGTAAGAAGCCCCATCTGAAAAACACTGTGCCGGCGTCCTTGGGCCACTGACTAGACAGCCGTAGCCTGGACACGGGAAGAGGTGGCCGGTGGGTGGAGGAGGTGGGCCTTGGCTAGCTGGGGCCCTGAGCTCCAGGGGAGACCCAGCTCCATGTCAGGAGAGCGGTCATCATTTCTGAAAGTGGGTCATGTTCGTGGAACGTCCACTTGTCATTCACCCTTTCTCTCTCTCAATGCTCGTGAAAACTGCCAAAATAATAAAAGACTGTACCTATAGACCATCTAGTAGGAGATAAGCTTGTTGAGACAAAATACAATTTTACTTTTAAAAATGGTGTCGTCTGGCATGTGAAAAGGGGATGCGAAGGGCAGGTGTGTGGCAGGTGAGGTGCAGGGTTAGACTCACCTTCTCCCCTTGTCTGGGCCAGTGGTTCCTATGAGTGGGTCTCATAATCACCTGGGGCAGCGGAAACAATGCGGGTGTCTAGGCCCCATCCTCAGATATTTTGAGTTAACTAGCCTGGGGTTAGGGTCTTGGAAATGATATTTTGAAAGGGTTGCGAAGCAATTCTATTATAGGGCTGGCATGAACACATCAAGGCCTTCCCCAGCAAGTCCTTACTGATGGGCATTGGATTAATAGAAAGAGGAGGGGCTGGTAGGGACAGAAACAAACTCCCACAGCCCAGGAGAACTCTGCAATCCTCTTTCCAGCCAGGGCAGGAATCCCTGGCGCTCCCTGGCAGCCTTCCAGCCTCCCTGGTGACCCTCTGGGCAGAAGCTGCCTGCTGTGTGAGACAGCAGCTCTTGGCTGGAAAAGTGCTCATTGTGAGACTCGTTCCTAGTCCACACTCACATGTCCTGCTCTCTCATGTCCGCGTGTGGGTCCTGTCCTGCCATCTGGACAACACTGGACAAGTCTATCCTCTCCCCATACACATGGTTCCAATATTTGAAATCAGTCACCAAGACCCCCAGGCTCTCTTTTTTTCTACACAACACACTCCAGAGTTCCTTGATCTGTTCCCAGTCTGACCCCTAGTCGGGTCTCTAACTATCTCCCAGCAAGAGTTTGTCAATTTCCCCTTTAAAATGTGGAGACTCCAAATGCTCTTCCTCCAGATGGTGTCTGCCCAGGGCCGGGTACAGCAGGACAATTACACTCCCTGAAAGGCCATTACACTCCTAGTAATGCAACGACTGCCCTGCATTGACTCGATCACACAGCATTTGCAGAGAGGAGAGGGGAGAAGAAACACAGGGAGACGTAGAATCCTGAAATTTTCATCTGTGAAATTTAACATTTGAGTATGACACTTCACAAAATACTCATCCGTGTGAATCTGGGCCCAGTTTGAGAGAATGGAGGGACTGAGGGCAGAGAAAGAAATTCTCACTTTTCTAGCTTATTCTTAACTATTAGCTTTTCATCAAGTGCTCCAGTGACCAAGGTTTGGGGGCATTGGCAAAATGACCATATGCGGCAAAGAGCTTAGCACATCTGAAAGGCTTGGGTCCATCCTGGGTATAGAGGACATGCTATTTGGGGAAATGACTTGGCTCCCCCAGACAAGCCCAGATCAAAGGCAAATCACCTTCCCTGCCTGGAGAGACAATTTAAATTCCATGCTGCGAACTGAAGCTGGGCCTTACATTGTTTTGTTCACAGAAACACAGTCTCCCCAAGAGCAGTGGCCATGTTTGACTCCTTTGTGCTGGCACCAGGCCCAGAACATGGTAGAAGGCTTTGCTTCTTAGCCAGCTTAATTATCCACACCTCTCTCCAAAGACAATTCATTTCAAATTCAATTTATGTGTATCAAATCCTCATTTTGTGTCAGATACCTAGGTAGGGCGCCTTTACATGTGGTCTAGTATAGAAATGTTTTCCATTTTTTTTTCAGCGGGTAAATTACAGAATGGACAGGTGACACCTATGGCGACTCCGAAGAGATCCCTGGACTCTAGGGGGATGGAGGATTGATTCTGGAACAGGGAGATCAGGGAAGTGCCGGAAAAACTCGGGAATGGCTAGTGTTTTTAGACCATTTTCAACACTAGTGCCTCCCCTTTCGGAGTGACATTGCTCACATGGATCATGGCTCTTTTCCTTGCAAAATTAGCAAAATTCTGCAGACAGACATAGAAGGGCTAAAAGGGACGCCAGCGGGAGGGTGAGCAGTGGCTGATTTTGTAACATACAAGTCGACAGCCTTTCTTTCTTATTTTACATCTTGCTAATACTTCATCTTTCATTTTTTAAATAACAATTTTATCTCTATTTTGCTTACTAAGCCATACTCATTTTAAGATACTGAAATCACTTCTCAGCCCACGGGTGTTACAAGCCACACCCACCACCTGGTTCCCTCTCTCCTGCCTTCCCCCTTCACCCCTGTGGCAGCCATCATCTTGTGTTCTGTGAGTTCTGCTGGGATTTATCTTTGCTTTGTGTCATTATATTCTACAAATACATGAACCCATCCTAGATTTCTCTTTTTTTTCTGACTTATTTCAACAGGCTTTTTCTAATGTGGGGAGCTGCCAGCCCTTCCACTGGGGAGTATACACCCAGCCGAGGGATAATTCTTTTGCATTCTGGGGACAGATCATTCAGTTTGGACTCTCAACGGTCAATAGAATATCAAGGGTTAAAGGTACTTTTTCTTTCCTATTCTACCTCTGTAACTATCAAAATCAATTCCAGAGAGAAGCAGACACAGTTCAAGGGCTGTCCCCACAAACAATGAAGCAGGACTGCACATCTAATCCCAGCCTCGCATAGCGGACCCTCAGCACCACGTCCACCCCTAGGGAAGGGAGACAGACTGCTGCTTTCTGATTCAAGGGAGACCTCATAGCACCACGGCCACATCCTAGAAGACTTCTTATCATGACACGGCCATCCTAAGGGGGACTCAGTCTGTCCTTCCACTACTTCTATTCTTTCTCCATTTCTCTCTCAGGAAATAAATGAAAATAATAAAGAACACTGCAGAGCCCTGGAATGACAGGGGTAAGGGTCCGGCGGGATCATCACGAGGGAGGAACCAGAGGCTCCCAGACAGAGGTGCCCTGGAAAGCTCCTCCCTGAGTTAGAGATGGTTTGAGCTAAATCAGGGCTTCCCAGGCTGGTCGGCCACGGCAATCATCTGGGGACCGAGTCAGAGGGCAAAAGTACTGGTGCCTGTGTTGCACTCTCAAGATTGTGAGGAATTGGTCTGGGTGGGAGGATATGGGCGATGACATTTTCCAAAATTCCCAGGAAGTTCTAAAATGCAGGACATTGGGATGAACCAATGGAGAATATCTTTTCTAGAAATGATTCAGGAGTAGCACAGTTTGATAGTTCTAAACTGACCACAGCAGCTGACCGGAGGGCTCCAGGTGAGCCTCAGTCACCTGCTGACAGGGATTTTATGGCAGCTCAGGTGAGGCCAGTCTCATTCTCGAGATGTGAGTAACATTTCCACAAGCCTGCTCTTCCTGAACAATTGGGTGTGGGAATGAGCCCACAAAGGCACTTTATTGTGTTTTGGGAAGGAGGAGACTTTGTCTGCCTTCAGTTCTGCCACTCATGGATTTGACAGAGGGCTGGACACCTCGCTTCTCACTGATGCCCCAGGCTTGCAGCTCGGTTACAACCAGGGACATGCACTAGAAGACTCTCTAGGGGTAACAGTCCAGTCTAGTCACTGAGCACTATTTTCAGAAAGAAGTAGAAAATAACCACAGCTTCCGCTTACTGTCACTGATTCTGCTGGCAGGAACTGGACAAGGGACACTGCACAGCAGTCCCAGCTGACACTGCCTTCTGGGGTCCATGCTGTTATGCCCTGCCTGGCAAGATGACTTACTCTGTCTCATTTCAGCCTTACAAAGTCCCGGAGACAGATTTTATACCTTGTGGGAGATGACACAACTGAGACAAAGAAGGTTCAAGTCCACGGACAAAAAGACCTTATATGGTGGAATGAGACTTGAACCTGGGTCTTAGTCGCAGGTGGTTTCTGATAGTAATATGAAAGGCAAGGAAGTGCAGAAAGATGATGATGACAGAGATAGAGAGATAGATGGATGACAGGCAGACCGATGACAGACTGACATGAACATAGCTGTAGGTACAGATACAGATGCAGATATCCTAAAACAGTGTTACTGCCTCGAGTGACTGTCCAGTGTGGCTCTTATAAAATGTCTCCTGAATAAGCAATAACAGAACGTAAACAAGTGTGAGGAGTCCTGGGGTCCTCCCAGTCAGATGAGTCAGTGGGGAGTCCCTGGGGCTGCAGCTCCACTCTCCTAAAGGTCAGCGGGCCAGGATGAGCAGGGAGCCAGGAGAGGCCAGGCGCCCTGCCCCCGGGCTCTTGCACAGTAGCAGCTTTGCAGCAAGAAGGAGAGTTTGCTGTTCTGAACACAAAATCGGTTCCACTCCTAAAGGGATTTTATTACGTTTCACAAGAGAGTTCTATGCTTGGCAAGATTAAATTAAAGCAGTTAAAATAATAAAGAACAAAGGAAGGAAAGAAACAAAGAGAAACACACGTCCAGGTGTGGGGACCACTGTTCATACTTAGAACTCCGTGTGGCAGCACCGAGTCAGTGTTTACGGTCCTGAGTGACTGTCCAGTGTGGCTTGTTATGACACGTCTCCTGAAACTGCCCATCTGGCAAGTTGAGCTGGTGCCCTTTGCTTGAGCTACAAGCACAAAGGGAGAAAGGCCTGGCAGGAAAGCAAGCGGAGGCTTGATCGGAGCCACCTGCCATGGCCACCCTGCCTGACCGCTCTATGAGCCGCCCGGTGTGTTCCCACCCATTGGTGGCGGCCACTCATCAAGGCTGAATCCTCATGTTACTAGGGGCCAAGCGACTCCAGTGACCACGTGCTGCTTAAGTTTGGACATCCTGGGTTTACCAAGGACTCACTAAAGTATCAAGGAAGCATTTCTAGTTAGCCTCACTGTATTTAAGAAACCAGTAAGAGTGGGCATGCCCTTGTGGCTCAGGCAGCTGAGACACTGGCCTGAGAACCATGTAAAGCCCAAGGTCTGAGTTCAAGACCTGGGGCCGGAGTGAAAAAAATAAAAAAGAACAACTAACTAAATAAAGATGTTTCTTCCTCCTCTTCCTTCCTTAAACTCTCCTCTCCCTTCCTCCCCCTTTAAAAAGAAGAAAAAAAAACAGTAATAGTAGAAAAATCAACTTGCTGCATCCCAATACAAGAAACAACATGTTCTGGGTGTTCTAACTCAGGTCCGCACAGAAACTTCATGATATTTAAGGGGGAGGATATCCCCCAAATACTCACATGTTATAAAGAAATTAGTTCTTGAATGTCCAAGAAACCAAGGTGAGAATGTGGAGAAACAAGTTGTTGATAGGATCATAAATTGATTGAAGATTTCTAGTGGAACATTTGGCAAAAACGTTAGTCCCAATAATTCAAAATGCAAAATGTGTTTAATGTAAATGATGTGAAGGTGAGAAAAGACTTAGTTTCCAGAATATTCTAAGAAATTACTGATTTTTTTGTAATAGTCCCCGCAGGATAGAAAACAGCCTAAAAAGGAATATGGTTAAATGAGGTAATTTGTGTATATAATAGGTTAAAAGATAAGAGAATTATTGAAAGAGAATAATCTGTGACCTGGAAGATACTTACAATAAATTTCTATGTAATAACAAAAGCTATGGTGCGCTCTGGTGGCCTAGTGGTTTAAATCCAGTCAACACACATCCCAAGGTCCCCTGTTCAAGACCTGGGACCGGGGGAAACAAGCAATGGTGAACAATTGAACAAAATAAAGTGCTTCCTCCTCCTCTCTCTTCCTGCCTGCCTCCCTACTCATCTTCACTCCTGCCTCTTCCTTTCCTTTTAAACATGAAGCTACAAAATGGAATTTCTGTATGACATATGAGCCAGGTATTGTATTAAAATAGACTGGAAAGACACAGCAACATGTTCAATGTGATAATCCTTAAGTCATAAAGTTGTGAGTAACTTTCCTCCATTTTTATGCTTTACCTTCTCAGTCCTTCCACAATGAATATTATGTTAATCAAAATAAATTATAAAATTTTTTAGAAGGTGCATGGAACTCTGGGCGGTGCTTTATGTAAGGAGATCATCCTTGCAGGAGGGGCTTTGAAGAAAACCAGCTGCTCTCTGATCAAACACCACAGAAACTAGAGACAGCACTTGCTTGTCTCGCTGCCTCCGTACCTCTCAGCATTTGTGCTGGTTACCCAGAGCTTATTGATAAAGGGGAATCACATCCTGGGACCCATAGAATCTGGCAGAGCCAAGAGCCAGCAGTAGGACCTGCTGACAGGGGACCTCAGGAGACTGAATTGGGTGCGGTCAACCCAGGTTCTCCTCCAGGTGCCCAGCACTGGCTGGGCACACAGCCAGGGTCCCCTTGAATCCACAAAGCTTCCAACTGCTTTCTGTTTCTAACTAAGGGTGATTTTCAAAGACTCGTAGCCCCAAAGATGTCTTCAGACAAAGTTTCAGCATCACACGTCATCAACTCACTGCTACCCTTGAAGACGTTCTGAAAGTTGCTCATTTTCTTCCCCAAGTTCCACTGCACAGACTCCCCGAGTCCAGTCACTTGCTGTCCCCTGGCGAGGCGGGCCGGGTTCTGCTTTCCCAGCGGAGTGGAAAGGATGAAGCAATTATCTGGAGAGTTCAGGTAAAATGTCAGCTTTTTTTGGGAATCTCTTTTCTAATCTAAATCTCATTCCATTGCCAAGAAAGCGTTTTTCCGGATTCATTCTGCTCCGTTTTCTCCTTTCCTAGCTTAGTTTCACAGAGAAGGCTCAGCCCATGAGCATGGAGTCCCAGGCCCGGGCAGAGTGCGCCTCGTGTGCTCTGTGGAAGGAGTACGTTACCGTGAAAAACGGCCTTTACTAACAGGACACTGAGAAGATGACAGGGGGATGATTTAGCCGCGAATATATTGTGACAAATTAAATTGCAGTTGGTTTGGGTGAGACTCTGAGTCTTAAATGAAACATGCAATACCTGCACCAGCACACAGCCCAAGCGATGGCGGGAAAACAAAAACAGGACCGGGCTGTGCGTCCCTGGGAGCAGCAGGGCCGGAGCCAGGAGCGCCCGCCTCCTTGACAAGGACTCCGCCCGGCTCAGGCCTCGCGACAGAGCACTGACTGAAAAAGTGGTTAATTAAAGAAAAACTGCAAATTCAGCAAAGAAGTCACCTTTCCTGGTGACTGACAAAGGCGGTAGAAATAATCCGGTCTCTCCCGCAGCTGACTGAACAGAGCGCCTTCCCTCTTGCATCAACAGCACGGAGACATGTCTTCCCTACTGTCACAGAGTGTAGCAGTGACGAGTGTCACTGCTTAAGTCTACAGAGGGAAATAAGCCGGGGGACCTAATGGAGAACTGGTTTCAGTCCGTCATCCTGGACGTGCAGTGCACTTTCAGGAGGGAGACTCTGAGCTGGGCAGTCCTCGGGTCGCTGGACACACCACAGTCACCACGGCCTGCATCCCTCACCTCCCGGGCTCACCTGCTCCCTGACCCCAGAGCTCTGAAGTGAAGGGGGTGGCCTGGGTGGACAGAGATGGGGAAGGAGCCAACTGAACTTGGGGGAAGCCCTTCTTCCCTTCAGGGCCCATCTCCCTCGTTTGTAAAATCAGTGTGTGCTGCTCACGTTTTCTCAGCAGGGCTGGGGCCAGGGGAGCCCTGGCATGGCCATGGGCGTGACACAGCACAGACCAGCTCCTGCGCGCAGTCCACAGGGGTCATCCATAGAGCGGTCTCCGAGGTCATGTTGGGTCCACACTTCCTGCCATGGGGGGCGAGGGGATAAGTCTTTCTTCTGAGACCCAGGTCTATGCCCTCTGCACAGGGGAGGAGGAATCAGGAGGGCATGTAACCAGAGGACTTCTAAGCACACAGGTCCCCCCAGCAAACCTTTTAGACACTGGCTGTTCATGTGTTCCTATGAATGTCTTAAATTACTGAAACGTCACCCAGCGTATGAGGTCCTTCATCCTATCCAAGGATCTTTGCCTGTTTCCCTCATTCACCCCTGCAGCTTACAGCGCAGGCTTGAAACCAAATAGCCTGACACTTTTTTTTTAAAAGGGAAGGTGCAGGCACAGGAATGAGGGAGAGCAAAGGGAGACAGGAAGAGAGAGAAGGAAGCACTTTATTTATTTTACTCAGGTGTTCACGCTGGTGGTCCTCCCCGACCCCAGGTTTTGAACCAGGGATCTCGGGATGTGTGTGGACCGCACCAAACCTCCCTCCACTCCACCAGGCAGGCCTCACCTAACACTTTAGGACACAACAGATGCAGCAGCAATGATTACCTGCGTCCTTGCCAGAGCTGAATAGCTTCGTTCCCAGAGTAAGTCAGTTCCTACCTTATCTATCACTCAGTAACTGCATTCCTTAGGTAAATCATCTTTGCCTCAAATACTGAGTCTCAGCTTCCCTGTCTATAAAGTGGGATGGATATTTAAAAAGCACCTTGTAAAGATGAAAGGTAATACAAGCAGGTGGGTCCCTACCACAGGACCTACTCCTGCCCCAGCTCGGGACTTACTGTGCTCAATAAATGTGACTCCCCTCCTCCTTTTCTCCTAAATGATGTAGAGACAGTGTCTTCTTTAACAGCTAAGGAGAGGAGGCGACCAGAAAACTGATAGAGTTCCTTGGCCTTTGCTCAAACAATCAAAAGGGCTCCTGGGGGCTGTAGAGCATCTTTCCTCTGCTGGCCTGCACAAGGACTTATAGGGGAAAAGAAATGATCCCAGCCCTAAAGGAACCTTCCACTTAATTGGGGAGTAGCCTACCACTGTTGAAACAATTAGCAAATCTCCTTAACAACAAGCCTCTGGGTAAAGACTTTATCCTTCATCCCTAAGGGAGGCTACTTAGGATTATTTATTTCTCATTAGATTCTCTGGGGCATGCTAAGAGCTGAGCAATTAAACTCTTTATATCAAGGAAGCAACTATTAAAACCCGGGATTCTAACGGATTTCTGAAAAGAAAGAGAAGATGAACAACGAAGATCGATTCTGAAGATATTGCAGACGGCAGAGCTGGAAGATGATGTTTTAAGGAGAGCTGTTCGATGCACACGTCATCATCTCTGTATACGAACTTAGCTTAGTTCTTAGGCCTCTTCTTCAAAAACAGCCTGGAGAGTTTGCCCAGGACCGAGGTGTGCTGCTTGAGAATGAGAATGCTCCGGGAGTGAGGGAAATTTGGAACAGAAATTGAATTTATCTTGAATTGGAAGAGAAAATGTTTGTGCTTGTGAAAGCGCTCAGGGTTGCAAGACCAGAGGGTGTTAGGGGACAGAAACAGTCTGGGGTGCGGGGGTGCCGATTCCAAGGCTGTATAAACTGCAGGTCTAGGCTGAGGATCCCAGACTCTGAGAAGCACAGCTCTCTTTAAGACTTTTCACTCTTTCAACAGGAAAATGAGCGACCCAGGAGAGATTCTGAGGAGAACAGAGGTGCCTGGCATTGGACAGCCTTGTGCAGAGAGCGGATGGCTGACATTTTATCCAATGAAAACTCACCGACAAAGAAAAACTTTGACGTATCTGTTTCTGAGAGAGGAATATAACACTACTCTCTCGTCAACCTTTCAAACTAGTAGCAGGAAAAAAAAATCTTTTCAAATAATTACAATAAAATAATAAAACCTTCTGTTTATATTATGGATAATGATGGAGCAGGGATTCAGAAAGTGGGGAAAGGAGGGGAAGGAGACGGGTGGAGGACACCAGATGGAAACACAGGCCCACAGAGCGCCCACAGGCACAGAGAGAGTGGGGAGACATGGCACCATGTGCTCCCTCCCTACTGGGGGTGAAAAGGCAAAATAAGCACAGTAAAGCAGGCAGTGCCCTTCGGCTCAAGTGGCAGAGATGGCTGGGAGTTGCCACCCGGGGTGTGATGGGAAACCCAAATAAACAACTAACAAGAAATGCTTCTGCCCCTACTGTCTCCTTCCCTCCCTTCCTCTAAAAAAAAAAAAGAAGAAGAATACAGTATGTCCTCACTTAACATCCTTGGTTGGTAGGTTCTTGGAAACTGAGACTCGACATGAAAGGACCTAGAAAGAAACCAGGTTGCAGGTAATGCCTTTTTCATCTTCAATCAGGATTTTTTTTTCTCATCCAATTTATAACAAAATGATATTCAAAGAAATGGCATTGCTCAAAGCCCTGCTGGACGCCACCAGGGACCCGGGAGACCGATGCAGAGCCACACACTCAGAGCAGAGACCGACAGGACAGAGCGGCCCGCACAGGGACGGACAGACAGCCATAGCTGCGGGCACGAAGAAGGCCCAGCTGAAGAACCTACTGAATTTTGTCAGAATAAGTATAAAGATGAAGAACCGACTGCAGGACATCATCTCATCCTCACTCTAACCAAGAGAACACTGAACTTTTTATCCTACAAAGTGGGCAGAGTCACACTCTGCTCTAAAGAAAACCGGTCTGTGTTCAGACCGTCCTTTCCAGATTGTGATACCGCTGGTGTCACTTCAAACAGTTTTGGGGTTTGTTCAGCTTGCAGGAAAGATGGGGATTTCTTTTCTTTGCAATTTTCCTGTGAGGCAGATTTGATGAGAGTTTTGAGCGCTTAGTAGAGAACCTAAGACTTTAGAGACTCCAGAGGGGTGGTTGGCCACCACTCAAATGAAAAATTTCAGACTTCGGAATTAAGTCCAACTTTTTCAGACTGTGTACAAGGCCCCAGGGAGCGGGGTGCTCCCTCATGGAAGGTCCCCACTTGCCCCTCAGCACACACCTCACAACCTGGTCATACTATGGCTTCTCGTGCCATGGGCCTTTGCACATGCCCTACACACCTGGCATGCCTCGCCCCAACTTTTCTGCCAAGAACCCACACTCTCCTTGATGCCTATTGCAAGTTCATAGCACCTTCTATTTCTTCTCTATGGCACCTACCACCAATTTAATAAAATAATGGTTTTCTCTGAACCCTTTGCAACTGAGTTCTTCAAAGGCAAACCCCACACCTATCTTCAGTGGTAACTGAATGCGTGAATGAATGTTTCTCTCAAATTTTCCTACTGACAAAGTGCCTGTGGTCCAATCTACTTCCCAGGCTGGGAGACGACCTCTTCCTCTGCCTTCCCACAGTGCCCAGTGCCTCCCTGGCCCCAGCCCTAGAACACAACATTGCATCTGTCTGCGTGTCTCCGGGCAGCAGTGAGGACAGCAAGGAGTGAGCATTCTGTGTGTCTCTCTGAAGAACTGGGCCCCCCCGAGGACACTGACTTCCTCAGGCCCTGGCTTCTGAGCTTCACATCCTCTCTCCAAAGGGTCTGGATGTGTCCATTAAGGGGCCCAGTACCTGGTAAGATTTGGGGACAATGGGGGAGCTTCTTGTTCCTCCAGGCCCCTCCTGGCCCACATACCTTCCGTGGAAACAGGAATGTGGGCTCCTTACAGCACCCAGTACTTCACAAACACTGTGTAAAGTGTTGGCTGGTCACCTTTTGTGTGATGTCACCTCACGATGTGACTGAGCTGGGTATCTGTTCAGCCCCCCGCTCAGCCATCATGTATTGTGTGCCTCCTCGATGCTGGTCACTAATCGAGAACAGAGGTCAAACAGGTACAGTCTAGAGGCCACCTCCAGATCACAACTGTTTTGTATGGGCCGCAAGTAAGAAACATATGCATTTTGTAATGGTTTAGGGGAAAAAAGAAGAGTATTTCATGATATGTGAAAATTATTTGAAACTTAAGTTTCAGTGTCCATGATGACAATTTTATTGGGACCATCATGCCCACTGGAATATGGCAGAGTTGAGTAACAGAGAATGTTCATCCCCCCAAAGCCTGAACAATTTACTATCTGTTTCTTTGCAGGAACATTAGCTAGCTCCTCATCTAGATGATGGGACAGATCAAGAAGCCTGACAAAGTCTCAACTCTCATGGCTGGACTCAGAGGAAGGAGACAGGTCACCGATAGACAAGACATGAGGAGAGCAATGGAACAAAAAAAGGTGAGGAGGATAAATGTGATGGGCCAGGTGGGTGGCATGAGTGAGCATTCAGGCAGAGACTAAGGAGATACTGGAAGGAAGCCTGGGTGTAGGTGGGAGAATTTCAGGCAGTAGAAACACCAAGTGCAAAGGTCTCGAGGGAGGAGAGTCCTGGCTGAAAACTTCCACATGAAAACGTTCCTTGCAGCTCTCATTGGTGCTGTGGCAGAGCCAGGAAGCACCCATTTTCCGTCTTGGATGGAGGCAGTGTGGTCCAGAGACTAGAACCCAACTGCGGTGTCGAGAGAGCTATACTGGGATCCCAAGTTGTGCGTGGACACCTGCTCTAGCCACCCTCTCCCTTCCCAGGGGCCTCCTCACCTGTGTGGCGGGGCCATGACACCTAGACGAGGTCTCCTCCCGTCATGTGAGTGAGAACATGAACACAGAACCTCTTTCCTCACTTCACCGTGCATGGGGGGTGAGGGGTCCTTGTGACAGACCCCGGGCTGCCTGACACAGTTGGTGCTCTCCGCTTTGAATTGTAAGCTCCCGGGGGTCAGCTCCCATTTATCTTGAATTTTCTGAGACAGCTCTGATTTCATGTTTGGTCCCGTTGGTCCTATAAACATGGAAATGTCCCAGAAAGTCTCATATTTCAGCCTCCAAACTACACCTCCTGACGGCCTCTCCTATGAAGTGCCCCTTGACAGACCCTTGTTAATGAAAATTTGGTGAGAAAAGTCTGACCTCTGGGCACGAGGGTGGGAAAAGGGAAAAGTTCCTTAGAATTGCTTGGGGTCAGTGCTTCCTGAGGGTCCAGCTTGTATCACTTCGCTGGTAAGGAGGGGAGGCCTGGGGGCCTCTCTCAGCAACTGTGCTGAGTTTCTAGTGAGCCTGTGTTTTCTGTGCTGGAAAATGGAATGGGGCAGAGCCCCACATACCCGCTTTCCTAAAAGGACGCCTTCAGGATGAAAGGGGTCCTGCTGTAGTGCTCCGGGGAGAGCCAGGCCCTATGCCTATGATTCCTGTCTCTGGCGACTTCAGAACTGTCATTCCAGTTGCAAACACAATTCTGTTTCCCACTGCAATTCCCCTCTGAGAGCCTTTCAAAATCAAACTTCATTTCTGATCGCCTGAACTTTGTTTGCTGATGAACTCTGATGCGCCAAGTGACCACTTGAGGTGAACATTTCCATAGAACTCAATTAAATTAAATTGATTGTGGGTGGTTTGAAGAGTGAACAGAGGTAGGGGAAGCCCATGAGTGGATGCCAGTAATGTAAAAATAACTTTTAAGAAAATTGCTGAAATAATAGCTTTTTGATTCTTGCAAGATTCTATCGACATGGCTGACTAACAGACTTATTTTTGGCGAGCTATGAGTATTTTCGCCAGGTTTTGTCAGTTTTCATTTCTCCTTAGTTACTAAACTGGCCACTGAGGTGTGGCAGCGAGTGACAGCCTCTCGCCCCCCTGCACACTCCCTTCTGACCGGGTTGCCTAAAGGATCGCTGTAGCTCTGCGACATTTTAATTTGCAAGAATGAGACAGAATGCAAGCAGGAAGGCTCAGGTCTGGGCATTTATCTTGTTTGGGGGCAGTTAGCGCTGGCTGGCGAGTGTACCCACTGTCCACACCCACGAAAAAAATGCAGTCCAGCTGTGGTGGCCTCTCTGGGAGAGAACAGCAGCTGTTTGTTAAGTGTGGGGTGACCCGCACCTGTTTCTGCTGAGAAGCCATGCTGAAGCCCCACGTTGGCCATTTTGCCGGGGGTTAAGTGAGTCCCCAGCCCCTGGAAGGGTTCTGGGCAGAAGACTGCAGAGCTGTGGCCCCAATGCTGTGTCTGTGGGCTTGGCCCGCCTAGCGCCCGGTGCCCAGCCAGGAGATCAGAATGGAGGCGGGGCCTCCATCATGGGTGTGGTCAATGGCCTCCTGAAAGGCATATCTGGCACCAGAGCAATGATGGGGATGTTTTCTTTGAGGACACTTTATGCACTTCTTTAGCCTCCCCACTCAAAACCTGCCTACAGGCTCCCAACTGTCACTGTACGGGAAGGAACCAGGGTGGAGGTGGGGGCGTCCAGGAAGAGCCCCCAGGGCTTCTCACTGAGAAGCCAGGCAAGAGCCTTCGCCTTCTCTATTTAATGGCAGAGGTTCAGCACTGCAGGGCCAGGGACCCAGGCTGACCGGCTTGCTGCTTGGGGTATTTGAAGAGTAATCAAGGTATATTTTAGGGACAATGAAATAGAAAAACAAAGAAACAGGTTTCAGAAACATGGCAACGCTTGCAAGTGTGCTTTTCCCCAAATTTGCCCTGTGAGCTCTCAGAGACAAGAGTGAGATGCACGTCCTCTCTCCTGCTTTGTCTAGGGCTGCTCTGCAGGCACCAGTCCTGGGAATGCTCTTCGCTTTCCTCTCCAGGCTTCACCCTAGCACCCTGTACACCCCTCTGACTGCAGGGCAGCTTGGCAGTTCCCCCTTTCAAAGGCCAATGTCAACTCCCTGGGGGCATGAGAGGGACGTGTCCTCGGCTGATGGGTGGTCAGCATTTGCCTGGAAATGGATGGCCTGTTCCCTCCAAGTTCAGACTATTTATCTGTACCCCTGGAGGCCTCAGGGAAGTGAAGTGATTGACGATGCCCAGGCACCTGGGACCCTTAGAGGCCCTCCAAGCTGCCTGTCTGCCCCCCACCCCACTCCTCCAGAGCCCAGGATTTTAGCCACATTCTTACATTGGAAGTTCATAAAATAAACTCAGGGATGTTTAGGTTTCAGTCTTGGGCCCGCCCTTTATTCTCTGAATCATTTTATCCCTGTAAGCCTCAGTTTCCTCACTGTGGAATAAAGACATCCACTTCAGACAAGCCTAAAGCAGAGGGCACTGGTAGCCACAGCCCTGAGCTGGCATCCAGCAGTCACTGAATGCCACACCTCCTTACTCTCCAGAAGAGTGTCAAAGACAAGAAGGAATTTAGTGAGCAGGCCAATGTGAGAAATGTGTCTAACTGCTTTCAGAAACACACAGACAAGAATAAATGGCTGCAAGGGATGGGGTTGGTAAGTCCTCACGGAGGAAACCGGGGGCTGAGACAAAGGATGAATGCAGGCAGAGAAAGGAGACCCCTCTTCCAGCACTGCGACCCCACCCCCAGTTCTGCAGTTACAGGTATGCATTTCACAACATGCTTGCTTCCCAGATGGTCTAAAACTCTGACCTGATTGCAAATTGTGTGCTTGGGGAAGCTCTACCCCAGCTCTCACGTGAACTGATGGGTGCCGAGTCTTTCCAGCAAACTGATGACAGTCTAACCTAATTCTCAAGGCACCCATACCTCTCCTCTTGCAGGACGAGGCCTGCAGTCCTTGAAGCCAGGCTGTTCCTGGGTCTAGAGGTGAACGGAAAGAGGCAGTACCATGAAGGTGGGTGGGCCCAGGGTGGCACCTCCTGGCTGCAATGAGCTCTCTCTCCCGGGCGAAGAGGGGCAAGAGCGATTCCTGATCTGCAACAGCTCAAGGAGGGGTTGCCCTGTATTAATGTGATCTCTTCCAGACACCTGAGTCCAGGCTATTAATAGAATCATAAAATGCTGAAGCTGAAAGAGTCCTTGAGAGTGTATTCTAGTATTTTTCTAACCACGTTCTATAGAGTCCTGAGCTTGCGAAGGGGCCACAGGAACTGCGGGGGGTGCAGAGGAGAGAGAGAAGGCACATGTTCCTCCTGCCTCACAGCAGAACCCACCCCATCTCCTTCTCAACGCTGCTGTGTGGTCAATGAGGGAGGACCAGGAAGAAAAGGTGAGTTCTCTACAGCAAAACACAAACCAAACCAGACTAGTCCATGGCCACATTTTAGAGTCACATGAGCCCGAAGTCCCTTGAATTAGGAGATCCGGCAGGCCCCTGATGATTTATACAGATGCCAGACTGGAGCCGGAACCCCATCCTAGGCAGCTTCTCTGCCCCACTGCCCTGCCAGCACTCTGAGCACCATCGCTATGCTTTCTTGGCTGGTGGAGCCAGAGTGCCCAGTCCTGAGCAGCTGAATGGGGGCATGGAGGGGAGCCTGCGGAGGGGAGCCTGCAGAGGGGAACCCGCTCAGTGCAGACACAGGACAATGTGGGTTTGAAGCAGCAGCTCTGTCTGGAGAATGTTCTGGGGGAGCTCAGGCCCTTCCCGTAGCACCTTCAGGTAACCCTGCTGAGTGGGTCCGGGACCCACCGGACACAAATGGCTCTGCCTCTGCAGCCAACTTGCTGTGTGACCCTGGGCAAGTAATTTGTCTTGGAGTCTCTTCTCCAGATGAATTATTTCTAAGATCCTCCCAGTTTTAGAATTCCAGGCTTCCTCTGATCTTTAACAATGACCTCATCCTCGCACCAAGGTCTGCATTGTGATCACCTTCCCATGAAAAATGGAACTTTGCTCCTCCTTTCTATCCTCACACCCTTCAGGTGCTTTTAAGATCCCAATGGCTTATTTATTCTGACCTTCACAAAGGAGACTCTGGCCTCCCAGGGACAGCCCAGTGTTGATGTTCGCACGTCTGGTTAGGTGCAAAGAAAACTCTGACAGCCCTCCTTCCCCATCCTCAGCAATGTCCTCTGCACGCTTCACTGAGACTGAGCTCGTCTCTCTACCCGGCAAAGATCTCAGCATCTGGGAGCCAACCCGAGACTCGCCCCGGAGCACCTGCTACGTGCTGGACCAGAGAGACGGTGCAGACGGCCTGCGAGCTGGGCTAAGCACCAGACACTCCAAGGGACGGGCCCCAGTGGAGTCAGGAGTAGGGCACACTGAGGGCAAGTCCTTGTGCTGTGGGTGCTGGGTGTGCAGAGGACAGGTTACCAGACCCCTCAGTGAAGACTTCAGTCTTGATCAAGCGAGGCGCGTGGAGATCATGCCCCCTCAGAAAGCTAGGAGTCAATAGCTTCTAGTCTTCACCACCAGAGCCCAGACCCCTTTGTAGGAAAAAGCAATGATTCACTCCGAGGCTTCGGAACGGTATTAAATTACTTGCCTATTATTGTGTGATTTATGCTGGGATTGAACCGAGTTCCCCGCATTGCTTTCTCCCCCTCATCCCACCTACCCCTGTTTCAGCCGCTGCCCAAACAAGCCACAGAATTTATAATGCAGAAATTGGCTTTGAGACCTAGTGTCGTGGCATTTTCTTCCTGCCGGGGTTTTTTTGCTACTGTGGGCTCCATGCAGATGTGCAGATGATTCTTACAGGGAAAAAAACTACAGTTTTTTTTTTTTTTTTTTATTAAAGTCCAGCCGCTGGCTGCCCTACCAGTCAAATCCATTTATCCAGCTGAACACGGATCGCTCACGTCAGCCAGTGATTACCGGGCGCTGCCTGTACAGCGGCCTCAGATGAGCCCAGCGTTGGAAAGGCTGCTTTTTGTAAATACATGGCAACTAATGAAGCCCAGACGCACTGCGTGGCTGTCCTCTCTTGCGTTCCCTCTCTGTCACGCACGGGAGTCAAACCGCCAGGCCAGCGCTGGCATCTGAATGTCATTATCACCAAAGCCTGGGATTTCAGACCCAGGCACAGAGGAGGTTCCCTCTGCGGCAGCCACGTGGGACTCAGGTTTACAGAACGCCCCTCCAATTCAGTATGCTTTCCCCGCCACTTTGACATGGAGTCGGAGCAGAGCTTTATTATTAGTCCATGCAGAAACTCCAGACACCAGGCCACACTTTAATTTGCCATAATCAGAAAGGTGAACAGCATGTGTGCCAATCGTGTGGGTGCAAGGGCTGTGATTTTTACATGACACTAAACAGATGCGGAGGGGAAAGTTGCCGTCGGCAGGACAGTTTAGTTCAGCTTGAACAAAGACAGGCCCTGATGTGGGTTGGAGCTATTTACGGCACGCTGTGGGACTGAATGCGGGCTCACCCTGTGGGTTCAACCCAAGCCCTGCAGTGGTCAGCTCTGTCCTGTCTCCTGCTGAGTGATATGTAAACCCCTTCCCAGCTCCCACCTGTCTCAGGGAGAGAGCCTTAAGACCAGGACTGAGGGATGAATTGGCAGGGGTGGCTATATGGTGATTTCCCAAGGTCAAGGCCTTTGCCGCAGCTCTAAGAATTTGCCTTGTGGTTCTGCTGGAGAACACCGTGCAGAGCTGAGCCCGTGCGGAGTGCCAGCTCAGAGGTGAGGTCTGTCTGTTGCTCCAGAGCCAAGGGAACACTCTGGGGTCACGTTGTTGTGTCCTCCAGGTACTGCGCATCACTTCCTGCTGTCAGGGCACAAGAGGAAGAGGAAGGTGAAATGTGGCCTGAGAGCACCTGGAGGTCCCAGCTGCAGGTTGGGAGTCACTTGGACCAAGAGCAGAGCTCCAGGAAATGATGGCCATCACAGAAGACCAGGGCAGTGAAGATGAAGCGGGGACTCCAGCCCTGTACCCCCAAATCAAGAAGGGGTCTCTTTCTTCTCTCTTCTCATTCCTTTCTTAATTGGAATACTCTTGGATAAGACTGGCATTTAGCTCTGCCAAGTGCTTGCCCAGCCATGGCTCAGATGCCTATCCTGTCTTGCTCTCTCATCTCTGAGGCAGAGAAAAAGGGCTGAAAGGTCATGGGTGTGGGTGAGTATGTGGTGCCTTTACAGAGTGGGCAGCCAGACAGTGGTCACTGCATAGTTTTACCTTGTGAGATATGAAGACTGAAGTCAAACATTCACTCTGTGTGCAAGGTTGGAGGATAGCACAGCAAAGGCAGAGCTGTGTCTCCCCTAGTAGGCCATAGCCTCATGTTGCTCTCCCTTTGTTAGAGAGCAGAACCATATAGCTGGAGGACAGAAGGGGAGGAGTGCTCCGGAATATGTGAAACCAAACACCAGCCAGTGCAGCAGAGAGAAACCGCTTTCCTCCCAATCAACCCGGAAGGGCTCTGGAGGAGGGACATGTTGGCGTCGATGCTGGACACTCCACCCCACATCCTGTCAGAGTGGGCATCTCATTGCCCATCCTTTTAGGTGTTTTCTAAATGCAGAATGGCTTTTGTACCATATTTTACATTATAGTGCCTGGAGAAGGTTTTTGAATAGGAGCTCATAGGACCAGTCTGAAAACTAGGACCCGAAATCAGGGCATTGGGTTTGAGTGAGGACCATGGACATGTGAGACCGCACAGACGCCTCGTCCTATAGATTCATACTGTCCTGTGTCTGCCAGGCATTTGCTGCTCAGAGGCTGGCATCTCATTGTGTTAGTTCTATGTGAGGCCTTAAAAAATGTCCACCTGCACACTTATTCTGGGAACAGGGTTCCCTGGAGTCTGGCATGAAGGTTCCCTTTCAATCAGTAGTCACATTTGTTTCTTGTACAGACATAGTAATAGCCAGAGGGTGAGGGAGATGGAGACAGAGTAGGAGACATGGATCCAGAGAAAAACAGGCTACCTCAGGAGAGGCAGATTTTTTTCCAAGGTCATCGTCACAAAGGGAAAAGAACGACAAGTAGAACCCAAGTCCAGCATGCTTCTCAATCCACAGAAACTGTTCTTTCCTCGACACTTGCTTCCTGCTATTATTTACAGAACATGATAATAAAACTGAACAGTTGCATTGTGCTTTACAATTTGCAAAACATTCCAAGTCTCACATTCATGTGGTGCTTTTCACCATCTGTCTCCATTTAGAGATGAAGAAATTAAGTCACACGGACATGGATGATTTGCTCATGGCCACACCACGGGTCAGTGGGAAGTCCTGTGGCCTGCCTCAGTGACTGCTGAAAAGCTCTGCCATCAACTAAACATCCTGGCATTCTGCTAGACCTCCAGCCACAAAAGAACCCTGAACAAAGAATGAGAGCCAGTGATATCTTGATTCTAATTCCAAGCTCTCTTGACCTCGGTTTCCTGATTTGTAACAAGAGAATTACAATGCTCTGTTCTCTTCTTTTTCTGGTTTCAATTACCCCAGAAGCCTGCTTCTTTCCTAAAAATCTCTTCTTGGAGGGCCCTGGTAGCTCAGGCACTAAGCCAGCAGCTGGGGTGTGAGCCATGCAGAGCCCAAGGCCCCAGTTCAGGACCTGGGGGAAACAATAAAAAATAAAGGAACAAACAAATCAAAGTGCTTCCATCTCATACTTAAAAAAAATAAATATAGAAGTCTCTTCTTTGGTACTAGTCTCTGATTTCTTTTATGGCCATAAATGGAAGGGCAGAAGCCCCACCCCCATTCCTGTGTACCAGGGGCAAGGACATTTCTTTCTTGCCTTTGTCACTTGTCCCATTATTGCAGAGCACCAGAAAGGCCAGATAAATCCTTCCACAGATAACTGAAATGTTAGCAGGGTGATAGCAGACATGCCTCTGGGGTATTGTATGGCCTCCAGCTGAAATCTCATTATCTGCCTAAATTTGTTTACTAAATAAACAAGACAACCTATTTATTTATCATGTAAAATTAATTAGAGGCCAGATTTATTCACTCTGTGTCTACCAAAGGTCTCACCTACTCTAGCTCTGCAGCCTGGCCACTCACTCCTTGGAAAGTAAATGTAAACATTTGCTTCTGTGTTTCTTGGACCTGAGCCCCAGAGCAGCAGGAAACAGCCTGCTAACAACCAAGCCACGATGGGGCGGGGTGCAAGGGTGTTCAAAATACAGATCCCACTCCAGCCCCTCAACTCTTCCCAAAGAATCATCACATCTGAGTGAGAGCTGCAACCGCGTCCCTAGCACCATACTAGCATCAATGCTGGCAGAATGACATGCACGGATAAGGGTCCAGTGAGCTCCTGTGTGCAGCCATTCCGGGGTACCGGAGTCTCTCCTTTTACTCTGCGTTACATGATGCTCCTCTGCTTCCAAAAGCAATGAATATGCATTGGGATTTTCCCTCATGTAAGATCTGAGAAGGGCTAATGGCCGGTCCATCTGGACCCTAAGAGGAATGCTGCAAAGAATTAAATTAGGGAAACAGGTTAAAGAAGATTTGACTTGGTAACATTCACTGAGACTCTCAGGGAGATGCAGGGATCCTCAGACCCCTGTGACCATGGAGCCGCTGCCTTTGCTCAGGGAGAAACTCGGCCATCAAGTACCTGCAGAACTGATTCTAGAACTGGCAGCTTAGGTGTCCTGGAATTTACCCCTGAGTTTAGCCAAATGATCAGAAGTGTTCTTTTGACCCACGCCGTGTACTGGGACACCCGCTGATATTAGAGGTCACTGCCAGCAACGCGGCCGAAAGGCGCCGCTATGACTGCTGTTCAGATGATGCCGAGTGTTTGCTCCCCTTTCAGGCCCGTGAACGACATTTCTCTCGGGCCACCGCTTCAGATCACACATGTTTCTATTTAGCAGTTGGTTTGATTTTCCTTTAGATGATTTCATTCTTCATGCAGGCTGCTTGGAACCCTACAGCCAAATCTGTGGCTTTGTCTGTCAGCACACTGATAAGCCACCTGGTTGGGTACTGGGCTATTCTGAGGCCCACAGCAACTTTTCTTTTCAAGGAAAGGTGCAGGCAGGAATGAAGGCGAGCAGACGGGCAGCCAGGAAGAGAGAGGAGGAAACATTTTATTAATTTTTATTTTAGTTGTACCTCTTGGCTGTCACCCTGGGCCCTGGGCCATGAACCGTGGGCCCTTGGGAGGTATGTGAATGGCACCTGGCTGGAGGCCTCGGGCCTAACCACTACTCCACCAGGGTGCGCCCTCCATAGTAACTTTCTAATCCATATTTTGCACTTCATCTTAATTTTTTAACTATTTTATTGTATTTATCTGCCTCAATTCTTCATATTTTTAAATCCTAGGTACTTTTGGAATAAGGCAAGGTATCAAAGCATAATTAAAATATTCTAAATACCCATTTTAAGTGATGACATAAATAAGAAAGTGATAATCAACTCTAATCCCACACCTAAGTTTGCCTGTTAATATTTTGACGTGGTTCCTATCAATCACTTTTACAAAATTGCCGTCACACTATATATATGTTTGTGTCTGACTTTTTCCATTTATAGTAGCATTTCCATTTATAGTAGTATTTCAGTTACCTTAAGCATACTCTATATCTGACACTTCCTTATTTGAGGGCTTTTCACATATTTTCAGGGTATTGTTTTACCTTTTGCTATTAATAATATTACATTAAACATTCTACTAGAATATATTTTTGTTCATTTTAATTATTATTTTAGGATAGATTGCTAAGAGACTTGTAGCTTGAAGTATATAAACATTTTAATGCTGTTGATAAATATTACATAAATGCTTTCCAGAATATAGTGCATCAAGGCTACATACCTCCTAGCAGCAATGGAAACATCCCAGTTCACCATGATTTCCCTGGAATTATTGGTTTATTATCATTAAAAATACTTTATTAATTTTGTCATTGAAACAATTTGTTTTAATTTGCATTTCTAATGACTAGACTCTCAATCATTTTTAATTTCTTCATTAATCTTTTTCAAGTATTTTTCTTTGAATTAATGTTTCATATCAGATGTCCATTTTTCTTTGGGGGTATGAAAGCTTTTCTTCTTTATCATGTGAGGCATTTAGGTATATTAAATACATCAACTTGTTCTATGCATGTATTTTTTGAAAATATGTTTGTGTTTCCATTTTGCTTATAATTTTTAATTATAGGTTTTTAATTCTTATATATTCATCTAAATAGATTTGCTCAACTTATTTTAATTAATTGTCCACATTTAAGATTCAATAAACTATCCACAGTTTCTTTTAAGTTTCAAAAAATGTTTTAGATCTTTTAAATAGAACTATATTGAGCTAAAATCTAGACTTTATTTAGGGATATTTCATGCTTCTTGTAGTTTCAAGGACTGAGCCCATTGAAATGTCCTTCAAGATCCTCCAGGTTATATTGGATCTGCTGTCTAACCTGGGAAATAGGAGCTCTCTTAGCATTCGCTTAGCCTGGCTTCTCGAGAGAAAGTAATCAGGAAGATCTAGTCCACCCACCCAGCCCCGCAAAGACTCACCCACCTACCAAATAGCATACATTACTTTTAGCATCTAAGTTTAGGACCCAAATGTCACCATTATAAGTATATCTTTTTATTTCTACTAGATGATAACAAACAAAAACCAAAAATCAGGAAAGTAAAAGCCTTGAGTTGATTCCCAGAATTAGAATTAGGAGTGATTATTTTCTAAGACTTTTAACTTAGGGGCCTAGATGAGCTGGACGAAATCCAGGATGAAGGAGCTTTGGGACTGGAGAGTCACAGTGTGACTTGCAGGCGAGGGCAGGACCTGGATCATAACCTTGCCTCAGCATCTTCAGGCTTCTGTCTCCCCTCACCTTTGAGCTAGCCTAGCTCCTACTGGAGGGCATTCTTCTGGGTGAGTTAGGTGATGCCTCAGGGCAATGCAGGAATGTATTTCCCCTGTGTGTGGAAGAAAAGCATGGTGTTTCCAAGTTTCAGACCCACACACAGACCCCGAGTCTCTGGTCTCCTGGTACAGCAGGTCTGAGACGGTAGGCTGTGGCTTGGTGTCTGCTACACCTCTCTTTCTGGCTTTGGCCGTGAGCTTATTTTTAAACATAATTGAAAGCATTGATCTCATAATAAAATGTAAAGTCCAAAATGATGTGGTCCTGACTTCTCTGAGAGATCAGTTCTCCTGCTCTAATGAGAAGTCAATAGGGTTACTTTTTTTCTTTTTCTTCCCCGTTCATGGAGATCCAAAGGTCCCAGCCTCCAGAAACCATCCTTTCAGGTTCAACCACATGCTAACGTGTCAATTCAACTCACTGGCCTGAGGCAAATGCTTAGCATTTTGCTTTTGGTTTTCCTGAAGAATTCATAACACAACCATCAGCAGTTTCACACTCTTTGACTTTCCTTCTTGATATTCCCTGCAAACAACTCTGGGCTGGGTGATGGACATATTTTTAGTTCATTTCAAAATTGAATAAAGCGAGAGACTTTATGTCATATTCTAGATTGTCTTATGTGCTAAAAATAGAAATGCTTAAGAAGTAGCTTATCACTCCCACAGGGAGACTGTATACAAATCTAAAATACTGACCAAACAATGAGAGCACAAGACTCGAGAAAGAAGAGAAAGGTAGAGTGAGCTCTGCAGCACTGGGAGGCCCACTCCCCCAGAATCCAGCCCCTTCTCTGTTTTTCCGGCAAAGATGCTTCTTCTCAACCAGGAAGTCAGAGAAAGAATCCCTTAGAGTTTAAGCCAATAGAACCCTGTGGCCCTTCCTGAACACACTTGCTTCCATTTGTTCAGAGGAAGGATTTTAAGCAAGGGGACAATAAGTACAGTGTCCCCACTTCTGCTTCCATTTTGCAATTGCCCTTTTCCCTAGCTCTCTGGCCTCTGGTTGTCCTTCTAAAATTCCTGTGATACAACTCAAATGCTCCTTGTGATGGTCCCAGAGGGCAGGCCCTTGGAAGTGCTGGAGCCCTCATGAATGGGATTAGGAGACCCTCCCCACCAGAGTTTCCTGGGCCCTCCCATCAAAGTCTGGGACCAGGAGGAGGGCCCTCCCTTCACCCTGCTGACACCTGAGCCAGGACTTCAGTCTCCAGAACTGTGAGAAATAGAAATTCCTATTGTTTATTAGCGACTAGTCTGCGCTCTCCTTACATTATCCTGCAGAGATTAAAAGAAGAACCGAACTTAATGCAGTATATTCAGCTGCCCATTTACAACAATGCTCACCCTAAACCTACGTAATGTTATGACACGGTGTTCCTTCCATAAAATAATTAAAAATATTCAGAAAGGCCTCAGTTTGGACAATAAATTATTCAGTAACCCAATTATTTGTGGTGGGAAAAAGATGAAACAGAAATTAAATGTTTTTTTTTTTTTCCTTCTCTAGATTTGAGGACTGAGGTGAGTTACATGCTATGAGTTGGCAAATACTTTCTGTTAAGGATCAGATAATAAATATTTTAGGCTTTGTGGACCAGCTCTGTCATAACTGCTCACACTGGCCGTTGTAAGGAAAGTGGGCATAGACAACCTGCAAACAAATGTGTTTCAACAAAATGTCATGGATCGAGAGATATGAATTTATATACCTTTTCCATGTTGTAAAATTATTTTTTTTTCCTAGCTGTTTTACATGTAAATGCTATTTCACTCATGGACCACAAGTGACCTGCAGGAGCAGCTGAACTCTGTGAGGTTCTATCCTTTGTGTGAACACACATGCGTGCAGGTGGGTCCACTGGGCTCTTCTCTCTATGTACTTGGCATCATCCTGCTGACATTTACGTTTAAACAGCCTGAACATCAGCACGAGGGTTGAGATCTGCAGAGGTGGAAGAAGCCCTCTCATCTCTGCAGCTTTCAACCATGGAGCAGAGATAGGTGAGGTGTATCATAAGTAATTTGCTACTGATAATAAACTGCCAAAACTTGCAAGTGATTTATGTGTATTTA
Source organism: Solenodon paradoxus (assembly GCA_004363575.1). Classification (NCBI taxonomy): domain Eukaryota; kingdom Metazoa; phylum Chordata; class Mammalia; order Eulipotyphla; family Solenodontidae; genus Solenodon; species Solenodon paradoxus. The sequence continues at coordinate 76,813 of RJWH01001844.1, forward strand.
TAAATTAGAGCATTAGAATAATGCTGTTCTTCCTCATTTGCATCTGATCTGCTTTTTTCGAGAGGAGAGGGGATCTGCCGCCCGATGAATACACGTAAAGTTCCCACGCCGGACAAACTCTTGTGGAGATCCCAGAGCTACGTGCCGGGAGAAGGTAGAAGAAGGTTGATCCAGTTCAACCTCATCTTTTCCCCACAAAGGTCTTCACAACAGCCCGGCCAGGAAGGGATCAGGAAAGATGTGTGTGTACTGAATTTGCACACTGAGAAAACCAAGGAGCACAGAGGCCAGGCAACTTCAGCAATGTTGCACAGCTTACGAGCAGTAGAGCTGGAACTCTAAGGAACGTCTTTGGAGTTTGTGGATCTAGTTCTAGAGCACATATTTTAGTACCACAGATGTCAGAGAAACCCGAAAAGTTCACAGCCCATTGTCTTGAGTGATTCTGATAATAATATCCTAAAGCAATGGGTAACTACCTTTTGTGTAGAGTTTTGTGTAGAGTTGGGGTTCTTCTCATCCGTGATATTTGTGTGGAAATTGCACCATCCCCATTTTATGGATGAGTAAACTGCACTCTCAGAACATGCCAGATCAAAGGGTCCAATTGCTATCTAGAGTTGTGGCATAAAGTACAGAATTGGTGACCAGGAAGTGGTTGCCTCTGTTCCATGTGGAAGATCTTAGACAGAATGGAAAGCAAGCAGTAAAGCTGCTTGTCAAATTACGAGTCTGGAAGGACTTTGCGAGTCACTGGTCAAACCCTCTATAAGCCAGGGAAAGTCACCCTAGTGGGGGGCCACTGTAGGAGTAGAAAACTCTCCTTCTAATTTCTTTGGCTGGTGTGATAATTAACTTTACATTAGACAGATTAACAGGAGAAAACTTTCCTAGGCATGGACTCAAAGATATGAGACCCCAAAAGTGACCAAAGCAGGCATTTTTTCATATAATTTTTAGACAAAGAATACTGCATTTGTGGAGAATTGGCAAGACAAAGGAGATTGGGCTGAGGGTAGTAGATTATGGAAGATTGAACAAGGTTCGTTTTGTAGCCATCTCAGCCCCAAAGTGCCTCTGGTAAGGGTACCTTCTATCCCTAAATTCCAGGGAGGTCCCTTCCACAGTGGAATTTACATCCTGCTTTCAAGGACACAGAGGAGGGCCAGCAGAGAGTCTTTCTTATACTAGCTGCTTCTTAAGTGACTTTAATTAAAAAATAATCAATATACCAGCACTGCACATTTTGGGGCAGCCTATTTTGCTCTCCTTCTCCATCCACTCTTGTTGAAACTAGCTTACCTGGCTTGTCTTTAAAAAGGATTTCTTCCTTCACCAGCCAACCTGTGTCCACGTCTAAAGGGCACTGTTGACTTACGTGCATAATTGTGACTAGAGGCACTCCAAGCCAAATTCATGCCTTCTTAATCACCAAACAATTTTAATTATTCCAAACATAATGTTGGTAGCTTTAGTATATCTTAATTCCTTGAAAATCAGTCACTAATTTATATTGCATTAGTCTACACCCAAATCACATGTGGTCCTGGGGTTTGTTTTCAGTTGGCCACTTTTAAAGGCTAAGGCTTTTATATCCAAAGGTTCACGCTCAGTGATCCCATATTCAAACAAAACACCAGTGGCATCTAAGCCAATTTTATCTATCAGGTCCTTTGGAATTTTTCATTCTGACAAGCTAAATTTTTCTTTTATTCCTTTTTGCCATGAGAAATAAATGAAAAGATTTAAAGCTCCTCTTACACCTGAGAGCCCAAAGAAAATCGGGTTTAACAAGGCATCTAGCCAGTTCCAGCCTGTACAGTAAAGAAATAGAAGAACAGAAGGGCAGAGAGGAGAATCTCCTCAATTACACCTCAACCCCGTGACACATTCAGGCTGATGGCCAGAAAAGTAGAATGTGAAACACTGGAGGACACAGGAGAAGGCTGGACTATGTTGGAATGGAGAGACTGAAATAAACATATTGGGCTGTCACTGTGTTTTTCAGGACCTACATTCATTCTGTGTTTTATCTTTCTGTTGAGTTTCTCATGGGCAGACTTAACTAAAATTTTTCCAGCTGAAATCAAGACTAATAGGAGTATTGCTAGGCTGGGGGTAAGGGGGCAGGTTTCAGGCCAGAGAAGGAGGGTTGGGGGTGCTTTCAACATTGCTAAACTGGGACAGTCCTGGTCAAAGCTGGACATGCAGCACCTCTGCTCATAGGTCCCTCTTTATCCTTTTTGGCTTATGATCCCTTTTTGTCAATCTTTATAATATTCCTCTCTACCTTAGGTACAAAGCCAAGGCTACTAACATTGAAAGCTGAAGGAATTGCTATCAGAGAATCAATCCCAAGAAAATTCAGATGACAAATCCTAAGGGAGGGATCTGAGGGAGTAGAACAAAAGTGGGGAGGTGCCAGGACCCCCTGAATTGATGGCTCCTTGGGTACTTGGAGGGATTCCAGCACATTTTATGCTCCCTCCAGGACTCCAACCTCCCCTCATATCCATCCTAATCCTTACTTTGCTCCTACAAGACCACTAGACCCACTCAACCCAGCCTTGACTACTTCACCATGTCTCTGCAGCTCTGGCGCTGGGTTGTGAAGCACTGTGTTCCCTGGAATCCATGGCCCTATTTCTCTCAGGTCAGACCTGTGCCCATCTTGAAAGTCCTCCCTCCTGATCCTTAACCTGCTCTGGCTTAAACACATAGCTTAGAGTTGGAAAGGTGTGTCAAAGTCCCCAGGCTGTCTCCATGAAGCTGGTGAGAGGAGGGAGTGCAGGTGTGTTGAATACCTCCCTACACCTAGCTGGAAGCTACAGAGTCTCCTATTTACTTCATGATTAGTGTTAGTGTTGGCCAGACAAGTTAAGAAATTTATGGAGCAGGAGAAATAACCCTTACTCTTAATCTGCCTATAATGGATTGAATGAAAAAAGAGATGGGCTGGTCCTAAATGCCACTCTGGCATCTGTCTTCAAGTTAGTCCTAAATTACCTGTGCTTGATCTTATTTGGAAATAGGGTCTTAGGATCTGCAATTCATTGTAGATGGACCCTGAATCCAATGACTGTTGTCTGTAAGAGACAGAGAAGGAAATCTGAGGCACAAGAAAGAAAGACATGTGAAGATGAAGATGAGGCAGAGATTGGATTTGTAGTGACATAAACCAAGTAACACAAGGAGCCATCAAAAGCTGGAAGAGACAAATGATTCTCATTTAGAGCCTTTGGAGGGAATGTGTCCATTTTTGTACCTTGATTTCAGACTTTCGGCCAATAGACCTATAGGAGAATACATTTCTGATGTTTTAAGCAACTCAGTTTGTTGCAGTCCTGGGAAACTAATGTAACCACCTAGGTGAATTTTACCAGTAATGAAATAAATTCTATTGACCCATAAAGGATGGTGAGGTTTGAACTGGTCCTCACAAGCTGGGATAAATTAATCCATAAGTTATGTTAACCCTGTGTTTGGTTGGCCTATACAATGGGAACTTGGGATGAAGCCATTGGTAACTTTGGCTATGAACGGTCATTGGGTGTTTGATGGAAACAAAGGACAAGGGTGTCAGGAGATCGGGAAGACCCAGAAAGGGAAATGATTGGAGAGGATCTGAAATATCTTCAAATTTCTGTGCCAATGGATGAGACAGGCAGAATTCCTCACACAGACCACCATGGCAAGGCAGAGCTCCCATTTCACCCTTGCCACAAGCCAGAAACCCTTTGGAGTTGACAGGTGGGGACAGACTGTAATTTTTGTTCCAGAAGATAGTTTCTCCTGAGAAAGGGAGTGTTGACCCTCTCCACCCAGATCTTTACCTAGCACTGCTTTAGAGACCCTTTCTCCTTCCTCCTCTGCCCCTCAGCACCCACACCGAATCTGACTTCTCTGGAGGGCACACAGGACCTATGGAAGCTTCACAAGTTTTGCTGAGCACATTCACCTTGGAGAGAACTCTAGGGCTGTGTACTATACAAAGTCTACTTTGGAAGAAAATTAGGCAGCCATCCAAGGTACTCTCTAGCTCAAAGAAAACCAAAACACGATGAAAGAAACGTTGCTCTGCATATATAGATGTAATGAACGTAGAAACCAAAAAATGATAAAGCGCAGCTGAACTCTCATCTTCTTATTTCCTCTAATACATCTGTGACCATAACAAAGCATATTCTCAGGACAAGCTTCTCTATGGGACACGCAGCACTGAGTGAGCGAGATATGGCTGTTAAAATGTAAAGTCAGCCCTTAGTAAAATTAAAGTATATAAACTTAGAATGAAATCAGTGCTGCTTACCAGGGGTGATCTTGTACCCCAGAAGATAGTTGGAAATATTGGGAGATTTTTGCTTTTGCTTGTCACAACTGAGAAGTGCTTTTGGCCTCTTGCGGGTAGAGGCCAGAGATGCTGCTGAAGGCCCCACAATCACAGGCAGACTCCATAACAAAGAACTAACTGTCAACAATATGAAGGTTGAGAGATCCTGAATTAAATATTAATTTTAGTTTAGCTATTAAACAAAGGTTATCAATACATCAAAATATATCACTTCCTAACTATTTACTAGTTATCTATGATATTGAGGATATATATCTATATACATATTGTATCTCTATAGTGGAAATACTATATAATATTTATATATAAACTGCTCATTCAGTAAAATAATGTCAATAGCTTAAACTAGCCAGGGTGGGAAGATTTTACCATACAAACAGATATGAATAACAAATGAGGCCTCTTTTTTGGAGACACAGTTGTTAATATTCACTATCACATCACTATAGGTTTGGGTGTAGGGATAGGTATGGATATGGAATAGGTACAGGTGGGTGTAGGTAAAGGCTGTCTGACATGGGTGGGATTTTCTCTTTTTTCATTCCCTCAAAAGAATACCGTGAAATAGAGATTTCTACTTTTCCAAATAAAAACAGAGAGGAGACCAGAAAAGACTGAAAAATGAAGTTCCTGATAAAAAATGCAAAAAGAAGGAAGGGAAGGAGAGGGTGTTTACAAGAAGCGACTTTAGGTGGGAAGGAAGCCATGCATCTAAATCCATCCTTTCAGGCTATCAAAACATCTGGAGTGAAAAATCGTTCCTTCACTCAGATGTCTTTTCTTGTGATGTCAAGTCAATGAATATTTGAATATTCCAATTACATGAAGCATAATAGCTCAATATTAGGAAATATTAAGATGACTTGTGGCCTTTTTCTTGCTGTTTTTATATTTAAAAGCAATTTCACTTTCACTGAAGTAGACCTTGGTTTTAGAGAGATCTACGTTGGAAGTCAGGACATCAGATATTGGGTGTCTGGTCCAGATTTGCTTACTTGTTTTAGGTAGAATTTGAGGTTACTCTGCGAAGTGATTGCAGATTTAGAGTCCCAATATGAAAGCATGGGGGTAGGGGACGAAGAAGACAGAGAAAACAAAACAGCTTCACATAAAGGGAAATTTTGTAAATTTTAAAACTGAATATGTGAATGAAACAATTCCAAGGAGACAAAGTGGTATCCTAGAGAACAAAGCACAGAACAGATATTCTGAAGTGGAGAGAATTCTGTAACTGAGGGGAGAATGTGGGAGAGTTCTAGACAGGAGGAGAAATAAATTGAGGTCCATCATCCTGGGCTCCAGGAGCTGTGAGTTCTCTTGGCAATGAGAAATGGGGGTAGTTCTGTGTTTGGGGAGGCCCAAGTAAAAGAGAGTGTCTACTTAAACCTGAGAACTAGACCATGGAGCCCAGTCCTCATTCTCCAGAAGTAGAAATGGCTGTGGAGAGGTCACTAGTTGTCACTGGGTCTCCAGGTTGTTGGGCTATAGCTAAGGGACAAGTCGGCTTCGGCCTCAGGGGACACATGAAAAATTAGTATCCTTGAAATGAGAACGAAAGGGGCATTCCAACATAGCAACATAGCAAAACGAGGTATCACTATGAGATAGGGTGTGAGAGTCTCTATTTTCTTCTTTTTATTTTCAAAATGAGCTATCAGTAACGGGCTAATTTATAACCAGAAAAAAAAAAAGTTGTTTCTAAAAAAAGAACAGGAGCAGAAGTGAATCCATATAAAAAGGCTGTATCTCCAGGACTGTAGCATCTTCTGAAATGGTCACTGTGTTTGTTTTTCCAGCTGCATCGACACCTTGTCTAACTATTGATATTTCATCTCTTCAGCGATAACGCAGAATGATTTACCTCTTTCTACTCTTAATACCTCAAAGACAGAACAATTTAGGACTGTAATTCTCATACTTTGTCCAACTTCTAAGTTCAACTCAGATTTCACATTCTTTTTGTAGCAAGAATGAAACAATATCTAAATATTCAGCTTATTTTAAATAGATCAGTATTTTTTACTATTAAGCTAGATTTTTAATATGTTGCCTTACATTCTCTGGATTCCACATATGACCATGCCTATACTTTGGTTTTGTATGATATCACGCTGTAATACATAGCACTAGAATCATGTCTGGGATAATATGTTAGAGAGAATAATATGAGCTTTAGGATTGAATTTGGATGTAAATCACCTAATACAGTGTAGACACCTACTAGACGCATAACAAATGTTAGCTCCCTTCTCTTACTTCCAGTGATACTCTACCATGATTTTTCTTCTTACTTCTGATCTCCCCCATTGGGTTTATTTCTCCCCTATATGTTTGCTAGCTTTTGTCTTCCCAGAACCCCAGTGAACACTCTGCTCTGGGTCCTATCCACACCCCCCTATATTCTCACTGATGACTTCAATCATCTTTCTGAAAATAGCTCTTCAGTCCACAGTTTAAATTTCAGTCTCTAATCCCTACATCCTATATTTTTAGTTACTACAGACACCGTGAATGTACTGCTATTACCTCCACTCAGCATATTCAGAAAAACTCACTATCTCTTTTCCCAAACTATCTTTCCTTTGCTAAAAGTGCTTCAGATAGAAGGAGCAATATATCTGAAGACTGAGAGCAAGAGCAGATTATGGACATCGGAACAAACCAGAATGACTGTGGTGTGCGGTGTTAATTGCAGCCTGGAATGGTGAGCAGAACCAGATTCCCAGGGCCCTGGCCCATGTCTAGGATTTTTTACTTGCTCATAAAACTCAGTGGGGAACTCTGACAGGGAAAGGTTGCAGGTAAAAATGCCTTTGAGAATATAGTCTAGAAGGGTGTTGATATGGTAGGACTCCAGCCACCTGAGACTTCCCCAGACACACTGGGCCAGGTCCTGACTCCTAATAAGAAGCACTGAGAGCACATGAGGAGGCTCCCAGGGGTGCTTTGTGAGTGGATATTTAGGACTACATCTTGAATGAAGTCAGATCATAGGGTCATTACCCTCTGTGGTGGGTTCAAAGGGCCCTTGCCTAGAACTAAATTCATCACCAAAGAGAACATTCCAGTCTAGGCCACTGAGTTTTTCCTTTGTGTAACTATAAACCGTCAGTATCTATATCTCTTGGCATGCCCCGACTTTAAGACAGACATAAAAGGACCACTCACTGCAAGCCTGAGAATAAGACAAAGTCAATAAAATTCTCTAAGGCCACAGAAAAGTGCCTGGGAAGTAAAAAACTATTATTAAAAGTTGGGTGAGGGAAGCAGAAGGTCCAGTCCCCTGACTGGCAGTGACAGGGGTAGTGGACAGCCAGACAGGCCAGCCTCACAAATCAGACTCTACTTAGGTGGCTACGGTGAACAAGGTGGTGAAGGAGAGGAGATTTAGTGCTCATTCCCAGAGCCATCATACCTGCTGTGCTTCAGAGCATGCGAAAGACAATAAATCAAATAAGAATATGAATCAACACAGCTAATTTGGTGCCGAGTCATTCCATTGGCCATGGAGTCGTCAGAAATTCCTCAACAGAACCAGATGCCCTTTTCTTAAAATTACATAACCAATCAAATCATAAAAATATATTAATTTCTAACATGAGAGTGACTCATACAGGTTTCACGTTGGGGAAAAGAAATCTGACAGCTGAGAGGTCTCCACCGGTTCTAATGATCTACTGAGTAATTCTGTCCATTAAGAGACGATGTGGCTTCCTGATTAACGTGGAATGTTAACAGTGTTTTTAATAAAAGTTTTAATATGTACCGCTGCTCGGCTGGCGTCATGTTTAATTAAAACCTTGAAAGCTCCTGGAGAGCTCTCGCTCCTCTTCACCATACAAAGTCGCTGCAGAACATCTCCAAGGGGAAAAAGAGGACGGCAGGACAGGTAGGGGTACAGGGCTGAGGCGGGAGGAGCGGGGAGGGGCTGAGCAGCACCACAGGCAACAGGGGTCAGCTCCCACCTGCTCTCTACCTCACTTTGTGGAGGAGAAAAGTGAGGTCTCATTGTTCTGCACAAGCCAGTGTACCAGTCTAACAGCACTTAGTATAACAAAACTAGCACACTGCATGGTTCTCAAGCAAATGCCTTCTTTCTAACACCTTTTATTAGCAAGCCCATTAACACTCATGCCTTCACCCACCCACTTAGAAAGAAAGAAATGAGTTGCGATGGATCTAGAGAGCAAAGGGCATCTGACGGTGGTTTTAAAAGTGCGTGACATTAAGTGAAAGCTGTGGACTATAAATACTCTATATAATCTGACTCCAGTGACAGACAATGTCATGTCTAGGTGCATATATGTATTTACGAGATTGGAAGAAAGGCTCCAGAATGTTAGTATTGATTAATTCACAGCCCCTGGTCAACGTAATTATGGATGATTTTTATTTTCTGATATTCTAGTTTTGTGTTTTTGATGCATGTTCTGCAATGGGTATGAGTTGCTTTATAACAGAAAAATACAAGCATAATTTATATTATACAAATAGCGATTATTTTAAGTTACAATGCAACTTAAGCCGTTGTGTCTATTCCCTACTGCAAAATATATGGACACCTAAAACTCCATGTAAAAGGACACACAGAAAACCGCAGACCAAAACCAAAAAATTCTCTACTTGGAAATAGCGATGTCCAGACACTTAAGCTGTATGGTGTGGAACACTGTAAAAAGATATAGCTGTGTCATCAATAGATAAGTTACCCTCAGAGGTAGCTTAAGAAACAGTGGCTGGCTTTCAAATGACTACAAAGAAAACCTGACAATAAAATTCACTTAAATATCTGACTCTGCAAAAAAATATTACCCTCTCTCCTGGAGGAGCTCTATGTAATTGAAAAGCCTACGGTGTAACAAGAACATCCTTAGTAAAAGGGACAATCCCAGATGTGATGAAATAAAAATGTGAGCTCTTAAGTACTTTTTAATGTTTCAAAGTCAATGAGGGACTTGCTGCCAGGAATAGACGGTAACACTCTCAAACTGATAACACATTTTTAGACTGAAAAACCCCTCAGCAGCGGTTGGGGACTTGTCATTAAGGAGGTTGAAGGCTGGAATTGGGAACTACCAAGGGACCGTTTGAATTAAGCTGTTGAAGGAATCTGATCTTGGGGTGTAAGAATATGGAGCTTAGCCTGCAGAACCTGCAGGAAAACACAAGTTCTCGGGGATTGGCCCAGATGAGAAGGATAGAATTGGAACTTGAACTTTGTGTTCAAGGTGGCAAATAGAGTCTCAGCTGACACCTCATTTTTTAATACCAAACACAAGAAAAAATGGAGACGTATTTGAGTCCTAAATTAACAAATACATACATATATGGGTGTCGATATTTATATGTATATATAATATACATCATCTATATCGCCATACTCAAAATACCCACTAGAACAAAATTGTGATTCTGTTAACCCCACAAGGAAGGGGAAAAAGAAACCCATAGAGTCCGTACGCTTGGACTGCACTGAGGAAGACCACCCTTCTGAAGCTGGAGACTGGATGGATAATGATGCCCATGGGCTTTGCAGAATTAAGCTGTGTTCCCCCTTCCCTGCCATCTTCCCAAGATTCGATGGGGCAGTGTTGAGTGCCTGCCTATGTCGGGGTGAGGAAAATGCCGCTGGTATGAAACTGGGTCCCAGAGCTAAGTCACAAGAGAGATGATGTTGTCCAGAACCACACCGCCCATCCAGGAGGTGGTCAGACCTGGCGGGACCTGACTGGGAACCTCCTCCCCTCACACCTGGGGCTGAGACCCGGCCAGACTGACTCCCTGGGCTATGATTCAATATTTAGAGGTAAAACCTCTTGTGGGAGATGAGCTCACAAGCCCCAAATCCGCAAGTCATTGTGGGAGAGTAACACCAGGAAGGGCAGACAACAAACAGAAGAACTCATCTGAGGAAACAGAAATAGCAGAATAACCACAAGCAGACTTGTAACTGAATACCTTGTAAGAGACTCAGCGATCAGAAAACAAAAGGTAATAGTATCCCTGGAGCAGAACAAAAGATATGGAACCAGAAGAGGTGGTAACGAAACAGAAAACACTTAGATATTTTGGAAATGAAGGTTATATCTAAGGAATTAAATCATTGCGTATGTGAGAAATGAAATGCTGAGGCTGAAGACACTCCCGGTGTCAGAGGAGAAGCAGTGGGGAGATGGAGACGAGGAAACACACTCAAACACGCTAGGCGATGGCCATGACGGACGTCCACTGAGATGGTGGAACTGCCCGCGTGCAAGGGGCTGCTTGTGAGGGTCACAGCTACACGTAGGTGGCCCTGGAAGCTCAGACGACTCAGCAGGACTGAACTGGTAGCATCGGACCGCAGGGTGAGATGATTCAAAGGGAGGGGCTGGGGGCACTTTAAGAGCTGGGGTAGTAAATAAACTATAAACTGGAAATTAATAGAGCAGAGAGGTACAGTGGTGGGTGGATAGAGGTTAGGAAGGAACTTGGGTCATATATTTGGAAATAGGCAGCTCAGCTCAGAGAACTAAGAACAGGCTAAGTGTCTCCACTGAAGCATAACAGCAAATTCCTTAATAGGAAAGCCCAGAGGGACATTGGTCCGGGCGGAAAGGGAGAGGGCTACTTGGGTCACTAACTATATTTGGTTAAAGGTTTCAGAATTGGGTTTATAAGCTATTTTATAATTCCCCTATAGCACTCATTTCTGGAGCTTAAATTCACTGTAAAATAGTTTAAAATAACCAGAGGTGCTCTGCACACCATCCTGACTACATGCAGATACATTTCTCTGTCAGATGCCCCTTTTTCAGAGGACTTTCAAATTGGCCCATTTGGAATTTGTCCAATGGGCTCCAAAAAGTGAGCAATACAGAAATATGAGGGGGGCAGAGAATGGGAGCCTCTCTTTCAACAAGCCCTCCTACCCCAGACTGGACATCTGACCCAAAGTGGCAGAGAAATAAGATCCAGAGCTCATCTCCTCCCAACAAACAACACTGCATCTGGGAGGGGGAAATAACATCTAAAGAAAAAGAACAGAGGATCGCAGACAGGTGTGTCCAGAAATGAGATGGTAGATAGCAAAGGACAGGAAAAGCCTTGAGACTAAAGGGAACTCCATCTTGATGCCTCAACCTCAGGCCTGGAGGGGTTTTGTGGTGTGTAGCCTCTCCAAGGACTAAGGCTGACTCCATTCGGGTGCCCCAGCCTGTGGGAACAACACAAGAGAGGGGAGCGGACACACTCAGGATGGAAAACAGCAATTGACACTTGGAGCCACCAGCCTGGGGTGAGGCAGCTAGATTGAGCCTCTAGGGAAAGGTCTACTAAGTGGAACTCGCTGGGAACACAACATGGTTCACGTCAGGAGGTTTTCAAGAGAGACGTCTCTCCACTTCTCTCCTCTCTGAGCTTACTGACACGTCTGCCTCGCCTCCACCAGTGTTTGTGATTTGCAGCCACAGCCTGAAGGCCCAGGTCTTGATGACTACAGCTTATACCTCTGCAGAGGGCTCCTGAATTGAGCCTGTTAAAATCAGACGCCAGTCACAGCCCTGTCCTGACACTGTGACCCAAAGAAAGGAGTGAGGGGGGCCAAGGGGAGGCACCGAATTTGACCAGCTCCTCCCATATCTGAGAAGCATTCATTGCTTCTCTAGCGGCTGCTGGGACTATGGCCTGACTATAGACCAAACCCATAGTGTTTGGGCTCCACTGCTCTTGCCAGTTTTTCTGGAGGAAAACCTAGTTCATAGAAACTACTGATTTTAAAGCCAGATTGAAGCTAGGTGAGCATCTGCAACCTAAGGCTACTGGCAAAGCTCTTATTGCAGAGCTTGTCAGGGGTGGCAGTGGATAGAGATGTCTCCCATGACTCAACCCCTCATGTCCTCAGTGTGGTCTGAGTGGTTGGCACGCCTCAACGCCAACCTCCTGGGTTTCCATTATCTCATCTCCCACCATGTAGGCTGGGATCTCCTGCATCCACTTCATGCAAGCCCAGCATCTCATGCCATCACTGTAGACCACCAAAAATTGTGAAGATGCAGAGAAACATCCTGCAAAAGATGGATTAAAATAAAACTCCTGGGAAAAATTCTAATCTTGCAAAAATTGGTAATATACCTGAAGAAGAGCTGGAAGGAAAAACCCTAAAGATTCTACTTAAATCAAGAGACCAGAACAATGGACAGACAAATTGAGGATTACAATAAGGGGAGACAAAACATGAAAAGTTTCCATCCGAAAGCATAGAACTAAAAAACAAGAGCTAAATTAAAAAACACAATATAGGGACTCAATAATAGACCAGAAGAAGCAGTTGATAGAATTAAAAACATGAAAGATCAACAGACAATTCTCACATAGACCATAAGCTCTCACAGTCCACGGGATGCAGCCTATGGGCTAAAACCTATGATGCTATAGGCTTACATCAAGAAACAGGTATGCAGTGTTTGCCTCTAAATCTCACTTAAACAATCTTACCTTACACCTGAAAGAATTAGAAAAGAAGAATAAATGAAACCAAGAGCTGACAGAAGAAAGGGAATAATAAAAATTAGAGCAGAAATAAGTTAAAGGTTAAAAGAAATTCATATCTGGTTATGGGTGCAGTGTGAAATATAGACTGAGATGTAAATTCAATATCCTAAATGGAATTTAGCATTGTGAACTTAAGTGTTACTATTAAAAAAGAAATTCAGATAGATAAAACCAAAAACTGATTCTTTGAAAAGATAAACTTGACAAATTTTAGATAATCATTAAAAAAGAGAGAAAACTGAAAAAGAGAACCAGAAATAAAGGGTTACTATAGATACCACAGATATACAAAGGATTGTAAGAGACTGTTGTGAACATCTATATGACAATAATTTGGCAATCTCTCTAAATAGAAAAAAAAAAATTAGAATATAGCCTCCCAAAATTGAAACAGGAAGAAATAATAAACCTAAATTGATAGGTCATAAGCAATGAAACTGAAACTATGAAAAGTCTGTAAAAAAACAGAAGCCCAGGATCTTATGGCTTTACTAGTGAGTCTTACAGAATTTTAAAGAAGATTTAACACCGAGTCTCACATTCTCAAAAATGAACAACAGGAAATGCTTCTAAATATGAAGCCAATATGACCCAATGGAGATAAGGACATCACAATAAAAGAAAACTATAGACTGAGATCAATATCTCTGATGAAAGTAGATGTAAAAATCATCCTCAAAATACTAGAAAATCAAGTTCATCAATGGCTTAAGAGAATAATATATCATGACAAAGTAGGATTTATGTTGGGGATGCAAAAATGGTTGAACACACATAAATCAATTAACGCAACATATTACATCAACAGATACCGTTTGATTGTTTTAATACACGGAGAGAAAGCATTTGACAAGATCCTGCACCCATTTATGACCCAAAATTACTCTCAATAAAATAGGGATAGAAGGCAATTATCTTTGCATAATAAAGACTGTATGGTAACTCCACAGCTAATATCATATTCAACAATGAAAACTGTATGTTTTACCTCTAAAATCAGGAACGAGACAAGGCTGCCCACTCTCACCAGTATTATTTAATATAGTATTGGAGGTCTTAGCAAGACAATTAGATAGAAGAAGAAGGAATTCAAATTTGAAGAGAAGTGGAACAGTTTGTAGATGACCTGGTAATATACATGATAATAAACACAGGAAACTCAAAAAATTATAATAAAAACAATTACACATTATAAACAAGTAAAGTGACTGGCTATAAAATCAATTTACAAAATCTGCTGTTTTGTATGTAAATGAACTAGAAGTTGTGAAGGGAACAGGAGCTCAGTCTGGTTCTATATTCTCTGTATCTGTATATATATATATGTATATTTATATACACATACACACACATATATAAGTGTTGGCAAGGGTGTGGAGAAAATGGACCTCTATACACTGCTGGTGGGAGTGTAGGTGGTAAAACCACCTTGAAAAACAGTATGGAGATTTCTCAAAATATTAATAATAGAACTACTAATCCCATTTCTAGGTATCTATCCAAAAATATAAAAAATATGAACTGGAAAAGATGTCTGTACCCCCGTTTATTGATGCACTCCTTATAATGGCCCAGTAGCGAAACAGGTGCCCATTGATCAATGAATGGATAAGAAAACTCTGGTTTTCTTATAACAGAATACTACTCAGTTATAAAGGTGAATCTCACCATTTGAAACAACATGGAAGGAATGCAAAGGTATTTTGCTGATTGAGGTGAGTCAGAGGAGAAAGAAAAAATATTGACTGATTTTACCTACATTTGGAATATGAGGACACAACACAAACTGATAAAATTAAATAAACCTTTGGATTTCAACAGCAAGGCTGAGGTTGTCAGAGGGCAAGGCGATTGAATGGGGGTGGGATCATGTTTACATTTTTGTTTTTTCCAGTCCTTTGTCTTTTTCTTTTTTGTTTGTTTTAGTTTGTAATGAACCAATAACAACAACAAAATATACACAGAAGCCCTCTAAACTGGCTCTAGATGGGAATTTCAAACGAATTCAAGCAGCCCTGCTTACTAACTCGTTCCTCATGTCTCATTTCCCCCAGAAGTCAGAGGGGACAATCACGCATCTTCTCCCTACACGTCACAGTCAGCCAGAGTATCATTGCAAGGACAGAAATGAAGAGACTTTGTGGTGTGAACTAGGGTAGGGGGTGGAGAGTGGGGTGAAGAGTAGAGCGGGTGTTCCCAGGAGAAGGAGACACACAATGACGCCATTCATCTCGGTGGGAGGGTGAAAAGTACCCGTGGGGGGTCTTTTTCTCAATGTAATGGCCACGTGAAAAGGACAGATGGAAATGTGGTGTTTATTTGGCTTTTCAGTGTTCTGTGGAGTGAAAAGAGTCTTGGGAAGAGAGTCCCTTAAGGAAAAAAAGGCAGAAAAGTCCTATGATTGGGATTCAGGACAAGCCCAGGGGAGCAACGCCAGGTTTGGAAGGATGAGAACAGGTTAGACAGATTCCCACAGGAAGGGTCCAGAACCTTGTCCTGAATTTGCTGCCTGGCTGCCCCCCACCGGATTCAGAGGTGAAGCTCATTGGCCCATCAGGATGAGAAGGAGACAAACTCGAAGGGAAGCTGTGGAGATCGCATAGGAAGCAGCTGGGCGAAGGCCCTGGGCTGCCTCTGAGGACACCAGAGAGGCGAAGGGAGCAGGAGTTCAGCCTGGTTCCGTGTTCTCTGGGTTGTAAGCCTCTCCTGGGAGGATGCCGGTTTACTGGGAAGACAAAGGCTTGCCATCTGGTTTCTGTCACTCATTGCCCAAAGTGCTACTGACATAATAGAAAGCTGAATAACCTTGAAATATAGATGTATTTTAATTTTTCCTGATACTTTAACAGAATGGGGTTCATCATTTCCCAAAGAAAACGGCTTGATTTCCTGATGCTCACTGCAGACAGCGTGGCTGGCACTCCCACGGTCCATTTGCCTGCGGAGAGCCTGGCCATTACTGATTTCAGAGAGCTCTTTATGGAATCTATTTTCAAATGTGCTTCTACCTCATATAACAGGTACAAATGGGGCTGCCTTGAAGGAGCCTGGAGCCCTGTCATGCAGTGTTTCTAAGATCGGCTACCTGAAGACTCTTTTTAGTTTAGGAAAAGGTTAAGTGATGTGCTTAAAACCACAAGTCCAGGCAGTTGTAGAAATGAATTCAGAACCCAAGGTGCCTGGCTCCCATTTTACAGATTTCTTGTTTTCTATTTAATGTCACCACCCGACCTGCTCCCAGAGGAGGAATAAGGGTACACAGAGCATGGTTAAGAGGCCTGGACCTCTGGAGACACATGATGGCAACAGGAAAGTACAGGGACTTCCTTTCCTGTCTCACATTTGGAGACCAGGGTGTCGCCTCACGCTTCCCCTGCACAATGGGGCACCAGCATCTTTGACATCTACCTGGGGCATTTGCTTACCTGCTAGAACTGCAAAGAAGGTTAAAGCCACTGCTCAACTTATCAGTTTATGCTCTAATTCTCTCTGCCTAGAACAGTTTTGCTTTTTTTTTTTTTTTTTTTTTAAATCTACTCTTTGCTGGCTAAATACCGCTTTTCCTTTTGTATTTCCTCTCATTTACCTTGTTGATGGCCAAATATAAATTGTATCACCCTGTTGTATTTCCTGACACACTTCATTTTCCTTCATGTGCAATTAATAATTACATACAACTATTTCAATTATTTGCCTAATAGTCAGCTCTCCCATAAACAGTTTAAACACCATGAAGTGAAGACCATGGTCGTCCCTGCCACCTCTGTCCCCCCAGGGCCTAGCAGAGGTTGAAAAATGACAGCCCAGGGACTGAATCTGTCCTGCTGTTTGTTTGGTGTGACTCAAGTGCCAAGAATAGTTTTTTACATTTTTAAACGGTAGGGAAAGAATCAGATTATGACAACTATTTCATGACATCTGAGAACTGTCCATGAATAAAGTTTTACTGGAACATGGCTCATTCATCTACAAATCATCTGTGACTGCATTCAGTTATAATGGCTGTTGAAAAGTCAGAGAAAAAGCTGAGAAGGGCCAGGCTGAAGTTCAGACAAGTGTCAGGGATTAAACTCAGACCTTTCAAACTCCTGAAGGGCTTCCACATATTGAATTTCTCCAAATTGGCAACAAGGACTGAAAAAACTCTGGTCCAGGATGACCTGGCTACCTCAGCAGGTTTTCTAGATACAGAAGAGAAGTAAACATCCCCGAGCACCTGGGATGAAAGATACTTTGTTAAAAGTCATTCTGAACACTTCACTGAGAAAAAACATTAAAAGGGATAAAAGCCTTTCTGGAGAAAAGAGGCCTGATGTGTTCTTTTTGTGCGGAAATTGAGATTGGTCTCCATTCTATTACAAAATGCCAACCACCACAAAATTTCATGTTTAGCTACATTGTTCCTATTCACATCTCTGAGAACAAAGCCATGGGTCTACATGGACAAATGTCCCTAGATGACAGTGCCTTGCTTCAGCTCACTCTTCTCGCACTGAATCACCTTAAGATGGCAACAACGGTGTTAATCCAAGTCTGAAAATCAGTGAGTCTTCCCCTCAATCATTTTCTTGGGATTTCAAGGTCTATTTCACTCCAACTATGTTTATTGACAACAGGGGCCAGGGTAGTAGTGGGAGGAAATTACAGGGAGACAATGCCTACAGCCCAGGGGAAACTATGTTTAAGCTTGGGTCTCATAAACTCAGGACTGGAAGAGGATTTCAAAGGCTGCATGTTACAAACTGTGTCCCCCTGAAAATGCATATGCTGAAGCTCTAACCCCCTGAAGGTAATGGATGTGGGGGTGAGATACTGGAAGTAATTAGTTTTAAGTTAAGTCATGAGGGTGCAGACACCTTGATGAGATCAGTGTCTTTTTAAGAGGAAGAGACCAGAGTAGGTGCTCTTCCTTTCCTCCTCTCCTCTCTCTCCTCTTTCCCTTTCTCTCTCTCTCTCCCTCGTGAGGACATAGCAATAAAGAAGATGACTATCTACAAGTTAGAAAGAGGAGAGGACTCTCACTTGGACAAATCTGCCAGCACCTTGACACCAGGCTTCTCAATCTCCAGACTGAAAAATAAAGGTTTATTGTTAAAGACCCCAAGTCTATGATGTTGTTATAGAGCCCAGGGTGGCTAAGACACCAGCCCATATGCACACGTGAGTAGATTTTTTTATTGTAGTAACTTTTTTCTGCACATTAAAATAAACTCATACATGCAGGTTCCCCATATGTACAGGTTCACCATTCCTCAGATCTATGTCAGCACACCTGGCCCGCCACCAGATCACCAAATGTTTGTCACCTGTGTCCAGTGGACCCTACCACAACTTGCCCCCTCCCCCACACCCCATTTCCTATTGATAACCTCAGTTCTATTCCAAGTGTCCAAGGGTTGATTTTGTTTCATCTGCTCCTTTGTTTTGTCTATTCACATTCCACCTCTGAGTGAGGTCATCTAGTATCTATCTTTCTTCTTCTGACTTATTTCACTTAGCAGAATCCCTCTAGTTCTATACATAGTAATTCAAATGACAGGACTTCATGTCTTCTAAGGGCTGTGTATTACATAGTGTGTGTGTATATATATATATACATATATATATACATCTTCCTTATTCATTCTTCTAACATTAGGCACCTAGGTAGCTTCCAGTTCTTAGCTAACATGAATAGGCTGCAATAAAAATAGGGGTGCATAAATATCTGTGAATTAGTGTTTTAGTATCTTTTGGGTAAACACCCAGAAGTGGGATGGCAGGATCATGTGGGAGTTCCATATTCCACTCTTTGAGGACTCTTCATGCTGTTTTCCATAGGGTTTTCACCAATTTGCACTCCCACAGACACTGTAAAAAGGCTCCCCTTTCTCCACATCCTCACCAACATTTGTTGTTTCCAGACTTTTGGATAATAGCCAGTCTCTCAGGTGTTAAGTGATATCTCATTGTTTAATTTGCATTTCCCGGATAGCCAGGGAGCAGGAACATCTTTTTATGTACCTGTTGACCATCTGTATGTCCTGTTCAGAAAAAAGTCTCTCTAATTCCTCCCCCCATTTTTTATTGGATTGCCTGTTCTTCTATTGTTGAGTTTTATGAGTTCTATGAATATTTTTGACAGAAATATAAAATGCAAATATCTTCTTCCAGTTAGTAGGTTGTCTTTTTGTTTTGGTGTTTTCTTTCACTGTGAAGAAGCATTTAGTTTGATGTAGTCCCAGTTGTTTATTTTTGTTTTTGTTTCTCTGGATGCTAGAGTTAAGGACTCTCTAAGGCTGATGTCATGGACTGTCTTTCCTATGTTGTCTTCCAAGAATTTTATGATTTCCAGTTTTATGTCAAAGTCTGTAGTCCATTTTGAGTTAATTTTTGTGAATGGTGTTAGAGAGGGATCTAGATTATTTCTTTTGCATGTGGCTGTCCAGTTATCCCAACACCATTTATTGAAAAGGACTTTCCTTTCTTCATCACATGCTTTTGGCTCCTTTGTCATAGATTAAGTGACTGTAAGTGAGTGAGTGAGTTGCTGGTGATTCAGTTCTATTCCACCGACCTGTGCCTGTTATTATCCTAGCATCATACTGTTTTGGTCACTATCACTTTGTAGTAGTATAGCTCAATGTCTGGGAGTGTAATCCCTCCACATTTATTCTTTTTCTCTCGTAATTGCTTTGGTTATTAGGTGTCCTTTGTTGTTGCATACAAATTTTAAGATTTTTTGTTCTATTTCCTGGAAATAAGCCTGTGGGGTTTTAATAGTGATTATAATAAATCTGTATTTTGTTTTAGGTAAGAAGACCATTTTAATGATGTTGATTCTTCCCAACCATGAGCAGGGAATATCTTTCTCTCTTTGTATCCTCCTCTATTTCTTTTAAGAAGGACTTGTAGTTTTCATTTTACAGGTCTTTCACCTCCTTTGTTAAGTGTATTCCAAGATACCTGATTATTTTTATTTCTATTTCAAACTGTGTGGTTCTCTTGATTTCATTTTCTTCTTGTGTGATATTTGCATATAAGAATGCAACATATTTTTGTGCACTGATTTTGTGGCCTACCACTTTATTGTATTCATTGATTAGTTCTAGTTTTCTGACAGAGGTTTTAGGGTTTTCAATATATATAATCATGTCATCTGCAAACAATGATAGTTTTACTTCTTCCTTTCCAATTTGGATTTCTTTTCTTTTTTTGCCTGGTTCCTCTGGCTAATCAGTACCTCCACTACTATGAAAAGTAGCAGTGGTGAGAGTGGACAGCCTTGCCTTGTTCCTAACCTCAGAATAAATGCTTTTAATTTTCCACATTGGCTATGATGTTGGCTGTGGGTTTGTCATATATGGCTTTTAATATGTTGAGATATGTAACTTCTATCCCCATTCTATGCAGGGTGTTTATCATAAATGGGTGTTGGATCTTGTCCAAGTTTTCTCTGTGTCTTTTGATATGATCATGTGGCTTTTCTCCTTGCTCTTGTTGATTCAGTGGATGACATTAATAGATTTATGTATGTTGAACCATCCTTGCATCCCTAGGATAAATCTCACTTGGTCATGACGGATACATTTTTTTGATGCATTGTTGGATTCAGCTTGCTAATATTTTGTTGGAAATGTTTGTATCTATGTTCATTAGAGATACTGGTCTGTAATTTTCTTTATCGGTGGCGTCTCTATCAGCTTTTGATATCAGAGTGATGTTAGCCTCATAGAAAGTGTTTGGGAGTGTTCCCTGTTCACTATTTTTGGAGAGTTTGCAAAGAATAGGTATTAATTCTTCTCTGGAGGTTTAGTAGAACTCACTGGAAAAGCCATCTGGTCCTGGGCTTTTTTTTTTTTTTTTTTTTTTTTTTTTGGGTTTTTTTTTTTTTTTTTTTTTTTTTTTTTTTTTTTTTTTTTTTTTTTTTTTTTTTTTTTTTTTTTTTTTTTTTTTTTTTTAGGGAGATTTTTGATTATATCTTCAATTTCTTGGCTTATTATTGTTCTGTTCAGGTGTTCCAATTTCTAGGTTCAGTCTTGGTAGACTGTATTTCACTAAAAATCTGTCCATGTCCTCAAGGTTATCAACTTTGTTGGCAAAGAGCTGTTAATAGTAGTCTCTTAGAATGTTTTGTATTTCTGTGGTATCCGTTGTAACTTCTCCACTTTAATTTCTGATTCTAGTTAGGAGAGTTCTCTTTTTTTTAATTTGTGAGTCTAGCCAATGGTTTGTTAGTTTTATTTTTTCAAACAACCAACATTTGGTTTCCTTTATTTTATGGATTTTTTTTTTCTATTTCATTCATTTCTGCTTGAATTTTGATTATTTCTTTTCTTTTGATTTTTGGCTTTAATTGTTCTTTATCTAGTTGTTTTAAATGTAAGGTTAGATTGTTTATTTAAGATTTTTTATTGTTTCATGAGGTAGACCTGGATTGCAATGAACTTCCCTCTTAGTACTGCTTTCACTGGATCCCATAGATTCTGGTAGCTCGTGTCCTCATTCTCATTTGCCTTTATGTATTTTTAAGTTTCTCTTTGATTTCTTCTTTTACCCAAAATTCATTCAGAAGCATATTTCTTAGTCTTCAATTAATTTGAGGTCTTCCAGCTTTCTTTTTGTGGTTGATTTCTAGTTTGGTATTATTTCAATCTTTGTAAATTTGTTGAGACATGTTTTATATCCCAACATATGATAAATCCTTGAGAATATTCCATGCACACTTGAGAAGAAGGTCATTGGATGAAGTGTCCAGTATCTGTCTCTTAGACCTAACCGTTCCAAATGGTCATTGAACGCTATTTCCCTGTGAATTGTCTGCCTGGTTGATATGCCCATCGTTGTAAGTGGTGTGTTGAAGTCTCCTATTATTATTGTGTTGCTGTTGATGTCTCTCTAATAATACTTGCTTAATATGTTTTGATATTCCTTCATTTGGGGCATATATGTTGATAAGCATTATGTCTTCTTGCTGGAGTATCCCCTTATTCATTATATAATGTCCATCCCTGTCTTTCGTTTTGCTTTTTAGCTGGAAGTCTGTTTTATCTGATATAAGTATAGTCATTTCTGCTTTTTTGTGGTGGCCATTTGACTGTAGGACTGTCTTCTAACCACTGACTTTGAGTCATTATCTTTTGAAAGAAGGTGAGTTTTCTGAATGCAGCAGAAGGTTGGGATATGCTTTCTAATCCATTGGCCACTCTATGTCCTTTGTCTGGTGAATTCATTCCATTAACATTATGATTATTGAACTAGTGATTATGAATATGTAGCTGTTTATTATTGTTTTATAATTTGTCTTCTGTGTGTTGTTTCAGATAGTACCTTTCTTCTTCTCTTTCTATTCTTAGGTGGGTTGGGTGTAGTTATGTTTTGGTGGTTTCCCTTTTTGTTTTCATCTTTGCTTTTTCCCTTGGAGATGTATTTTTAGATTACCCTGAAATTAGTATTAAGATTTCTATGTTTATTTCTTATTTTTATTTTAAAGCAGATTCTTCCACTCATTCTAACCATCTACAGTTTTGTTCTCTTCTCCTCCTCCCCAGTTTTTATATTTGCTGTCTTACTGTTTTTGAATAGCATCCTCCTGTGTTTTTTCAAGAGCTTGTGTTGTGGTGATAAATTTCTTTAACTTTTGCTTATCAGAAAAACTTTTTATCATTCCCTCTTCTGAATGATAATCTTGCAGTGTAAAGTATCTGAGGTTGAAAATCCTTTGCTTTCAACACTTTGACTATATCATTTCCTGCTGACCTCTAGAGTTTCCGTTGAGAAATCCCCTGACAATCTTATGGGGACTCCTTTGTATATGACTCATTTTTCTCTGACTGCTTTTAGGATTCTATCTTTATATTGTATGTTTGATATTTTGATGACAATTTGTGTAGGTGTCAGTCTGCTTGGGTTTCTTTTATTAAGAACTCTTTGAACTTCCTGAGTCTGGAGGCTTGCTTCATTCTTCAGGTTAGGTATGTTTTTAGGTACTATTTCTTAAAATAAAATTTCTGCCCCCTTTTCTCTATTCTCTCCTTCTAGGACTCTTACGATGCAAATGTTGTTCCTTTTGATATTATCCATAGATCTTGAATGCTGTCTTCATTTCTTTGCATTCTTTTATCTCTTTGCTGGTTTGCTTGAGTGCGTTCCTCTGCTCTATCTTCTAGTTCACTGATTCTGTTGGAGGCTTCATCCATTCTATTCTTGAGTCCCTCTATTGAGTTATTTAGTTCAGTCATCACATTCCTGATTTCTTTTATATCTTGCTTCATTTCTTTTTATTTTTGTTGTTCCTTTTTTTCCTCTAGTGTGTTCTTGATTTCCACGAATATATTTATCACTGTTGATCTAAATTCATCCTTAGGTAGCTTGCATATATCTATTGTAGTTACATTCTGCCCTGCTGCACTGCTCATGCAATTATCACGCCCCTTCGCTCACCTCAAAAAATTTAAAATGACTCCTAATCATCAGTTGAAATTTGTTTCCTATAAGTCTGATCTGATGGTTTTGGTTCCATCCTTTGGATTACAAAGGAAAAGTTTAATCTCCCTCATGAAACAGCCCCACAACTATTCCATCTATTCCTCACGTCCCACTCCAATTCCACCTCCCCATACCCTTACCAGTCTTCTTTCAGACTTAGCAAGATAATCTTTGCCTAATTCTAACCAATTTTATATGGTTTATATGATATAGTTCCAAGTCCCATTTTTTTCCATGACAGCTTTACATAGAGACAATTAGTAGCCAATGTGGTAAATACTCCTTTCATTTCCCTTCCCTGTCTCCCTCCCAGGATGTGGAAATGAGAAGCACATCAGTATAAGGCATATTGGGAAAGCCAAAATCTGGACCATTAGAATTGCTTCTAATTTGGATCCAAACAGCTGTCTTGCGAAATGGCAGGAAGAGTGGGTATTCCTGGAATTACCAAGGAAAGGGACAGAACTCTGGGAAGGAAATGTGAATCTGGATGGGCCCTTTCAGGTCTTGGGCCTCTTTGCTAAACTTTAACAAATTTAAGTGTATTTGAGAATGCCCCTGACTGGAATGTAAGGAACAATACCTTTCCACATGTAGGGTAAGCTAGAAATAGTCATGTTGGTGGGCAGTCAGGCTGAAGGCTATGAGTTCATCTCTTGTGGTGGCATGATCTGATTCAATGGTTGGCATACTACCCATGACTCTCAGATTAAAATTGGCCTGCTGCCTGTTTTTGAAAATAAAGCCTTATGGAAACAAAGTCACACATACTGATTTACCTTGTCTATGGTTGCTTGTGTGCTACAGAGTAGAGTTGAGTAGGTGTGACAAAGACTTCATGAAGCCTAACCATTTCTCTCTAGCCCTTTACAGAAGAAGCCTGCAAACTCCTCATCTATTTCACTGAATGTTTTTAATCATATGCCTTCCAACACCAGTCCTATGTAAAGTACCCCAAATGTTAGGGGAAATTCTTCACACCAGATGTCCCTCTTGGAAACTGTTGGATACAACAGTATCCATTTAAAGGCTCTAGAAGTCCTGCAGCACACATGTCTGTTTAACGTGTCTGTAACTTTGTTGAACTCAGCATTCCTCAGACTCACTTGACCCTATCAACATTCCAGGCAGCATAAGGAAAACACTCGGGGAAACACCAATCTTGTTGCTTATTATTGTTCTTTGAATTGATTTTCTTTCTATTTTTTTCTAAGTCTATAGATGAGCTTTGCTTAGATTTTCCAGTCTAGTGACAGTTATGCGGATGAGAGCCAAGAGAAGAGCTTGGTGTTCCCTTTCAGCTGAGCAGTAGAGGGGAGTAGAACTTCTCTCCCAGAGAGGTGGTAACATCCAACATGGGGGAAAACTCCCAGTGTGATGTCTGCCCCTTTCCTCTGTGACAGATTCCAGGAATAACTACTTCATGTACCATTTCCACAAGACAACTATTTGGGTTCAAATTGGAAGTAACTCTTAATGGTTCCAATTGTGGCTTATCCAGTAAGCCCATACTGACTTGCTTTTCATTCCTGTGAGAGACAGGGAGGGGAATTATAGGAGCATCAACTGCATTGGCTGATTATTGTCTCTACTGGATCATTCCTATAAGCGAAGAAGATAAAATGCTTCATATTTCTAGGAAAACTATTCCAAACCCATTCTTTAACTTTATCCCCATATAGCTACCACTCATTTCTCTGCTGACACTACAACAGAACTCCTCTGAAGTGTTGTCTATGCTCATTTCCCCCACCCACTTCTTCTTCTTCTCTCTCGAATCTACTCTAGTCAGGACTTTGCTACACTCTTCCCCTGAAGTAGCTTTTATCAAGGCTCTTGCCATGACCTCTGTGTAGCTAAATCCATTGTCAAAGTTTAGTCATCATACTCAATGTATCTGCAGTATTCTATACTAATAATGACTCTCCTTCCCCCAAACTTCCTTCCTTTTGCTTCTAGGACTCACTCTCCTTTGGTGCTCCTCCTGTCTCACTGGTCCCTCCTTGCTTCTCCATGGTCACCCTCATCTCCCGACCTCTGATACCAGGAATGCCCAAGGCCCCTCACTGGAATACTTTTCTGGGTCTGCACTTTTTCTAGGTGACAACATCCTGTCACATGGCTCTAAATCCCAGTGCTTCCCAAATATCTATCTTCACCCTCAATCTGGAATGTTCTTCCCCCAGAAATTTGCTTTGTTTACTTCTTTCATATTTCAGCTAAAATATCGCAGTCATTGAAGTACTCCTTGACCATGATCTCTAAATAGATATCTAAACAACCCCCTAATCCTACTCCTGCTGGCCAGTGCTCCATCACCATGCCAGCTCTCCCAAATTCCTAGCTCTAATTATCATTCAACACCCTTGCTAACTGCTTAGGGATTTGTTAGTTGTTTGTCTCCACTTATTTGAAATGTATGCTTCATGAAGACAGGGGCTACTACAACCCCAGACTCAGAATCCTAGATAACACAGTAGACATTCAGTGTTTTACAATGAATAAATAGAGGTGTGACTTGTCTCCCTTAAAGTTGTAGAGTTCAACATGAATATTCACTGTTAGGGGAACTAAGTTTAGTTTTTTGTTACCTCAGATTGTTTGTCTTATTCATGGCAGAGCTGATATTAGAAACTGGGCAATTCACTGAGTCTCTACTAAATGCCAGGCACTGTGAGGGGTGGGAAGAGGGTAGGTACACAAATTCCACTTCTGCCCCCAGGGACATCTTCAATGAAGACTGACTTTGAGTAGACATGGACAACTCACCCCTTGACCTCCAGACCAGGCTCTTTCCATGTCCACTTGTTACCATCATCACCCTTTGAGACCAAGATATTTTTCCTTAAAAGCCATTACCTTTTCTTGGGGAATAAATCTTAGGGGATTCTGCAGCAAAAATAAAATTATAGCGCATATTCAGGGAGACTTTCTAAAAACTGAAGGTTAGCAAATGGTGGGTATCTTGTGTGCTTGGTGAGGTGTCCCAGTATTCCTTGGCTGGATTTTCATATTTGCTTTTCCAGGGTTTAATGCCTATACTTTACTTGGGTGACCCATTTTAATTCTGTTCACCCGCACAGATGTCCATTGTATTACAAGTCTGCTCTTCATTTTGAGAAGAATCTGTGACACAGGGTGTGGTGGAGGGTCAGGGGCTCTGTGAAATCTTACCCCATCCTGGTGACCCACCAAAGAAAAGCATCATTGTTTCAGAGGTCTTCTCACACTCACCTACACATTCAAAGTGAGTAACACCTCAGAATGAAGAATTTTAGACTTGGAAGGGAAATCAAATGTCTTAGTGCCCCACCGCTTCCAGCAGGGCAGCAACTCCTCAAACATCTGTGACACGTGGGTCACCTTCACTTGAGCTTCTTTATGAACAGAATACATTCACTCTCATACATTTTGTCTCAGATGGAGTCAAAACCAGCTTCACTAAAGCCTCCATACATTAATCTTTTTTTTTTTTTCTTGAAAACTATTCCTATGTAAATCTTACCATTCACATATTTGCCAGGTTGTTAAACAGGCCTGTGACTATAGAAAAAAACCAAAAACCAAAAAGCATTCATTCCATTCATGTAGTCCTGGATGTCAATATAACTTTGTTGGCTATTAAAGCAAATACAGGTTTGTAAATCTCTCTATCTACCCACTGACTGCAACCGGAGTATAAAGTACTGCCATTATCAGGCTATGGATGGGGAAACCAAGGCATATGGATAGCAGATGACTCACTCTTGGCTCAGCAGACAAATGGTTCAGGCTGCTCGTCCTTTGCTCTGACTTGGATCCCTTAATGTATTGCATACGCTGGAGAAAGCTATTATGATAACGACTCCAAGAACATTAGAATTCCTATTATTGAGAAAGATGTACTTTCATTTAAAGGGTTTCATTCTTCTTAGATGAATTCTACTTTCTGCTTTCCCTTCATTCGAATCCCATGTTTATTATTTCCACTCCACCGCTGGCCTGATAAAGCTGAAATTCCACTCACAGCAGCCAGCAGACTCCCTTCCAGGCAGCAACAGACTGGAGCTCTTGGTCTGTTGGAAACAAAGGTTTCTCTCCAGTTTGGTCAGCAAGCAGGATTTAAATGGACAAGATTATAGCTTCACAAAAATAAGATCTATTAATTGTCCCATGGAAGAAAAAGGTCAGTGGGCAAATATTATCCTGTATCTCATTTTACGGCCAGAGTCTAGACATTGGCATCAAACCACTTCTCTGCAACTAGATTTTGCCTCTCAACAATAATTAAAAAAAATGACTGAATAAGATCATGCGCTCTGGGTCTGCTTGTGAATTTTGTAACTTAAATACATTTCACTTATACCAAATCAGTCTGAGCTGCTGACACTGTACTTTCTCTGGGACCCCTTTGAAAAATGTATTGGAGGTGTCCAGAATTACTGATTGATTCTCCCAAATCTCTGTTGGAGCCTATTTCTCAGGCTTCAGTTCCTAAGGAAGAACAGAAGCTTCCTTCACCTAACCTAGGTCACTAATACCCTCAGAGTGGAGAAAGGCAAGTGGGAATGGTACCTATCAGAGCAAATGTGATTTACCTGGCAGCCTCCAGGGACAGAGGGGCTGTAAGAAAATGGTAGCAAAGAGCACTGTCATCAGAGCTGCAGCTTTGAGGGGAAAGTAAGATGGTGTATGATGATACATGGGACATAGATGAGGTGGGAAAAGGTTGCAGAAGAGATTTCTCTAGGTCTCCTTGGGGAGTTGAGGGTAGGCCCCACAATGCCTTACCTCCTGGGGCTGGCTGGAGCATAATTTCAGATTCAATATTTACTAAGCATCTGCTCTTTGCCTGTGCAAGAAGGAAGCATTTTCACAAATAATTCATTTATTTATTCCTCACTCTAACCCTGTGGGATAGGTAGGTAGATTTTAAGTCTTGCTTTTGTCGTTTTACTTTTATTGGTTTACTGTTGATTAAATGGTTATGTCAGTCATCTTAAATCTTACGGGAAGGAAAATGGAGGCTGGATAAATAAACAAACAAGAGACAGATATACAGGTTCTTCTTTTCTAGCAACAATGCCAGGACCAGCTTTCTGGAGCAGACCCAGTGGGGTGATCTGCCCAAGGTCACAAGGCCAGGAAGTGGCAGAATTGAGACTCGATGCCAGATGGATGGGCACCAGACCCCATGCTTTCGCACCCACCATCCTGCTTGGCTGTCCCTGTTAATGATGTGCTCAGTGCCCGGTGTTTGTCGATACCTTGGCAGTTACCAACTCAGCAGTGTGCTGACAGTGTCTCTGATTTTAAATGTGAAGACATTAAAAGAAAAATGAAGGCTTGACAAATACAATTTGCATCCGCCACCTTGATTTTAGCAGCAAGTCTTTGCTGTTTACTTTTTAATCTTTAGGTGGATGATCATGAAAGTCTGTGTAAGTCTCATTTCACTCTGCTTTCTCGGTCTCACTCATTCCTGGTCACCATGTCCACATTTCAGGGGCCCATGCTGAAGATGAAAGTAGGAATACTTCTTCCAACCTGGGTAATTCTCTCTGATTCCCAGAGTTCCCAGGAGAGCAACCAGTGTGGAGCAAGCTGCGGAGGAGCCCCTACATCCAGAGGAGCCTTCTCCCTGTGGTCATTCTCTCTCCAGCCACTTCTCTGTGATCCCCATGCCTGTCTGACCTCTTCTCTCTTTTCCTCTGGTCTTGAGCCTTGAGGCTCATCTGGCTGTTGAAGAGAATGAGGGGATAACTTCTGAAGGTGGTCCAGCTCATGATGTGGGAGTCACAAGATGTGTGCCCAGGGTCGGGACTACTATGTTACCTGGGAAGTAAATCTGGGAAGTGCTGTCTTTCCTCCAGTCTTCTTTTATTAAAATTGATTTTATTGAAGGGGTATTGTATCACAATATTAAAGTGTGAGGCTGTAGAGCATAGCAGATGAACATCTGCATACACTATTGTAAATTCACCACCGATCCCTCCTGCCTTCTGACAAAGATTTTGAGCTTAGCAACCTTTAATCCCTTTGTCTCAAATTTCATGTCCATCCTTATCTGGTTTACTTAACCCAATTGTAGTCATAACCACATTTAGGTGGTACCCTGATTTCTGACCAAATTCCCTTCCACCCCCGCTCCCAGGTAATACTCTGATCTGACTTCAGCAAGAATTCTATTAGGTAATTCTTGTTACCACACCCTTTTTGCCATTTTCCATGCACTAACTTCTCTTTGGCTATAAATCTCTATTTTTCCTTGTTATACTCAGAATTAAGCCCAGCTCTATACTGATGTCTCCTTTCCCTTCGTGTCATTTTTCCCGAGTGAGATACTTCTGCTGCTGTAACTACTATCTCCAGTTCTCTTTCACAAATGCCTTCCACAAATGCCCTTGGAATTGTAGAGTTCCTTGCAACACGTCTCTCTAACTCCAGACCAATTTAGAGACAGAGAAATCAAAGCAAGTATAATATTTAGGGAGCATGACCTCCTCGCTCTGTGGGTGTGCGGTGTCAGAAAGCGGGGGGCAGAGTCTATCCATGACAGTCAAACAGGCATTTCTCCGACAGGAAACACAGAGCAAATTCTCGAATTCCAGCCCTACCTACATTTCAGTCCCCTCACTAATTGTTTAGTCCTAAGTGATCTGCCATGATTGTGGTCATCAACTGCTTTCTGTACATGAACCTAAAAACATTATGAACCCAAATTATTTCTGGAATGCTGGAGCCAAAAGGAAGCCTAGAGCTAAATTTAGTGCTCAACTGTGATCATAAATTTATCCCAGATGCCTGAAATTTCTCAATCTCTTCTCCTTTTAATTAGCTTTGGCTCCTTTTCCATTTTTAATTGTCGAGGTTTATTTGAGATGTAACATAATAAACCCCCTCAATCCCTTTTGCATTTCTCCTCAAGTAGTCAAATTAGCTAATATTTTGTTGCTGACACTTCCTTTCAAAGGATAAGCACATCCTACGACAACAATTAAATGCAATTTTGGAAACATGAGTGTGAATGGAAATACTGTCCATTGGCCTGGGCGCTCTTCTTCCTGGCTGGGGACATTAGGTGACATTTGATCTTTGGCCGGGACATGTGTCACAGGTACACAAGCAAGACAGATCTGCATCTCCTCCATTAAGAAAATGCAACTCTGTTCTCCGTGGAATGTAGATTTTGAACACCAAGTAGTGGGCCCGAATTCAGTGTTTTTCCATAATAAATAAACAGCATTTTATACCATAAAATGAATTTGCACTGTCCAAGCAAAACAGCATCAAATGCTGCCAAATGCGATGACCGAGACTGATTTACTCCGGCCCTGCAGTAACCTGGTTACTTAGCTTTGTGCAGATTCAGCGGGACTTGCTGCTTGCTCTGGCTAAGTTGAGACAGATCCACTTCTAGTGAGTCAGAGAGGAGGTGAGCTTGCCAGCAAAGGGACTAATGGGCAATAAAGCAGAAGACAGTGTTCGCTGCCTAGCTCCCTCATATTGCTTCCGACAAGAGTTGATCCAGCCCAGGTTACCGGGAACTGCCCAGGGATGTCAGGGTTCGGAAAAAGTGGAGAGGAGCCAGAAGTGGCCTAAGTTTCTCTCTGTCCTTCCTGTCAATCCTTCTCTAAACCAATGACCTACTTTTTCTGCGCCCCCGGATCCTTACCCAGCTGCTGACCACCTGCCTCCCCCGCTCCCAGGCCAGCAATCCCTGCAGCAGGTTCCAAGGGCTCCGGCCCCAAGGAATCAGGTTTCTAAGCCCAGTTCTGCTACTTGTCTGGTTCTGCATCACTTGCCCTCTTTGAAATTCAGTTTGCTCAACAGGGAGAATGATTCCCTCCTCATAATTCAAATTTAACCTATTTAGATATGAAAACAGGATCTCTGAAAGATTTCTACAATCTGTCACAAATGGCAGGATATATTTCTTTCCTCTGGATGAATACTATTCCACTGTGTTTGTGTGTGCGTGTGCGTGTGTACACAAAGAAAAAGACATCTGTCTTTGTGACAACATGGATGGAACTTGAGGGCATTATGCTAAGTGAAATATGTCAGACAGAGAAAGACAAATACTCTATGATATTACTTGTATGTGGAATCTAAAAAAGAGAAACTCAAAGGGGCAGGGGGTGATACTGCTCAAAGGTACAAACTTCCATTTATAAGAGGAACACAAAGATCTAAGATACAGTATGGCTCCTACGGCTAACAATAATGCAACATATACTAAGAGAACAGATCACAAATGTTCTCACCAGAAAAGGAAATGGTAATACGTGATGGGATGGAGGTGGTAGCTAATACTATGGTGGAAGTCATTTTGCAGTTTAGAAATGTATCAGAGCAATACAGTGTATACTTCCAGCTTCCACAATGTTCCATGTCAATTATCTATCAAAGCAGGTAGGAGACTTTTAAATATTTAACCCATTTAAGCCCCCAGAATGATGATAAAGTTTCTGTTTTGGGTCTCTCCCTCTGTTCCCAGCCCCCAGCTCCTGCAGACTCACCGAGCTTCTCTCTTTTTTTCAGGGGTTCCCCTCTGTAGACTGACCGCATGTCCCAGCCATTAGAAATTATTTAGAGCCTGACGAATATTCTCTCCTTGACCACATTTCAGTCAGGCGCCTCAAAATCTGACAAGGCCCTATTATCTAAAAACCCAGCTTTACCGAGAATCCTGTCCAACTGAGTTAGTCAGAATCCCTGGTCCTGGCCTGTGTCCAGCAAGGTCACTGGCAGGTCAGCTCAGACAGTCTCTGATGTATCCTCTTAGCAATTTTCCAAGCTCCTCCCCTGGCCCCTAACACCCCCAAATCAGCCTGCACCTGGGTCAAAAATGACCACCTTTCATTGTTCTATTCAGAGATGAGCCCAACACCTCTCCCTTAGTATAAAATCCTAGAGCAGTAAAGTCTGCCTGATCACCGTGTTCCTGTTGGTGGTAACCTTATTAATGTATTATATGCAGATGTTGATTTATGTGGCGCACACCTTAAACATATGTAAAGCTATGATACAACACTCCTTCACTAAAATGAAAAAATAAATTTAAAAATGATTTTTTTCTTAACAAGACTCCGAGCACCTATGTTCTTCCCTAGGACTTTTGGAAATACTATTGTCTATTCTCCTTTCCCAGCTCAGTTAAATGACAGTCGCTTTTTAAGATATGTCAGCACACTGTAAAATTTTCCATGAACAAGCCTTCACCCCACCACCAATTCCTATCTAGTGAAAGATCTTGGTGCTGGACTGCTTGGGATGAAGCTTCATTCTCCTTCCTCTAATTTTTGACCTTGGGTAAGTTATACAAACTCTGTGCCTCCGATCCCTCATCAAAAAAATGAGGACACTAGTAACACCTAACACTGTGTTGCTGTATTAACGCACTAATCCTGTTAAGTGCTTAGATGTCCTTACTGTTTGGCTCATAATAAATGCTCGATACACTGACCATTTTCAGTATCGGAGCTCTTTGCTCTCATACTCCCTACCCTGTCCCCGTGCCCCAGTTCAGCCAGGAAGAGCCTCACGCCAGGGCTCTGGTCTCACTCACATTTGCCCTCTTTCTCTTGCCTCACTTCTCCACGGCTCACAAAGGGCATCCAGTGCCTGTGCTAACACATCAGGTGTGATAAAGCACACGGCATGTCCTGTTTGGCAGTTTGTGCTTCTTTCAACAGTGTTATTGAGTTATCTCTGACATCTAAAATTTGTATATATTTAAGGTGTGCAGCTTGAGATTTTGACATAGATGCACTTTGAGGAAAAGATCACCACAATCAGCTAACACATGTCTAACTCTACTTAGTTACCGCACTGCATTTTGAGGTTTAATTTCAGATCTGTCTTCCTCACAGTTTCCAGTACACAGTGCAGCACTGTTAACTACGGTTACCAGGCTGTACATTAGCTCTCTAGAACTTACTCATCTTACATAACAAACTCTGTACCCTTTGATCTTATCCCCCCTGCCCCTCACCCCTCCAGTCTCTGGCAACCACCATTCTACTACTCTGTGCTTCAGTGTTTTAACTATTTAGATCCCCTTATAGTTGAGATCACACAGTATTGCTCTTTCTGTGTCTGTCTCATTTCGTTTAGCATAATATCTTCCAGAGCCACACGGTCACAAATGCCAGGAATTCCTTCTTGAAGGCTGAAAATATGTCATTGCTGTGTGTTTGTGTATAACATATATAGTTGTATATATCATCTGATTTCAGATTATTTGGATATGTACCAAGAAGGAGGAATCATTGGATTTCATTGACCTTGTCAATATTTTTGGATATTACACCAAAACACAAGACAACCAAAACAAAGTCAAAACTGACAAGTGAGATGGCATTCAACTAAAAAGCTTTGGCATCGCAAAAATCAACAAAATGAAAAGGCAACCTATGGAATGGGAAAAATATTTGCAAACCATATATCTGATAAGGGTTGATATCCAAAGCATATATATTTACTTGTACTTTTTAATAGAGACCTTCAAACACTGTTTGAACCACTAGGAATATCTTTTGATGTTACTCCAGGAAGTCAAATGACCTAATATTGAGGAGGATGAGGCAGATCCTTTGCGACTAACTGCCATTTCTCCTTTAGTAGAGGGCCAGGCCACATCTCTATATGGAAGCCAGGGCTTGGGCCCCACCTAATATGCTCTGGGGGTCAAATTGGGGAAGCATACAGAGCTGGCCCCACATTTTCCAAATAAAGACAAATGCAGGCTCTTCCTATGGAGCTGGCGTCTCTATAGGGGAGTCATAGCCAGGTGTGGCTTGTCTCCAGGCAGAGTGGTCAGAGCTCTCAGAGCACATGGAAGGGGTGAGAATTCTGAGGTGGGGGCAGGAATTTCCACAAGGTTTCTATGGAGATGTCATGTGTATGGGAATTTGAAGATGGGCAGGATTTCTACTGTCAGAATTAGTGGGAGGGCAGCCCAGGGGAGAGATTTCCAGCTCAGCCCAGTGTGGAGGAACTTTCATAGGTTTTTGCCTACGTGTTCATCTATGCCAAGAGGGAGAGTGACTTCAGATCCAGGAATGGAGGGGTTTGAAGAAGCTGTGAGGAAATCATACCAGGTGATCCCTTCTTAAATCTGTTTTGAATATTCTAGACATACATCTTCTCTTTCTACAGACATCCCATTGAAGGGGAAGCCCACAGGGAGCAGGATGCAGTGGGAAAACTTCTGATTCAGACAATCAGAGGATGTTGAAATCAAATGCAAATCTAACATATGTTTGGCTATAGGCCATGTGCTGTGAATGAGTCTCAGTTTCCTCCTTGATCAAGTTGAAATAAGCCTTCCTACGTCATAAGTGGCATGCTGATTGCACGGAAAAGGCCAGCAGCTAGTGCCTGATCGCTCCTTGACCAACCTTAGTCTGGCTCCTCTCAGTCTCCATGGGCCTGAACCTTGGCCCTGGCCTATCTTGGCCTCCCTAGCCCAGTTTAGCAAGAATATTGCTAAGTTAATTTAGCAAGAATTGCTCTAGCCTGATGTCTCCTCTTCAGTCACTTTCTATCCACTGGCCGCCCTCATCTGCCCCTTGTCTATAAATCCCCACTTGTCCCCATTGCTTTTGGAATTGAGCCTGATCTCTCCTCCTCTCACTACAGTCTTGAGGAAAGTCTTCCTGACCTTTTTAACAAGTGTCAGAATCATTCCTTTTGAGCGGCACATGCCAATCATTATTGCCATAATCTTTCCTCTCTTCCAAGGGTCAAGAGATTTCGTCTACTGAGCTCCTAGTTAAAAAGGTGGCACATCCAAGTCCTGTGATGTCTTTCTTCCTGTTGTCACAGTGGGGCTGGAGAGACTTGCCTTTACACGGTGAGCACAGGTAGATGCTCGGGGGTCAAGCAGGGGAGGGTACAGAGACTGGCCAGCACATCCCTCAGCCCCTTCCTCAGGGTCAAGATCATGAAAAGCCAAAGAGGGGCCAGGCCAGTCCTTTAGAAGTAGCTCCTGTTTCTGACCCACATTCAGCTCAATTCAGAGCTATCAAGCCAGACTTTATACAGAGAGAGAGGCCTCATCTTAGGAATTCAATGTCTCTGATCAAAGGTCAACCTCAAAATCCAGTCCAGAGCAATTACAGGAGTGTTTTAAGAATGCAGTTGAGGTTTAAAGTCCAACCATGTTTTTTTTCTTTCCTGAAACAACTTGCCTCTGCCCTTTGACAAACAAGGTGAGTCTCAGGAGACTATAATGCAATTTTAATTTAAAATTTAAAGCTTGATGCTCCTTTTACATGGGCATCAGTTTGTGATACCACTTTGGTGAAAAAAATGAAGGCCAGTGGGTGGGAGTTCGTGATCTTCTTTTGCGTCCATTTCAGTGTTGCTCTGTCCCTGAGTCCACTTGACCCCATCCTCGGGGAAGAGGGCTAAATGCTCTCCAGAAGTAAACTTTCCCCATGCTCACAATCTGTCTAATCCCTGCCTGTCACAGGCACCGCCCGCTCTGGTTCTCTCCCCTCACCTGCCATCCCCGGAGCATAGATGCCCAAGCGATGGTACAGGTGGTTACTACTAGTGATGTGCATGCTGATTAAAAAACAAAATACTTGAAACATAGTGATGCATTCCTTGGAGTATATACCGTATTTATTTAATTCTGTCACAAATTTTTTGCCATTTTAATGTCTCTGAAAATCAGATGCAGCTTACATTCGAAGGCAGCTTTGTAAATAAATTATTATTTTCTATTTCTGATGGCCTTTCAAAAACCTCTTGAGAAACTGAGTTGATGGCAGCTTAGAATCGAATACAGTATTAAGAAAAATATACAACTGGTACATTAAATCCATATTTTGTAGGTATTAGTACTTTAGATAAGGTTAAGTATGCGTACGATTTTATAAAAAGCAAATTGTCTTATGTTAATTCCAAGCAAATGACAGCAGGAGTGATATGTGACTTTGGAGACGATGGCCTGAGGTCCACACACCTTCGCACACCAGAGCAACCAGGGGTCTCCACTCCGTCACTCATTGGCCTTCACTGGGATCACTGGGGATTCTACACGCTGGTTCTTCTCCTGATTTTCAGATGTATTGAGGTCTTCCCATGTGGTTAGAAACTGCTTCCCCAAACTGTCCCTTAGATGTGCCGAACCTCGAGTTCTGGTTCTCCCAGCTCCCTCCCTCCCTTTCCAGTGTGTGGATTCTAAAGCTGATGCAAGCTCTACCCCTTCTCCCCCTTCAAAGCCTCATAGTCTGCAGACCCCACCAAAAGAGCCTCTTCCAAACCGGGCCAACTTTCCAAAGAGCAAGCAACAGGGCTAGGATGAGGATTCTAGAACAATACAGCTTCTATGGGTACCTTGGACAGGCAGCGGAATCTGACCTTAAGTACGGGGTGTGCGTTACCCCAGGAGAATGCACACTGAGCTCCCAGCATCTGCCTTCATAACCACCTGATAGTCTCCTTGTTGGAGCCTTGTCCAAGTTCCCTCCTTTGACAGGCACCAGTCATTTGGGATTTGGGGCTCACCCTCTTCCAGTATGACCTCATCTTAACTGATTCCATCTGCAACAACCCTGTTTCCAAATCAGATCCATGCCGAGGTACGTGAGGGTTATTACTTCAACGGATGACTTTTCTGGGTGACATACACCATTCACCTGTAACCTGTACAGCTCGAGCTACACAGGTGTCTGGGCCCCTGCACTGCAGGCCCAGCGCCCTCTGCGCAGCTGCGTGGTCCTGGATAGTCTGTTCTCTGGCCACAGACTGCTCCCCACCTCCTCGGCCTGAAGGTAGGACTAGATCTTCTCAAAGACCCTTCCAGCCCTAAATACCAATAGCTTCATCTAATGGAAGTGGATCCAAATGTTTGCAAGGCACTTAAAACTTCTTACATGGAAGATACAGTAGAAAAACTAAGAAATAATAACCCCCGAGCCTCATAGGAAGAATGTATACACATTCAAAATGGTTTTCAAACATTATTTCATTAATCCTTACAAATCCCCTGCGAAGTAGTATTATTAAAGAGCAAACTGACAATTGTGCTATAATCTGGTCAAGTAAAAGAACAATATCTCAGACAAGATAATAGCAGACTTATCTGCCACAAGGGAGGGCTGAATATGCAAAGGCTTGGCAAAGCCGGAAAGAAATAGGACATTTCATCTCGGGTGTCTTCAAAATAAGGGTTGGAAATGAGGCTTTGGCTGCCATTCTGGGACTTTCCAAAGGAGGGAGGAGAGATTTATGAGCAGACTTTCCAGAACACATGCATCATTCATGGCCTCTAATTTTTCATGCATAAATGTTTGAGCTGATATTTAAGATCTAGGAAATCTTCTGGGAGGGAATTAAAATGTTTTCCTGAGGTGAGAAAAGAAGCATGATCCTAGATTTTTTTATGCTATGAGGAAGGTGAAAAGAGATGTCATTTTTTTTTTTTTCCTGCTAGGACTGAAAACGATAGATGAAGTTGAGATGATGGACATGTGGTCATTTCAGAAGAGCGCTGTCCCTCCTGGCCAATGGCCACTGATCACCCTGATTCTGACCAGCTTTCAGAGAAGCTGACAGCAAAATGACTCTCTTTGGGGACACTAAGTCCACACTCCTTCTAGGAGACAGTGGAAGGGGCACTCTAAGAAGGAAGCCCACCCTGGGCGGTGGGACCCGCACCACACCCAGGTCTGGACTGGCACGAGGACCCTGCGTTATGTGGATGCTGGAAGGGCAGAGAGGGCAACTTGGCCACTCCCACCTTAAGTCACTGCTTCACTGACAGCCTTCTGACCTCAAATTCCACCAGCGGAGACCGGTTTGGATTGCAGGAATTTCTGTCTCTGGGTGACCCTCTGGAACCCCAGACACCTCTGGACAGGTGAGGGCTGGACTTCTTAACCAACCAGCAGCATCGTGGTGTGAAAGAATTTGTCACAATCATCCTTTTCTGTGAATTACTGAGAAAGAAACTGGCAGGGCAGGTCCCCAAACCAGCAGTGGGAACTAACAGGAGGAGAAAAACAAAAAGGGGTAGATCAGGGTGACTGGACAGCATTGAAAGTCATGTCCGCCTGCCTCATGCTTCTGTCACGCACGCGGCCAGAAAGGTTAACTGTTTAGTGAAGCAGCAATCAAGTGGATTACAGTTGCACCTCATTTAGTGACGCAGACATGTAGGTAGTTTACAGGCTAACTAAGGATGTGCCGATCCCCTCACACCTTTTCTGCTCATGTTGTTCCCTTGGTAGGAACCACCCTTCATGGCCCTTTCTATCTGAATAACCACTATTCTTCATTCAAGTCTACAATCAAACTTGCCCCTTCTAGGGAGCCTTCCCAGACTTTGCAGGTTGGGTGTGGGTCCCTCTCCAGGACCCTACAGCTCTTACCACTGGGTTGCAATTGCTAGTTGAGTTTCTAGTTTCTTCCTCTAGAGCCTGAGTGGAGTAATGGCTTCCATCTCAGAATCCCCAGTGACGGAAATGCTGAACAGTATTTATTGTAAATAAATCTTTTTTTACTTGTCGAATTTGCTGATGAAAAAACAGTAAGACTTGATTCTGATGAAGTTGAGTTGAAGCACTCATCTTCTACTTTGTGGTGAGATATAAATTGATTCAAGGCCCTTGGAAAACCATTTGGCAAACTCTCATGAGTGATAGCAATGTTATAGCCTCTGATCCTGTACTCTTCTGTACTCTTATTTCTGAGGAAATAATATAAATGATGAAAAAGTGGTCTCCATGATGCTATTCATGTCAGCATTATTTAACACAGAAAATACCTGGGATGAACTAAACTGTCCAGTAATAGAGAAATGATTAAATTACAAACTAATAAAATGTTTTGTAACTGTTAAAAATCAAAGCTAAGAAAAACCGTGAAATGTGGAAAGCAATTATGGTAAAATATTAAATGAAAAAGACAGAAAATGTATAGGATGATTATAATTATAAAAAATAAAGATAATAATTAACACATCTATGGTAATTCATTTCTGCCCTTTGCATGTATGAACTCTTCATTCTTATGATTACCCTAGGTGGTAGCTACTGACCAGATTCTCAACTTGACCAAACGCCAGTCAAGGTCTTTGAGCTTTCTTTTTGAGTAGGTCGAACCTGGGGCTCCTAAGTCCTTCTTTGAGAATTCAGTTGTCACAAGAATTCTGCTAAGTCAGTTTAACCAGAATTCCCCACCTCAGTATCTAATTACCCTCATCCTACACAATCACCTATTGATTTCTGATCACTCTGACCTGCCTTCAGCAAGAATCCTGTTTGATCAGTTTGGATGGAATCCTTTCTTATACCTGATATTTTCTCTTAGTAATCTTCCATCCACTGATCACCACCTTGCCACTGGGTTATAGATTCTCACTTTTCCTTGTTGTATTCAGAGCTAAGCCTAATCTTTTTCTTCCACTAAAAACTCCACTGTAGTAGCCACTCCTTAGACTATGTTCACCATTCTTAACAAATATCATGAACAATTTTAACAGTAATTATCACCTTCGTCTTATAAATGATGGGGCTAGAAGCACAGAGAGGGTAAGCAACTTGTCCTCGGTCATGCAGTAAGTTACAGAGCTTGGATTTGAACCCAGTTAGTGTTGACAGATTACTTTCCCATTCGATATAAAATTCACTTGGAGTTTAAAAGAAAAGAAACAAAATGCTACTGCTTTTTAAAGGATATGAAAAATAAATTTTTTTCTCTAAATTTTTCTATAATATGTTTATATTGCCTTTACAACAGAACCATCTTTTTAAATAAAATACTTAAAAATTTATTCATAATGTAAAAATCTTCTGCAAGTATCTATTTGTAAACCACATTTATCACAGTTTCTCAGCTGCTGAGTTAAATATTCTAGATCTGTCTTGAATAAAAATGCTTAAATACTAAGTTACCTGATGCACACACAGATACACATAAAGCTACAATTGTATTTACGCTCATGTATACTTTTTTTCCTTTTCAATTAAGTGTATTTGCTGTAATATGTAACGTATGGAATTGGCTGTTTATACCCTAGCAAGACTCTTTAATAGAAAGAAATCAATTCACTAGTCAGGAAAAAAATTCTTAGTCAAATCACATGTCAAACTATGCTCTCCTTCTGTGCAAACATCAGCCTTGCTCCAGCTGGGGTAGGAACCCCAAATCAAGTTCCTGGGGGGCTGATCAGCTGTGGCTATGTGAGAAGAGACCATTGTTATGCCTGTTTCTAGAAAACAAAGGATTTCCTTAAGTTTCTTCCAGTGCATATGATTTGAGGTCTTTTAGAACTAACCATCCAGAATTCCTTGAGCTCTCACACAAAAAGTTTCCCATGTTACAGAGGGAAATTGAATGTCTATTGATAGTGAGAGAAATTCTAAGGGGAGTGAGGGCTGTGATGAGAAGGGCAATGCTGGAAAGAAGACCTGCAGGAAAGGAGAACTGACCTTGGTTTTGTGGACCTATTCCTGTGAAGAGCATGAAGAGAAATGTCAATCACTAAATCCCCTTTACTCAATACCTAAAACTGGCTCCTGTGTTCTATCCCAGTCTCCACTCTGTGGCACTATAAATAAGGACATTCCATCAACTGTTTTTTCCAGGGAGGGTAGGCAGAATCTAGTGCTCGGTGAGGTAGAGACACCTCATTTCCACAGACATCCATTGAGGATGTAAGACTGACATCCAGGGAAAAGGTGAACTTTGTCCCACACTGTGTGGTATTCATTGTGGCCAACATGAGTCGTATGGACACAGGAGGGCGAGGTCAGTGAGACTTGGATTTATGTGGGGTATGTAGATCCCACATAGAGGTGGTTATGTGTTAGGCACCATGCTAAGCAATTTCACTACATTCTGCTATTTCACCCTCACCAGCATTGTTTTCTTGATTTTAAAATAACAAAGTTAATCATTAAAGATCACATAGCTAGGAAGGGGCTGGAGTTCAACTTCAAATCCATAGCTAGAAGGAAGAATGAATTCCTATACATCTATGTATATATATGCATCTATCTATCTATCTACATACTCCGAAAAGTTCTAAGGGGTTTGAATAAACTATTCTTTTCCTATTTACAAAGCTCTTCTTCATTGTTAATATAATTTTCTCAATAGCCCAGTAAACTAGCAATCATAATTACCTCAATTTAAGAAATTAGAAAACTGATAACTAGAGGTTATGAGAGGCAAGTAATGAGTGACAAAGTAAGTGTGTGAACCCACTTCATCTGACTGTCTATCCCCAGCTCATTATACTCACTCATTCATCCAGCAGACCTTTTCTGACTACAGCCAGGGGTGGGTCAGCAATCCAGATCCTGGAGTTGGAGGAATTGCACTCTACCCCTTCCTGGTGGAGAGGAGGCCCCTAATCTCTGTGGGGGAGAGGTAGGAGGGTGCTGGGTTGGGGAACAAACTGTGGGGCTTTAGGCTCTACCTGGGAAGCTAGGATGAGGCTTAGAATGGCTTCAAGAACTTCTCAACCTGCATTTAAAAGTATGGGGTTTCCAGGAGAGCTAGGCATTTCCTGTAGGGAAAAGAACTCAGATAACAAAGAAGGGAGATGCAGTACAGGGCTCTGGACAATTTCTGATGGCATGTGTTGTGGATGGAATGTTTGTATCCCCCAAATTTGTATGGTAAAGCCATAATGCCAAAGTGCTGGTGGATCTGGAGGTGAATACATTGAGAACAATTAAGTGTAAGTGAAGTCATGATGGTGAGTGCCTAGGATGAGACTGTGTCCATCTGTCTTAGATGGCAAGGTAGCTCATGTCCACTTCCTAACTTAGCAGAGG
Organism: Solenodon paradoxus; assembly: GCA_004363575.1. Taxonomy (NCBI): domain Eukaryota; kingdom Metazoa; phylum Chordata; class Mammalia; order Eulipotyphla; family Solenodontidae; genus Solenodon; species Solenodon paradoxus. The sequence goes on from RJWH01001844.1 coordinate 118,945, forward strand.
AAGTGGAAAAGACCAGAACTCCCCCCACCTTTCCCATGCGATGTCAAAACAAGAAGCCATCCACCTGAAAACCAGAAAAGCAGACCTTCACCAAAAATGTGATCATGGTGGCACCTGACCTTGGCCTGACCAGCTTCCAGGGCTGTGAGAAGTAAGTGCCCCTCATCTGTGGTATTTTGTTACATCATTCTGTGAAGAAAGACAGAGTATGCTCTTTTCACTCTGCTTTTCTGCTTCAAACGTGGTTGCCCTTTAACAAGATAGACGTCTTCTCTGCAGAGGTGATGCTGGTGGTCCAGAGGAGGAGAGACTTGCTTTGAAAAGAAAACTCTTTTATTCCTTTCCCTACTGTCAAACATCCCTGCATCCAGGAGCTCGTGCAAACTACCTGCAATCTACCACTGCAGTTATTAGACCTACTTCTAGGAGCTTGGCTACAGCTTCCCAAAGAGAAAGATACCAGAGTCAGGTAATCATGCCCATCATCTCCTAATGGTGCTTAATGTCCGGTGCTACTGTGGCTCTGAGGCTGGGCTGACGCAAAGATGCTGTGCTGACGCAAAGATGCTGTGCTGGGCAAGACACTCTCTGGAAGGCAAATAATAGTCTTCCCCAGACTATCATGGCTCTGCTTGGTACAAGATTTCTCTCTAGCCCAATTATAACAGAAATTTCTCCTTTGTTGTCTGGCCCCAGCTGCCCTTTACACAGCACTCGGAGAGGACCACACATTACTTCTTGCATTCTGAAGGCGGGGTGTTTGTTTGCAAGGGAGACCAATTTTCTGCTCTCCACTCCCTCTCCCCGCCAAACACCACCTATTATCCATGCTGAAAATTTGATGGCAAGTGGCCCATTTCTGTGTCCTAATTTTTCAAATGAAGATGATGATTGCATCATCATGTGATATGTGAACTGCAGCGGGCCAGGGTGTTGGGAAGCATTTCAGCTCTTCCACTGAGGTCTCTTTTCTGGCATCCATATCTCTGATTGGTTTACCGCTAAGAACCCACCCAGTCAGAGAGCAGAAGGGAGGCAGGAGTCACATCTTGTTTGTTGCAACAGAAGATGTTCCAGGACCTTTTGAAAGGGGAAAGGGGGCGGAATGATAAATACTTCAAGTTCTATGAATCAAATATGAATTGAACTGTAATCAGAGTTTAAAGTAGATGGCTGCATAAGAAGTGCTAAACAATTCATCTTTCTGTCAGGCGTGGAAAGTAATTTATTCATTACCATTTAAGCAAGAAGAGATCTTGTGTGTTTAAAGACAGAAAAGTTTAGCCTGTTCCATTTTAGATGGCACTGCAAAGGGCCCAAGTTGAAAGAAAGTGCTGAAAAAGGGAAAAAGTGTGAAATACTCTTTAGAACATCACACCTTGATTTGGCTTGGGAAATATCATTAATTTTCTTTCAGCATTCAGTGGAGAAATCAACCAGGCTTAGTTGTAGAGTTCTTCAGATTAAGATTTGGTAAATTCAGTAAAGCTCGATCTTACTTTATGCATCTCAGGCAGTCCCCAAACAGCTATGTGTAAAGTTTACAAATATATATTAAGCTACATTCTTTTCTCTTTAACTTCCATTATAATTTCAGAGATAGGTTTCTTTGAGACCTCCTCAAATACATTAAAAGCACCATGTAGGTCTCTTATGATTCATTGCAAACATTTTACCTTTGTCAACATGCAATCTATGAGCAGAAAATTGTCCCACAAAACCCTAAGTAAAATTTACACTTTTCTATAAAATCTCTACATAGGCAGGATAAATCATATGTATTCTCCATTAACACATGTTTTACAGCTAATTTTCATTTTACTGCAATTTTCCGTGACTCCATGGGACTTAAGTGTGGAAGCCGCCATAGTTACCAGGGGAATCTTTCAGGATTTCAGCCAAAGTTATGAGCTAGAGGAAACATATGGAGGAGTTTTGTAGGACAGAATTCAGTTGTACCACTTCGCAAGCATTATATGTACTCATTTGCTATTGCATAGCAAATACTTTCTATGTTGTATTATCAAGAAACTGGTGTATAGTTCTGTTTTATAAGTTAGTGGAATTCTGCTTAAAATACTTATATCGGAAAATATGTTTGATCTTCTTAATAATTAAAGCCAAATATCTGGCAGAGACTGGACTGTAAAACGTGTTTGTTAAAATAGTTCATGTGTAATTTCAAGGAATTCGGTGCAAATCATTTTTAAATTGATGAAGCTTTACAGAAGAAACTATTCAAAAACTACAGAAAAATCATTCTATCTATCTGCCATAATTAAAAAGCTGTGTGATACAGGTTTAGCATGTTCAAGATTCTGTGACTTGTCTCCCCACCGCACAGTATGACCCTACGTACTGGGACAAGCGGTTCTCTCAAATACAGGGAAGCTCTGAGGAACCAAAATAAAAATGGCCCCTACAACTGCAGGGAAGTGTCTAGAAGGCTAAGATAAACTGCAAGTTATTTAAAAAGGGGAGGGAGATGGGAAAATGGGGTAAAAGGGGCCAGTTATATAGTGAAGGGCAGACTTGGACTGTGAGTGGTAAACAATATATTACACACAGATGTTGATTTACTATCATGTACCTCTTAAACCTATGTAATGCTGTAATACAATGTCCCTTCCATAAAAGCAGAATAAACTACACAAAGAGAGCACAGAGCACTTTGTCTAGTTATGAGTGGACCAAGCAACAGTCAGACGGGGTTCCAGGACCCTTCACACACGTCTCTAGGTGCCAAAGAAGCTCACATTCATTCTATCGAAAGGACTACTTACTGCCTATTAACTATGCTTAAAATAATTTCTCAAAACCAATATTTAAATTTTATTGTATTTTACAAAGTAACTGTATACAAGTTCTAGAAAGTTCTACAGTCACTCTGGTGGCTCAGGCTTAAAGTCTGGGGCTGTGGTGCAGTCCATGAAAAGCTCAAGGACCCAGGTTCACCATCTGGGCCTGGGGGTAGGGGTAGGAAACAACCAAAGTAAACAACAAAATAAATGAAAAATGTTTCCTCCTCTTCTCTCTTCCTTCCAGTCTGCTTGTCTACTGCCTTCATGCCTACCTGCTTCCTTACTCTAAAAAAAGAAAAGGATTAAAAAACAAGAGCATTTGAGCATCTGAGGAAAGGATGAAGCATGTGGAAAATTATTTTCTAACCACAGGTACTCTTTTGAGCAGACATCTGTGATGGTGAACAGACAATAACTTACAATAGGAGTTTTATTTGTTTGCATCCTTCTTGAAATGGAATAATGATTTCCCCACATAGTAGTCAGTTTTCTGTCTTTTAGGATTTTTTTAAGTTAAAGTTTCTAAGAGAATTTGAACCATCTTAAATTTCTCTCCCATAATTCTCTCTGTTACACCAAGTACAGATTCCAAACAAACACAATCCGGGGCCTTTCTGCCCACTTAGTAACCGTTTCCTCTCCTTCAACAGCCATGACAACAGCATCTAACATTGTTGAGTTGGCAGGCGCTCAGGCTAAGCCCTTTGCTTACATGATGTAAGTTAATCGTGATGACAACCTTCTGAAGTGGGTTCGGTTATTTGTTTAACAACTGGAGGCTGAGTGGTAATCACACTTCAGCAGGTGATGGACCAGGGCTTGAAGGCAGGTCGACCTGACTCCTGTCCACTGTTTCACCAATTAAATTCATTGGAAACAAGTCGACTCTGAAGAGGTCACCTCCTACCCCCGAGTCCTATCAAATGAAGGGCACGTCCCAGAGGTAGTCATGTACCAAAAAATGTACTTCCCATCTTCTCCTCATCATTGCTCATGAAACGACTTTACCAATAACTAGTAACACCATATTTTTCAGACAGTTCATGTCAAGCTTCTTCCCCAGGCACCACAACTAGAACTCAGAATGCATGTTCGTGGCCACAGTCCCTGAGAGTGCTGGGAACTGGCAGGAAAGAGGGTGAGATGGAAGACTATTCAGTTGTAGGAAAATACTGTGGAGGCACAAAAAGATACCCAACGTACACTGTGGTTATTTTGCCTTTTCTGGCTTCTTCCAAAGAGAAAAAATAGAAGTCCCACTTCTTTGCTCAGAGGGAGGAAAGTAAAAATAGCAAAAGGCGACTTTGGGGATTTTCTGGAATGAATAGGGCAGCACAGACAGATAAGGAATTTTATTTCATATATTTTACAAGTGATATTAAGCTTAAATACTGGGTCAGTGATTCCAGGCACCAGGGAGTTATACAGTAGCTCCAGGACGTGGACACCCAACTACCAGAAATGAGAAGAAAGTGTTGCTGGTTTATTGAAAGCAGAGAAGGAACAGAACGATGGAATCAAGGTTGGCAATTATTAATATCTGAGTGTACCAGGAATTCAGTAAAAATTCTAATATGATTTTCAAAATGTTGTTCTTAAGGATATCACAAACATGTTCTACAAACCAGATATCTTAGTGATCTTCCTACATTAAGGCCTTGCTATCTAAAAGGCATTTTCACAGGAAATATACACTACAGTTATCATAGGTCATATTTTGAAAATTGGCTTCTGTGTCTTTGAGAAACTTTGGCATTTCCACCACATGATTCATTGCATTGCTATCTATTGATTATATTTTTTTCTTGTGGGTTAGCTTTATAAGACCCAGCATCACACTGGTCACCATGAATCAGGGTCCAGTAGTAATTCCTCTATAAATAAATATGTTTAGTTGTGACTGGGTAGTGTATACTATTTTACGGTCTTCATGAAAGGTGAGGAACTTAAAATACATATTTGCATGATGTTCAAATAAAAAAGCAAATTCACAGGTTCATAGATGAAGTGATCAAAGTGAAATTGCACTAAATATATGCAAACTAAGTGAAAACAAGCTGTTTCAGTGACACAGAGAGCTTTCAGATTCAGAAAGCATTTGTGTGTCCTCTGCATTGTAAGTATTATTCATTAATATTCATTTAAGCAAATTTCTCATTAATAGATATCATTGAACAAGTAGTGATATTGGCCCCTGGGCCATATTTTGTGAGACAGGTGATGCAGATTAAGTGTAAAACTGACAAATCAAAGGAGTCCCAGACGCTATCATGAATCCAGGTAGGAGCTGTAAACTGTTCCTAAAATACAAGACACTCAGGTAAGTCAGGGAAACCTTGCTGACATGGAATAGCCTCTATTTCTGGTTCAGCTAATATATGTGAATCCTTGGGCATCAAAATGGGCCTTAATTCTAGATCCTACAAGGACTGGCTCTGCCATCCCACAGCAGCTGGCAGGGCATTAGAGAGAAAAAAGAGTTCGAAATTCCATTTCTGCTAGTTACTAGTTGTGTGAATTAGTTAAACTTTCTAAGGTTCTTTTTTTTTTTAATCTCTAAGACTGAAAAAATATAATACCTTCCTTGTTCATTTCAAAAAAGAATGTTTGCACATCAAAGGATGAGTGTTAAGATGTTCCGAAAGCTGTACAACAGATAATGCACTGAACTTCACAATTAACCTACTTTAAAAACAAAGATTAAATCCTGCAATATAGCCTTCAATGCCCTATACCATCTAGTCCATCCCACAAGTCCTGCCTCATTTTGCTCTCCAATGATCTATAGCCCTTGCCCCAGCAATGGGAAAACCATTTTGTCTCCTATGGAAACTCTTCATAACATTTTATTGGGTTTCACCTGCATATCTTCTGCGTAGCTCATTAGGTCATCTTGACCCTTTAAGACAGAGTAGAGATTGTCTCTAACTAGCAGTTAAGGGTAGAAAGAAGAGAACTGAACAGGTCTCCTACAAATTTTAAGTGGAGAAGCCAGGAGGAGAGTTCACTCTGTCCCTTAGTGCTGCACCCTGCAGCAGCGTCTGCATGTATCTCCTTGGATAGGTGGTGAACTCCTACAGGCTGAGACTGCTCCTTCTTTACCTCCATGCTGTCTGGTGCAGAGCGTTGCAGAGTGTGATACCAGCAAAAGCAAGTGATGCTGAACTGAGTGTGTGAGAAATAAGAGAGAGCTGGATTCTCCCCCAGAGTGTGGGAGGTATGGTGACCTGCAGGTGCAGGGGGCCGAGCTGGGTTCTCCTCCCCCATTCCGGTGTTGAAGTCCTCACCCCACACCATGACTGTATCTAGAGTTACAGCTTTAAGGTGGTAATTAAAGGTAAATTTAGGTAATTCAAGAGGTAAATAGTTAGATAATTGTGGTTAAATAAGGTTAAGATAGATAAGGTAAAATTAAGTTTAAATAAATAAAGTTAAAAAAGGCAATTAAGGATGGGACTAATACAATAGGACTAATGTCCTTATAAAAAGAAGAGATAAAACATTCTCTCTCCATCTGTGTCCCTCCCTCCATCGCTCTTACAAATCAGGAAGAGGGCTTTCACTAGAAAACACCCTGATCCTGGATATCCTCCAGAACTAGGAGAAAGTCAGTTTTTGTAACTTAGTCTGCTAGTCTATGAAAATTTGTTATGGAAATTTGTTAGCGACTAAGACAGTGGAAGTAGAAGTCATACCTTGGGCTGGGGGTGAACTGAGTCCATGATGACACGTCTCATGGTTAGTTTAATGGGCTTCATGCCTGACTTCTCCTACGGGCACAATCTGTTTCATTATAGTGATAACAAGTATCGTGTCAAAATGATCTTTAGAACATGAAGAAGTGCCACTTCGAGTATGTGCTTAGGAGCTGTGGGACAGCTTTACCCTTTAGTGGTCAAATACGACTGGTGGGTCAAAGAGGGAGTCTAAAGGGAAATTTTAAAACTGAAAATGAAAATATATGGAAATTTGTGGGACACAGCTAAGGCACTGTTGAAAGGGAATTTTATACTACCAACTGTTTACATTAGAAAAGAATAAAAATCTCAAATCAATAATTTACACTCCCAATTCAAAAAACCAGAGGAAAAATGGGGGTGAATAAATAAATAAAAGCAAGCAGAATGAAGAGCATAATAAAAATACAAGCAGAAAAAAAAACCCAGAATGATCGATAAAACGAAGAACTAGTTCTTTGAAAAGATCAATATAATTGACAAACTTCTAGCAAGAATTACAAAAAATGGAATATGCAAATTACTAATATGAAGACTAAAAAAGGTATATTACTGATCTCATAATAATCAAAAGGATAATATGAGAATGCTTCAGACAAGTTTATATGCATCAACTTAACAATATAGATGAAATGGCTGAATTCTCAAAAAAAAACCACAATCACAACTTACCCCATATGAAACAGATCATTTGCACAGCCTTATAACTATTAAGGAAATTGAATTCACCATTTCAAAGCTCTCAAAAAAGAAATCTTCAGGTCCAGATGGTTTTATTGAAGAAGTCTATGAAACACTTAAAGAACAAATAACACCAATTCTACAAATTGCTTCCAGAAAATAGAAGACTAACTACACTTCCCAATTCACTTTATAAAGGTAGACTTATCCTGATACCAAAAACTAGACAGAGACCCCCCCAAAATAAAAAAAAAATACACCAATATTCCTCTTGCATATCTATGCAAAAATATTGGCAAATAAAATTCAGCAATATATAAAAATTATTATGCATCATGATCAGGTGGTCCAAGATACAATAACTCACCTTTATTGACAGGCTGAAGAAGAAAAATCCAAGATTGTATCAATTGATGCAGAAAAAGCAACATACAAATTTAACATCCACTCACAAATTTAAAAAAAATTCTCAGAAAACTAAGAACAGAAGTGAATTCCTTCAATATGATAAGAGAAATCTGCCAAGAAAAGCCACCATATAGTAACCATTATACTAAGTAGTAGAATGAATGTTTTCCCCAAAGATTGAGAACAAACTAAGATGGACACTCCAGTCACTGTACTAGAAGTTACAGTCAGGACAATAAGGCAAAAAGGAAATAAAGGCATATGTATCAGAAAGAAATAATTGAAACTGTCCTTATTTACATATTATGTGATTGTCTATATAAAAAATTCAAAGGAATCAATAAGAAAAAAATTTAGGACTGATAAGTGAATTCAGCAAGGTTGCAGAATGTAAGATTAACATACAAAACCAACTGTATTTCTATATACCAGCAATGGACACACGGGCATCAAAATTAAAATTACAATACTATATACATTTGCTTAAAAATTTCTTAGGTATGCATCTATCAAACCTGTATAGAAGCTGTATGCTAAAATTTTTAAATACTGATGAAAGAAATCAAGGAAGATCTAAATAACAGAGAGAGATATCACATTCAAGGATTAGAAGTCTAAAAATAATAAAGATGTCAATTTTCCCAAACTGATACAAAGATTTATAGTAGAAATAAATCATGATCATTCAGAGATAGCAGGTTCTAATCTTGGAACCTATAAATATAATCTTAGAAGCGGAAAGGGTCTTTGCAGATGAGATCAAGCTAAGGATCTTGGCTTGGGGAGATGAATTTTGATTATCCAGGTGGACCCTAAATCTGTTCACAATTGCCCTTTGAAGAGAGGGGCAGAGCAGAGTTATATACACAGAAGAGAAGTTGATATAAAGACAGAGACAGAGACAAGAATGATACAGCCAAGGAATGCCCTGTAGCTGGGAGAAGCAAGGCAAGGAATCTCCTCTCCGAGTCTTCTTGGGGACACGGGCCCTGCTGACACTGACTGGATTTCTGACCTATAGACCTCTGAGAGAATACATTTCTGCTGATTTAAACACCCATTTGTTTAGAGCAGCCAAAGGAAGCTAATACTAGGTTGAACACAATTCTTATTAAAATCCCATGAAGATTTTTGATATGCAGACAAGATTATTCTAAAATATATACAGAAAAGGAACTAGAATAGCTAAAATACTCTTAAAATAAAGTGGGGAGAATCTCTCTATCTGAGTTCCAGGTACTGTAGACCTATAGTAATTGAGACTGTATGGTGTTGGTGTAGGGACAGGCACATAGATCAGTAAAAAGAATGGAAATACAGAAACAGACCCATACTAGGATGCCCTATTCTTGGCAAAAGTGCAAAAGAAGTTCCGTGGAGGAAGGACAGGTTTTGCTGGATCGATTTGACACCAATTAACTCAAAATGGATCAGGGACTTAAATAGAAGATGTAAAATTCTAACACTTTTAGAAAAAATATAGAAGAAATGTTGGGGGGGTGTAGGTAAGGCTTGACATCAAAAGCACTATTTATAAGAGGAAAAATATAAACTGAATTAAAAACTTTTGTTCTATAAAAGATGCCATTAAGAAGATAAAAAGACAAGCTACAGACTTGGAGAAAACATTAACAAGCCACATATCACATCTGAGAAAGACTAGTATCTAGAACATATACATAATCTCAAAACTTACTGATAAAAATAGTCCAATTAGAGAATAGGTGGAAGATGTGAAGAAGATATACAGACCTCAAACAAGCACACAAAGATGTTAAACATCATTAACTCTCAGGACATGTGAGTTGAAAGTACAATGAGATAGCACGACACACCCATCAGAGTGGTTAAAACTTTTAAAAATAACAATGCAAAATATCAGAAAGAATGAGAGAAACTCCAATATTCCTGCATTACTGGTGGGATGTGAAACAGTATAGCTACTTTGGAAAACAGCTTGACAACTTCTTATACAATTAGACATGTAGTACAGGGCCTAGCGATTCCACACCTGGGAATTTATTGCAGAAAAATGAAGACATGTTCACACAAAACCTGTGCTCTGGATGTTTAGAGTCACTTCATTTATCATGGCCCCAAACTGAAAACCCAGAGATTCTTCGACAAGTAAATACTTAAACAAATTGAATCACATCTATAAATGGAATACTACTCAGCAATAAAAAGGAAAGTCTTGTGGATAGATGCAACAATTTGGAGGAGTCTTTAGAGAATTCATGGTGAGTGAAAAAGGTCAGTTCCTAAAGATTATACACTTGATGATTCTTGTATGCTGGAAATGACAAAATTATATAAAAAGAGAACAGATAAGTAATGGCCCAGGATTAAGGAAAAGGTGGAGGTCAAAGGAAATTGAGCATGGATATAAAGTGACAGTAAGAGAGGTCTTTGTGGTGGCCGAACGACTGTCCACTTAACTCTGTCAGTGTCAGCATCTGGGTGATCTGTCCTTAAGTTTGCATACATTAACAGTGATGGAGACTGGGCAAAGGGTGCGCTAAGTCTTCTATATTATTTCTTACAACTGCAGGTGAATCTGTAATTATCTCAAAATTTTAAAAGTTTAATTAAAGTATATCATTGCAATTGCAGCTTAAACTGGGAATTACATTTCAATACATAAATTTGAAAGAAACTGAAAAAATAAGTGTTTATGTCAATGGCGTGGAGAGAACTAGAAGTCAAATCAGACCTTTATGGAAGTCTGTGAAATTCCTTCCTCTTTCTCCATGTCCACGAAAGGAGCACTTTACACCTTAATAGAGAATTCTCCTGACTGGCATCTCAGCCATGGGGGAAGTGGAGGCCAGAAAACAGGACTTGAGTGCTTGCTAACAGCACGGCCCCAGGCAATCCCTGTAAGCTGCAGCTGTCTCACTTGCCATGCAGAGAGAGATTTCCAACCAAGCTAAGCTTTTGTGAAGCTTGAATTAAGTAAAGCCTCTAAAAGATCCAGAACAGTATCTCAATACAGAGCACATTTTCCCAGTAGCAATCAATATTCAGTGATTAGTACCCACGTTTAAGAATCACCCCCAACTCATGAAGATGTTGTGGAAATATCTAAGCCTACAGCTATATGTGATTTCCAAGAGACAAGAATGCTGAGAGCCAGGGTAGCGTAGAGTGTCAGGGAACTTGTCTGGGACAACAACAGAATACCTACGATGATCAGATGGGGGAAGGAAATAGGAGAAGGTTGGGGAAGGAACAAATTCACTAAGGACAGGAGCTGGGTTCTTGTGGGGATCTCATCCTTTATATCGGCCTGCTTCTGAGTCCTCCCCCAGCTCCACAGGTGAGTCACCTTTATCTTACCTATTGAGCAGCCTGTTTCTTTCCTTGTCACTTTTCAGAGCTTTCATATAATCTTCCCAGTTGACTGAACATGAGCTTCATTGGGGTGGGAAGATCTGGCTATAACCCTGAACCACCTCTAATTGCCAGCTGACCTTTGGCAAGTCTCTCTCGGAGCCTCGTTTTACCCACATATGAACTTCAGATAATGGGCCTACTCCCTAGGGTAAGTCCAGGAGTTTAGTCAGCTTGTGTGTGGTATGACCATAACATCCACCACATGGGACATGTGGGACACACGCTCATTCTTCCCACAGAGACAGAAATGAGTGCAAGATTCTTTAAAGAAAACAGGGCTTCCACTGCAATGTTGGACACTTAAGGTGAAATGGAACTTGCTGAAATTACAGTCTGGCCTACAAAAGCACTCTAATTCTGACCTTATAATAGAAGAATTTAAGCCAATGGAGATCTAGCTTTCACACAGAATTTCAGGGAAGATTATAAGGTTCACTCTAGTCACTCCACAGAAAAGGACTCCATTCTCAAATAGAGGACACAGTGTCTCACACGTCTAGGTCCCTGGAGGATACCTTTGGCAGGAGATCAGCTCTATCAGCTATTTTGAAAGGGTTCCTTCCAGAAGCTCCGCCAGGTACTTCTCATGGCTAAGGAATACCTTGCCAGCAAGACCCTCTCTAGTCACTGTTCCTGCCAGGACCACCCGCAGAAAGGAACCCTCTGCTCTTTAAAGGGAATGTACTTCAAAGCTGCCTGAATTTCTGTCTTTCATGTATGTCCTTGGCTCATTCCACTAAGGATTTGAGGAAGCTTACAAGACTCCGCGCTCCGAAATAGGAAGCTATAAATAATTTAATAAATCAAGGCCAGAGAAAATATATTTGGCATGGAAAAGCCAGAGTTATACTGCAGGTAGGAGAGCCATTGGCATCCACAGTGGCAGAAGAGGAGTTGAAAATGTGGTTCTGAACTTCTGCAGCACAAGCTAAGAGAGCAGCATGTGGGACAATTCAGCCGGTGGACGTAGGCACGTAACTCACTGGTTTCCAAAAGAAGAGGAGCGCTTGATGACATTTACGTCTATAAGAGACACTTCTTGGGACATTTTCAGAGAGGACATAGAGCACTGCAGCAGACAGCATCCCCAGGGAGTAGACATGTCCACTGATGTACAGCTCTGGACTCGAGTAACAGTGCAGCTCTAGGAGATGTAGACTCCAGGTGGGTTTTAAGACAATCAGGTCTACACAGGTGTCAGTCCCTGTCCAGGATGGAATGTCTCCACTAATGTGTGATAAGAGAGATGGCAATTTCCTAGCATTGGATCATCATATTAAAAACCAAAGGGGGCTTTAGCACCACTGTTTGACCACATTAAGGTCCTTAGTGCTGTACAAAACACATTCAGCAGCCACAGAAAATCTGAGAGCATCTCCAAAGTGGCATGGCAACGCAGACTAGTCTCAGACACCCAGGCAGTGCCTACCAGCTGAAACAAAGTTCAAACCGCCTCTATCAGCACGAGATCCGTTATTGGGAAAATATTAGCTAATAAGCCCTACCTAAGATTGGGAAAGATGTAAATAGGTGTCTGACATGTTAAATATAAAAGCAAATATGCTGGGTGTTGATGTCCAATTTAGGGATAAAATATTTTAATCTCTTAAAGCATTCCAAAATTCCATTTGAGGGGAGTGGGATGGGGAGCTGCAGATACTGGGAGAAGGAAGTGAATCTGAGAGTGAGACTCAGGGTTGCCCAGGGTCTTTGTTTCCCCTGGGAGCCCTGTGATTCTAAATTAACTCCCCAGGTTCATTCAGGTGCCTGGTGGCCTCCTACACTCAAACAATCACTGGCAAATAACTAAGAAGCCTCGCCTATGTGGCAAGTATGTGTTGGAAAATGAAGAATTCACTTTGAAAAGACAGCCATGTCCTTTTGGGGCTTCTCATGAGTGAGGAAAGAAAGATATTGAGCAAGTAATTACTGGTGTAGTCACTGTTAACAATGGAGAAAGAATCGACCGGGACAGGGGAGTTCATTTATTCTGGTCATCAGGAAAGTTTCTATAAAAACCAGAAATGTAAACTAAACAATAAAGGATGAGGAGGACAGAGGGAAAAGAGTCTTAAAAACAGGGACAAGAGCATCGACCCAGTTCCTAGGTGAGAGATAGTTGAACATTCCAGAAACTGGCTATGTCAGAGAACATTCCAGAAGTCCACAGTGGTTTGGCTAGAGAGAGAGGAAGAATGGCTGGTAATGAGGCTGCTGAAGGAAGAGGCACAGTTTATTAAGGGCCTGCAAAAACTTGCCAAGAATTTTTATCTTATCCTAAAAGAAATAGGCAGACACTGACAGGCTTCAGGCCAGGGAATTATAATGCCAGTTCACAATTCTGAATATCATTAGCTACTGCATGAGGGTGGAAAAACGGGGGAGAGGAGGATGGACCATAACAGGGGAGGCAGGGAGCCTGTAGCAGGGGAGGAATCTTGAACGAACAATAGGGCAGCTCCAGGAAAGAAACAATAGCCACACTGGATTCTGAAAACCAGTCCAATAGCTTGCATATTTAACACGGTGAGTACAGCACATTGTGAATCGAGTCTGCCCAGCGAAATGGCCCCTGGGAAAGGCAGGGACTCTGAGACAGACACTAATAACAATGCAAAGTCATTCATGCTTTTATTGTTCAATTATAATGAGTCCACTCATCACCACGATAATAATAATGATGTGTTTGAATAACATAATTGCTTAATAGCCATTCCTTACCACCACTACCACTACCCCCTATCATTAGGATAAAACTAAAATAATCTGGAGTATTTATCATCTTAAAAGAGGCATAAAAATTTTTTTTTGCGTGTTAGTAGCTTTTAAAAAATAAATTATATACAGCATCCAATTATTTCTGTGGCTTTCAGGGAAACTTTCATGTAGGGTAGCACAATGCATAGAGGTTTGCTTTTAAGGAGAATCCCTTCAGTCTTAAAAGAATCTTCCTAAAAGAATCTTCCTTCGTAGAATTCAAGTAGTCTCTGGGCCTCAGTGTTGCTATGCCCTGTGCGGGGATCAGATGATATTTGTGGTTCTCGACCCCAGCGGTACTTCAGAATGTTCTAGGGAGCTTGTTAAAAATTCACCTGGGTGGGCCTCATCCAGATTCCAGGTGTGGAGCCCAGGTACCTATTTTCTATGATGCTCCCCATGTAATTCTAATCATCACTTGAGACCGTGAAGCAAAGGCCTGGCTGAGCTCTAAAGATTCTCTGCCTTCCGAATGTAGGGTCCTGCTATTCGTGTGGTTATCTAGGACTTAGATATGCAGAATCTCAGGCCCAGCCCAGAGATGCCCAAACAAGCCCACTTTTTCTTAACAAGAGTACCAGGAGATTGAATGCACATAAAAACGTGAGAGTTGTTCTCTAGGGCTCCGCCTTTCACATGTGGGCCTCATGTCCTAGAGTTTGGAAATACGTGGCAGTTGGGAAGAAACCAGCTTTCTAGAGTTGCTCAGCAACTTGGCTGCTGAGCCTAGAATACAATTCGTTTGTCCTTTATCAGCAAGGACACAATGCCTCTCTCACAGTCATAAATAAGCTCAGAGAAAAGAAGCCGAATCAGCAAAGGTAAATCAAGTCCTGAATTGTGCTGGCTCATACAAATATTGGGAGACAAACAAAAAACGAAGCACTAAAATCTTGTGCATATTTCTTTAAAATATATAAATAGTGGATAATCAGAGGTTGACTTCAAATCTGGGTCTGCATAAATTTTTCCTCAGAGCTACTGTGTATCCTCCTCCCTTTCAGCATCTTTTTTCACCGAGTCATTTTGGGTTATGTTCCCCAGTTTCTCTTGTCTCAGACCAGGATTTTGCCTTTTCAGCTACACTTAACAAAATAAATAAAGACAAAGCAAAGTAAGCAACAACAACACAAACCTGTTGTGATTTCTTCCATCAATAACATTTGGATGAATTCCAAATCTCTTCGCAACCTTACCTTTCTACTTAGATTCAAACCCAATTCTCCTACTGTCTTCAGGGATTTATTCATTAACATTTACTTAGCACTTCATTCTACTAACATTACTAGCACCTATATAGTAGGAAACCCCAAGGATCGTATGAAGTGGGATTAAATTAAACCTTCCCCTATCCTCTGGGAATTCATACTTTATTGTGCATTTTAACTTCAGGAATAATAATACCTAACATAAGTGAGGAGTGGAGATTTCAAAGAAGAAGTGAAAATAATTTGGGAGGGAATCAAAGGAGAGAGAATCCTTGTGGCTGGGAAAATGATAAAAGTTGGTGTCCAACAGTGGGTCTGCAGTATGCATTGTAAGGTGAATAATATGGGTAGGTGTTAGATTTCCCAGGGCTGGCATGGGAAAGACAGACATAACCAGTAAAGAGAACAGCATATACAAGACTAGGTGGTTACAACATTTAAGGAGTAGTGGGTTAGTGAATCTAGTGACGATGACTTGAATAACCCTTGCATGAAGGTAAATCATGGCAAAATACAGGAAAAAGATTGCAGGGTCTTTAAATTTATAAAATAGTACTGGATGCTGAAAACTCAGAGGAAGGATACTATCAAAGGTTTGGAACAGGGCAAAGAGTCCTGAGAAGGCAGAGAGGAGGGGACAGGAACAAAAGATGCAGTGGTAAAAAAACAGACTAAAGTTGGAATTGAACTAGATTATAGTTCACTGGGGATTTGCATGGAGGATAAAGAAGTAAAAGAAATGCTAAAAGTTTGGATCTCAATGTCTGGGAGGATTATGGTACTCCCATAATGAGGGAATCAAGATGACTGTTTGGAAACAAAGGCAGTAAATTCAGTTTGAACATTTTCAGTCTGAGATGTGAGGGCAAATCCAGGAGGAAATGCCCAGCAGGCAACTGGAAAAATATAACTGCAGACTGGATATTAAAAGGAAGTGATTTGTGGACCATATATCTAAAGATATGAGTTGAGGCTATAAGATTAATTGAGATAGGAGAAAGAGAAGGAGGAAGTCACCAAGGGTGCTTAGTTGAATGTTTTAAAATCAGTATGGCAGAGCTGAAGATTCTTTCTTATCTATGCATAATCCTCCCAACTTGTCCATCCTTCACAGTGGCTTTTCCTCCCTATCTCTATCAAAGAGACAGGCCCCTTAAGTCTGACACTTCACATAGGCTTTAAAAATGCAACTTACACATTAGGAAAAATACCAGCTTCAGAGACCCAAAGTCTAGTCTTGGCTTTGCACTAATTTCCTCTAGGGTTGGGGTAGATAATACTCCTTGTCTGGCCTTGAGTTTGCACCTAAAGTGTAGAGGAATCAATCAGAAGATCCACAGTATGACTCCGAATCCTTCCACGCCAAGATAAAGGAGATTATGAAACCAGCTGTTTCCTTCCCTATGACATCCCTCAAACATGCCACATTTTCTCCTTTCCAATGCCAAATCCTGATCCTCTGACACCTCTACTACTAAATTTACTTGGCCTGCCTGCTGCTTCAACTGAGATTATTTCAGGTTTCCAGTGACTGCTTGCTTCTTTCCATATCAAAGTATAAAATTGGTTAGGAATCTCTAGAGGGTGCCATCATTAGCTGGGTCCCGCCAGTTTCCTCTCACTTCCTGTAGTGATTAATAAACCTACTGCCCCAGCATTATGTAGCATAATCTTAAGATTTTACACATTGACACAGAACTATTTCAAGAAATAAATATCCAGGAAAAGTTATCCTATAAAGTGATCTTAAATTCATGTGACATTTAACTGCTTTCTTTTATTAAAACAAACTCTGGTATCCTTATTGCTCATTTAATTTGGTGTTTAAGTTCCTAGGATTGTTTAGGAAAGTAACAGACTTCTTCAGGGGATTGTTTTTCTTCTCAGTGTCATTCCTAACTGGCTCTCTCTGTCAGATAATTCAGGCCCTCTCTGAGCTGGCGCAGGAGAATCAGGGGAAATGAAGGAGTTGGGGTGTCAGGTGTTAAAATCAGGTACTTTCCTGTGATATTTTATTATTTCTTGCTTGGAATCCCTTTCAACTTTCCCTGTGATTTCAGAAAAACAGATCCTATAGTCTTGATGTGTTTCTGTATCAGCAGACTAAATCCCAAATAGATATATTTTTCAAATTAAGGGGATTTTGTTGTGTTTTGTTTTTCATTCTCTGGGGATAGCAGAACCTTTCTCCATTCATGCAGGAGTTCCGTTGTTAGCTATTATGTGTGCTGACAATTTAAAGAAGTGTATATCCCCTAGCAACTAGAAAGGCTCACAGTTTGTCTCTGACGCAAAAGAGAAAACCTTAAAAACATGAAAACTCTCAGCCTCTACTAAATAATTTTCCCCAAATCCTTCTTCAAAAGGGTAATTTAAAAAACAATGCTGGCAAAATTTCTTAGGTCGAGAATTAAAGTGGTTTCTGAAAATCAGGATAAATTTTAATGGCCCTCATGCACTGATCATTCCCATGAGAATGTTCAGTAAATAGTCGGCATATCTGAACACATTGGCTTTGAATGTCAGGACCCCAAGAAGAACCTCAGATGTCAGCTCCCCATGGAATAAAGAGCCATACCTCCCAGGCCTAGGAGACATGTCCCTAAGTCGATGTTGGCCAGAAGGACCCAGGAATAACTCTTCGGAGTAGTGAACTGAGAGACTTTGGTTTTGTTTTGTTTTTGCTTAATTTTTTGATATTTTTTGATATTTGATATTTTTGCTACCACCAGGTGGTAGCAGGTAAGTACATGGAAAAGGTGGAGTATTCAAGTGTAAAGACTCATTTTCAGGAACTTACCAAAACCAACTCAGTTTAATGAGTCTGGAAATCTTAATTAAATAGGATCAATATTACACATGGAACAAAACAAAATACAAATATAAATGAGATATATTTCCTTGTGGGAAAAGTCATAGAGTGTGTGTGTTAAAATAAACTATGGCTAATTTGGCTTCTTTCACATAAGACCCAATGGTCAGCATGCTGAATATCATGCATTTCTACTCACATTTTCCTTACTCTGAGAAAAGAGAAGCATCTGTCCACTGATCACTCTCGCTCTCACCACACTTGATTTCTAAGACACAGGACCCTTTTGTTTTTCTTCTACCATACCATCCTCTCTTCAATCTCTTTTACAAACTCTTCCTCATCTCCCCAACTTGTTAATGTTGGAGGCTGGGGCTCAGTCTTTGGACCTCTGCTATTGCTTAGCTGCATTCACTCCCATCTCATCTGCCTATTGAAGACCCCAGAGTTATATGTTCAGTCCAGACTATTCTTTTGAATTCCATTTGTCTCTGAATTCTTAAGATCTCTACTTGGACATCTTAAAAATGGTTTAAATTTTCCATGCCAAAAACAGGATTAAGCATTCATCCACACAAACTTGATCACACAGTCATTCCTGACCCAATTAATTGAAACTCCATCCTTCCAGGTCAAAATCATTGGAGTCGCTCTTGCTTCCTTCCTTTCTCTTACATTCCACATGCAATTCATTGGCTCTCTCTGTAAAATACAACCCAAATCTAAACACTTCTTACCATTTGTCCTGGTAGCATCTGACTCATTACCATTTTTTTTGAATGGATTTTTGCAAGTGTCTTGGATATACCTGTCTGCCTTAGCTCTGGGTGCACTGCAGTCGTCTCACACACTACCTAAGGGCATTCTAAAACTTTAATTAGAACATTTCACTCCGTTGCTTCAAACCTTCCAAAGGGCTTCCATTTCTCTAAGAGTAAAAGCCAAAGTTCTTGTAAGACCCTGTACAGACAGGCCTTGCAGGATATAGGAAGGCCTCCGCTCCACTCCCCATGGACAACTCCCCCTGCTCAACTCTGGACACATCGGCTTCCTGGATTTTCCTAGACATTCGAAGCATTCTCCTGTCTCAGAGTCTTTGTGTTTCCTACTCCCTCTGCTTAGATGCCTTTCCTGGAGAAGTCTGCATAGATCATTCTCTTACCCTCTTCAAATCTTTATTCAAATGTCAACCTGCAGACGTGACTACACTTTTAAAAGTTGTATCATTCCTGATTTCCTGCTTCATTATTCTTTATGGCATTTCTTCTAATAGCCTGTATATTTTATGGATTTTTTCCCCCATCTCCATGACAATATAAGCAACAAGAAAGCAGGAACTGATGCCAGTTCTGTTCACTGATGAGTCTAGAGTGCATGTGATAGTTTCTTTCACATGTGTTGACTAAGTAACTGTGGTATGAGTCAATGAATGAATGAGTAAATGAAGAAATTGCCTGAAGTTAAGTTCATGATACTATAACGTAAGGTTGGAGTCTCTTTCCTCCTCTCCCTACATACTATCGCAGGACAGGGACCTCTAATTCCCTGTTCAGTCACTTGCAGCGGCAACTTGGTTAGTCTCCTGCTCTCAGTTTCTCTCCCCTAATGCCTCCTCCCCCAGCCAGAATGAGCTATCTCAGAGGTCTAAAGACTTTCATTCATTAGTGGCCAGTTCATTTTACTTGTAGACAGACTAATATGATAGAGAATGTCTATCTGAAACTCTCTCACCTTAAGACAGTCTCTGAAGATGTTTCCATCTGCTGTAAAAGGCAGTTCATATTTTCCAGATTAATATGAGACTTAGACTTAGTCTCATATAAGCCATCAAGTGCTCCCTATCACCCCAAAATAGCTTTCCTCTATCTTGGTCACCCACAAGCTACTTTCATGATTTTTTGCCACAGCTGTATGTCTCCCATATTATTATGTTTTCCTTAAAATCAACCCAATTAAGAAACCTACATTTTTAAAGGAATTTATATCACTAAATATCACTACCATAAACTAAAAACCAGGGCTAGTTGTTATGAATAGAAGATAAACAAAGCTGAACATACAGGTATTCAGATGATGATCATCAAGTACATCTGTGGGTATTTGCACCACATTGTGGGAAACACTGACCTAGACAATAAAGTCCCAGCTCCTGTCAATGGACCATTCACCATCATCCAGGAACATGGTAATTCCTATGGCTCTCTTCATACCTTTTCATGCTTCCCTGACTTTTTTCATGTTGTTTCTTTGCCTGGAATATTTAACACAACTAGAATTTTGTTTTAGGATTAAAAATGTTATTAAAGCATTATACAGGCATAGTTTAAAAATCATTTAGTACCAGAAGGCAGTTGCTTCTGTTGCTCAATTCTCATTACCAAGAAAATAATTTCCATCTTTTTAAAAATAGTAGCAAAATACGCACATCATAAAATTTACCATTTTAATCATTTTTAAGTGTAGAGTTTAGTGGTATTGAGTATATTCACATATTATGTAACCATCACCAACACTGATCTCCAGAACATTTTTCTTCTTCCCAATAGAAACTTTATACCCATTAAACAATAATTTCCCATTTTTTCATCCTCCTAGCCACTGGCAGACACAATTCGACTTTTTGTCTCTGAATATGACTCATCTAGATAACTCATATAAGTAGAAATAGGTAGTACTTGTCTTGTGATGGGATTATTTCACTTCACATAAAGATTTCAAGGTTCATCATGTCATCTCATATAATACTTTCAATTCATCCCAGGACTGTTTTTCACCATTGTGTAGGAAATTCTCTTTGCCTTTCTTCTGGGATGGATTTTCTGCATCCTGGTTCCCATGCTTTCTTTCTCCTTGTATCATTCCCTTATTTTGATGTTGTGCATCCTCGTGTATCTTTTTAAGAAATGGGGCATAAAAGTAAATATTTGAGACTTTACATTTATGAAAATATCTTTAGCTTCACATTAATGATAGTTTGGCTGGGTATGGAATTATAGGTCAGAAATTATTTTTTCTTTGAAATTTTGAAGCCATTTATCAATAAAATTCTAGATCCCCAAATTTGAGATAAAAGGCAGATATCATTCCAATTCCCAATTATTTGTATGTGATCTACATTTTTTCCTCCAAAAGCTGTCCCATCTTTTCTTATTCTTTAGTGTCGCAAAGTTTCACAATCAGATGCTATTGTATATACATTTTATGTTTTTGAATTAATTGTGCTGAGAATTTTCTGAAGTTATCATTTATGCGTGTGTGTTTAAAGTTTATTCTTGCTCCCTGAACTGACTCTGAGAAACCTCCTGTTGTCCCCCAACTCTTTTGATTTGTCATTTGGCTTGATCTCCTGTTAGAACTCTATCATCAACTATCTGGCGGTCTTTGCTTTTTCTTATTTGGGATTGGGAGAAAGTAAAAGCCAGTTGGAATCTGCATGCAAGAGTGAGGGCTTTTGGCTTGGAAACTTCCCATGAATATGATCAGGCTAGGACCTAACCAATGCATAAGGGTGTCTCCAAGTCAATATTAATAGATGTTTTACTTGGACTTGCCAGTATTCTTAGGGAAAGTACATCTGCTTCTCTTTCTAAAGGGCCCAAGCCTAACTATCACTGTTATAAAGCTTTGAGGGAACAACGGGCTAGGGAATCTCAGGGCTCAGGACACAGATCTCCTTTAGCCCTCCACTGGCTAGTCTCCTGTCTCCCCTGGACTCTGTCCTTACGTTCCATTTTGGGTTCCTCTATTCCTTCCTCTAGTTGACCCACTATACCCTTTAGCCTCTACATGTGACTTTCCTGCTCAGAAACAATATCCCTGATATTTTGTAATGAGCTTTAACATAAGACACAGAACCTATTATAGACTCCTAATTATAGCCAGAAGCCTGTTACTCTTTGGGAAACAAAGTTTATATCCCTGGGACCACAAAGAAGGAAAGGAAGAAAGGAAAATGACAAATGTACATCTTTCAGAGTTGATGATCTCTGATTTGAAGATACCAAATAATAGATTGAAGATGAACAGCAGGAAATATTTAGAACTAGAGTAAGTCTTCAAATTAGTGTGTCTATCACAGGTGCTCTATGGAAACATATTAAGGTAAACTGAAC
Organism: Solenodon paradoxus; assembly: GCA_004363575.1. Lineage (NCBI taxonomy): Eukaryota > Metazoa > Chordata > Mammalia > Eulipotyphla > Solenodontidae > Solenodon > Solenodon paradoxus. The sequence goes on from RJWH01001844.1 coordinate 140,857, forward strand.
ATATAGGTAAGGTAGCAGGTATAGGGTTGCTCCTTACTGGAACTTAGATTTGGGGGACTTTAGAAGTCATGATGCCTCATCAACAACTGGCTTCCTAGTACTTTTCTATATTAGAAGTGCTGCCTTCCCTTTAACAGGGTTTTTAATTTCTAACCTAATCTGATTTGTCATGATTCTCAGACATGCCAAACAGAGCTTTCAGGTCTCTGTGTATTTTGGTATCTGGATATGTCTGACTCACTTAAGGGCTTTCATACAGTGACAGTAACCATACCCGATGAGGTCTCCATGTTAACAGGGCTTAAATGTTTTCTACCCCCTCAGGCTCTCTGAGTGATGATTCAACCAAAGAGAAAATGAGAAGTGAGAGTTTGCACACCCTCTGCTCTGACTCCAGTGCATTGCAATAGGGCTACTTTTAATGTGCTTAGCAACAATTAGCTCTCGAAGCTGCAACAGCTGCATGATACTGATGCTCTCCAGATGCAGCCAACGAATTAAATCATGGGATAATTCAATTGGAAAATTGGGTCTAATTATGGAGAATGCAGAGTCTGCTAGTCGCCTCCCAGTGACTTGGAGCTCTTGAAAAAACAGTGGTGTGGACTGTTCAGGGAGTGTGGGTACATGCACAGAAACTGATATGAGTATTTGCAGGAATGCTCTCTGACAATGACAGCATTACCTAACCTGGTACTCACTTAAGAGCTAAGTAAGTTCCACCAAGAGAAATCTCCTTTGTAACTGAAAACTTTCCATAGACCAGTCTTTACAACATGATAATGTCTGTGCATTTAGTATCTGCTGGTGAGAATATGTAAAACAAGCAAAGACTAAAGTCCCTAGGCACTAGTAGGTCATTTGTTAATCCAAAGCCAGTTAAATCAGAGAATCATAATATAGGACACCATAAACATTCTACTCTAACTAGAAAACATATACATGTATTCATAGACCAATCTTGGGATGTATGGCCAAGACCATGATCTTAGGTCCTCTGTTTGTGAGTCATAATTCTAACACTCCCTATACCTTAAGACATTGTCTATAATTTCCCATTTGAGTTTACTGTCAAGGGGAATAAGAGCCTAAAAAGATTTGGGCAGCATTTTGAATAGAGACTTCTTAAAGATATTAATGTTTTTCTTTCCCAATTTTTACAGTCATCTTACCAAGGCAAAGGTTCTGTGCATCACTTTGCAGTTGTGTCATTTGCAACCTGGAGAGGACATTATCCACAGAGCACTTCTTAGAGCTGTGAAGGGACAACCTGAAGTGCTTTTCCCAGTGGCCTTGCCTCATTCAGCAGCAACTTCTTTTTGTGTGGCTTGCCTTTATTGAATCTTTCCAAAGCATTCAACTGAATTTTCATAGAAACAGTAGCTCTCTTCCTGCATTGTAATTGAATTTTGTAATTACCATAAATATCCTGAGAACAAACACAGCATGCTCTTGGGACTTTAACATCTTAACTAATAGCAGCAGAAGTATGCAGGTAGGTATACTAGAGAATAGCCTGTGACCTCGAGTAGTCAGGCTGCTGAGAGCATCAATCAGGATGCTTTACAGAGGAAGCGGTTAATACAGCAAGCTGGTAAAGTGGAGGTTAATTAAGAGAGCTTCTGCTGTCCTGTGAATTTAGTGATGCTCTTCAATGAATTTGTATTTTGTTCCTCACTATTGCTTCTATAAACTTTTGAAAAACAGCACCTGGAGGACTGAGGCACTTTATCTTTGTAACACACAGGCAGATTTTGGAATTCCTTATCACAGCTATCAAAGGATTAGGGTCTTCACATAGAGAACCCCTGGCTTACAGTTTCCTGCCCAGAGTAGAGTAAAAATTGACTGAGGCTGGTTAATAAAGTGGTAAGAAATTCTTTTTGTGTAACAGTTATTTAAAGTCAAAGTGGAGAATGGTGAAGGCATTCTATTGAGAACCACCCTTTTCCATAATGAAAGTTTCCAGGCCAGTTTGAAGGCATCAGAAACACTGATGCTAAGGAAGAAGAGAAGCAAAGTCATCTAAGTGTTCATTTCTTGTCTCTTTGGCTCTACCTTGGAGGATACCACATCATGTCTTTTAATCTTACCAGGCTTGGAAATAGCAAGTCTTTAGACTTGAGAAGCATCTTATTGAGTATCAGTGGCCCTGAATCACATAGTCTTCAGATCAAATCATAACTCTCCTGCTTGCTTACCTAAATTAACTTCATTCAAACAGCAGTCATTGTTGGTAAAGGGTCCTGGCAATAAGAGCTCCACAGAGTTATCGTGAAGAGTAAATGACCCAAGATCATACACAAAACCACATATGTGTAAATGCTCAATAAATGTCTGGTGTTTGGGGAGCAAAGGATAACCCAAGTTTTATTGGAAGGTAAAGAAATTGCTAAGGATATAAGATGTGAAGGACAGCTGTAAAATAGGGAGAGAAAAAAATAAAGAAAGGATAATAATATACCTAATTTTCTAATTATAAAGTTAATTTATGTACACAGTATCATTAGCATATCCCAATCCCCCTGTAAGACAGGACAGGACTTAGTACTCATTTTGCAGATAGGGAAGCTGGAACCCCAAAGATGAAAGAGCTGGTCAAGAGAACAGAACAGTATTGAGACCAGATCCAATATCTCTTTATTCCCAGTCCAGAACTTTCTTATGAGGCTATATTACCTAAAAGTTTCTGTCTTTACCAACCACCCCAGGGACTCCGTGATGCATCCTGTCCTTTAGATGACCCATCTTGGTATAGAGAGAATTTATACAAGCAGAGTCAGGAAGCTACTCTGGTTTTCTAAATCTAATATGGCTTCCAATAATTATTTCAAGAGAAATAAGATGGATATATCTATGAAAAAATAAACCTAGGTCATGAGGCTGTGTACAGGGGAACTTTGAATATGAAAATTGCAACTGGAGGGCACCCATTGAAATGAAAAGTCAGAGAAAAGTGATGTTATGAATTCTGATTTGTTTTATTAGTAGATATAAAATTGCAGAAAGTGATATATTTTGAGGATGAAAATTTTAAAGGTCTAACATAACTCTCCAGGCATATTAAAAGATGTTATTTCCATATTATTCTTGGATATTCATTCATGCCATAGCAAATTAAGAGTTCTTATTTTTAGCTCTATTAGCTACACAGTGATAATGAAAATTGATTAGTCACATTCTATTCCTTAAGACACCGTCAGTGAACAAACGGAAACGCCCCAGAATCAATCCATTTAAAATATATACCAAAGGTTGAAAAAAAAAAGCCCTTATTAATTACCTTGACCTCTGTTAATAAAAAAAAAGATGATAAACTGGCTGCTTCTGTCAGTGATAGCTTACTGTCGACCAATAAAACAAAATCTTTTATTCTGCCAACCAGATACCTCTTTAAAGTTTAATGGCTCTGATTGACTTGCTAAAAATCAGGTATTAGTTTCCAGAAATAGGATTTTTTAAAAAATGATCGAAATTACTAATTAAAAATACAAAAAACCCAAAGACAATAAGTAATGTTTATCTCTGATATATCCATCTTCAAAGTCTGAGAAGGTTCTCTGCGTCTAAACTAGAGAGATGTGATCTTATGATGCAAATGCAGAAGGAAAAGTGGAAATTTGGGACGATTATAGGAGTTCCGCTGGGTGATAACTATGTGGCATTAATATACTGGAGATTTGAAGAAAGTAGAAACTGCACATTTTGTACACCTAATTGTATGGTTTTGAACTTCATAATTTTGGAAAAATATCAAGATATCCAAAGGAAGAGTAAATGATAATATACCAGTTCCCTATGGTGTTTTTCTAAGCCAGTTTCCTGTGTTTTAGACAAAATACCAAACATAGCTCTCAGAAGAACCCCCAACTCACTAGCTAAGTTGAAATCTTATTAACAGTGGTTTCCACGAGGGACTCATGAAGTCCTCCCTCTGGTTGTTTGGCGCTGTGTCTGGGGAGGCCTGGAAAGTTCATAAAGACAACATGAGGCAGGGAGACAGGTCTCTGCGTTCAGGCCCATGATCTCTGGCCTCTGCTACCCTCACTTTTTATTATAAAATCTCAACTAGTTTCACAGAGCAGGCTCATCATAAACAAATATAGTTTGTTTGTGAACAATTATAAATGTCTAGCTACTCTCTGCAGAAAAAACATTGAAAATATAGGGATTCATTTCTTTATCCTGAGAGATTTTAAGCAACTTATAAAACGACAGATTAAGTTTAAAGTTTCTCAATAATTCTTGCATTTCTCTGCTGATCATACTGTAGCTGAGGACTGGGTCAAAGGAGTTCATTCTAAATGTCTATGTCTAATCTACACATACATCTCTGTCTATGTCCATGGACTTCTTCATCTAAAAATACATAATTCTGTCTGAGGTCCCAACACATATGTCTTTACACAAATGTAAACACACCCAAGACGCATGACAGAACTAGAAGAGCTAAAAAACATCTTTTCCTAATTATAGGGTAGTTTCATGAGCACATATGTGTTAAAACTCCTAAGACTATACACTACAAAGGATGATTTTATCAATACAGATGGGCATTAGCATTAAAATGTATATTAATATTAAGTAGTTCAATAAACTATATGTAAATAGAATGATGGATACAGTTCTTAAAGACAAAAAAATCTCTGATGAAGTTTATATGTCTTATGGTTATTGGAATAAGAGGTGGATTGACTGAATGATTATGTAAGCTATCTTGCAATTCCAATATTATCTGAATATATTTAAGTCATTCAAAATCAATCACTTTAAATTTCTATTCTATAGAACATCAATAGATCTAACAACTGTAAGCATGTTTTAAACCCTGGAAATTTATAGACACACATTTCTTCCTATACCCAGGAAAACATACAGGAAAAACAAAGTTAACGTCAAATCTTGGCCAATGTAATACTACTAGCTAATATTTATTAAATATTTAGTGCCTACCAGGCATTTCTATGCAACAAACAAGTATTTACTTGATATAGCAACCCCATAAAGTTAACACTATTACTATTTGTCATTACACATGAGGAATCTAAAACACAGAGAAGTTCAATGCCCTGTTTAAAGTTGAAGAGAAAGTAAGAGCTGGAGCCAGGGTGTAAAGCTGGACAGTCTGACACCAAGTCAGAGACTCAGGATTCAGTGAGGAAGGAGGAAAAAACTGTACTCCATGCACAGGTAGATCAAATTTTGGAGCCCTTGAGTCCCTATCACAGACTTCACGGTCTTGGTCTTCATTCTCCATTCCTTTTTGCATAGGATAAAATTATTCAGGGAGCAGACTTTGGAAACCTTTTCCTACTTAGTATAAAAAGGATGGGATCTCCCTGTTCTTACTCTTCATTTCCTCCTCCTCACTAACAAGCACTCCCACAAAGTCTCCCTCAAGGATTAGGGCTCCAGTTAGGAAAGGAGTCAGCTTGAAGAAAGTTTCTGAAGTTAAAATGAGGATGTCAATTGAGTAGACTGTTTGTAATCCAGCAGCCCTGCCCTCCAGGTAGTGATGGTGATTTTAAGGCAATGGGAGCCACAAGTGTTACAGAAGGAGCCAGAGGGCTAAGGTGAATGAGAGTGGGAAGAGGGGAATGTAAAAATCTGGGCTGTGAAGATAATTTGGGGAAGTGGGGGCAGCTATGGTACGTTAGAAGGAGTATGTGACTTGAGTCCGAAGTCCTGGTCTTCATACCAGTTGTTCTTAAAATAGAAGCATGACGCTGGATGAGTTACTTCTGTGAGCCTCAATGACCTAATCTATCAAATGGGAATAACACAGTGGGTTGTTGTGAAATCTAAAGCTCTGTCTTTGAAATTGATGGGCACATTGCAAAGTACTCTGCAAATATGAATTGAAATGTCAAAGTACTGCCCACAAGTGCCTGGGTAAAGAGGCCAGAGAAGTTAGGAATATAGGTATGGAGTGATCAGAATTATTATTTTTTCAACCAATGCCCAGGTCAACAAACGAAAAATAGCTCTGTGGTCAAGAAAAAAAAACTGTAAGTAGGTATTTCAAGATGCTTCTTAAAAGAGACCTTGAAGAAGGGATGGAGAATATCGGGGGTGGAGAGAAGCTCCTCTCAGCAACACAGAGAAAAGATGACAAGTTAGGTCACAGTGGCTGAAAGGAAGACAATGATTTGTTGTCTAACTCACTAGTCATGATGGGACTGTAACAAATGAGGTTATTCTGCTTACAAAGGAAGCATTCAGCCCCCTAATGAAAAACTCTTTGCCGTCTGGTGTTAGGGAAATCAAAAACAAACCGGTAGCTTATTATTAGTAATGTAGCAAGTTAATTAATTTTTGTCAGTCACTCCAGGTCACTTGCTGGACAGATTATCTGTCTCGCTCAACTGAACAGCTGGAGGGACGTCAGGCATGTCTCCAGGCCATGCATATGTCCCGGTTATGGAAGTGCAGGGTGGAGCCAACTATAGGTTGAAAAACATGAGCTCCCTACCATCCACTCAAGCCAGGTCAAAAGACTATAATTCCATGAGACACAAAGGAAAACAAAATTACTTACATGGGTTATTTCTGCCATGTGTATCATTCCAATGAAAAGTAGAATGATTCAGTGCAATGAACACTTCACCAGCGTGCAAAAGTCCTAGTGCAGACTCCAGGCTCACCTCTACCACTGGAAACATCTAGAGCCAAAGGTTGCTTGACTTCCCTGAATTCTCTTAGTTCACCTGAGCAGCCTGCCTACATGAAAAGACGATCATTTGGCATCTCTCTAGTATTCCGCTACAACTGAACACGCTTTCAGAAAGACACCACTGGCCTCAGGAAGAGCTCAAATAAAACACCCAAGTATTTGTACAGTTACCTGACTTCCAAAAATATTAGCATATTTAAAAACATTTAAAAAATGTGTAGTATGAAAGAAAACAATGAATGCTACTTTGTTTAGCATGCATATTCCTGCTTGTATGTTTACTTTCTAGGGTGGATTAAGTGATACAAATTTTCTTAATTATGTGTGTCGCATAATATATAATACACGTATATAATCTTTATTACACACTCGCCCCTAGAACAGACCAAGATAAAGAGGCTCATAAACTACACTGAAACAGGGACCATAGTTTTGATTCCCTGTTTGAGTCAGTTTAAGGTACTGTTGAGTTGCTGTGGATTGTAAATCTCATATTTTATTCAGAATTAGAAAGTTTACAGCAAAATGAAAAAAAGTCATTATCTCAGCTACCACATACATCTTATTGGGTTTCCAAAGTTGCCTCTCCTCCAACTCCTCTTGAATCAGAGACAAAGATGCTAAAACCCTGCGTCATGCTGAGCCAGGCCCCGGGCTGCAGGTTAGCTCTGGGCCTCCCAGCCGTCATGTTGTCCGTCAGGCCTGCCACAGGTAGTTAGCAGGATGGGGATCCCCTAAACAGGAATGACTGGATCCTCGAAGCCCATTCAAACAAAAGGATTAGTGGCTGATAGGGACATGTGCAGTCTCCCCGGGAACAATGCTGCTTAATGAAATAAGTGTGGCATTTATAGACAGCCCTTCACGTTCTGCAGCAAATCAGTGGGTGAGGGTCCTCGGCAAGCAAGCACGTATGACTGACAATGCCTCTAGGAGTGGGATCCTCCGCCTTGGGAAAGTGAGCTGAGAAGATGGGCTGGGGTTTCCACTGTGAGCTGCCATCTACTGTGAATTAGAACTACTGCATAGGACCTAGACAGCTCACAAAGCTGGCTGCGTACTTAATTAGAGCAGCCCCTCAAGGAGGGTGAAACCGTCTAACTTGTGTTATAGATCAGCAGACCGAGAGTTCAGAGAGATGAAGGATCCAGCTTCTAAGGGCTGAGACTGGACCCAAGATATTAAAAAAGGGAAATAAGAAAACACTCCACCAGCCTACCAGGGAAAGAGACACCTCCCCCGATAAAATCCACTCCATCTTTACATTTATAATATCTGTCCTCAGGGACTAGGCAATTCTGACAATCTAACTCAATATTCACTTGGAATGTGAGTGCGAATGTTAGTATTTAAATTTTTAATTTATGTATTTACATATGTATGCATGCATCTATTTTTATTCTGGGGTCTTGCTCTTCATTAAAAATCTTAATATAAGTAATTTAATCAGTCTATTAGAGGTAACCTTCTTCTCTACTTTTACTCTTCTTATCTACACTACATATTTTTTCCAGTTTCTCACATTGTCTCATCTCCTCTCTAAATTCAGTGTTGTCTCCCTTTTCCCCACCCTAATATGACCCTTTCTTACAGATCCACATTATCTGAATTATTAGCCAGACTATATTTTATTTTGAAAAGATAGTTGATATTCCCATATGTATATAGTTTTGGAAGGAAGTCATGATCTTAGCAAGACATCCTGATGTGCAGTGGAAAATGCGAGACTCTGCCCAAGATGGTCCCTTGGGGGACCAGGCCCCAGTCAGGGGTCAGACCTCCAGACCTCCAGACACACTTGCTGACAGGTTGTAGGTTAAACTCTGGCCCAGAAGATGTTGTACCAGTTGAATAAAGAAAGTATGTAAACTGGCTGTGAACAAAGGCCAAAGAACATTATAAAACCCGAGTCACGTGTGCCCAGTTATTCAGAGAAGTCAGGAAAAAATAGGCCGGGATGAGTGGGCAAGGCAGGGCTCAGCTGCTCCTCTTGGGAATACTCTCTACTGGAATTCACCTAAGGGGGCAGCATCACCTCCTGGATCTCAGTCACCCAGTTCTATCAACCCTCAAGGTTGCCCTCCCTCTTTCCTAGTCAAGATATGGGATGTGATGGGAAAGGAAAGGTGCACAGGAAGAAGTGAGGGTGAAGTGGGAGGAAGGAAGGAAACCAGGAGAGGACTGGGGAGGAGAAAAGGAAGAGAAATGGAGGGAGAGAACCAAGCGAGGGCAGAGGAAGACAAGAAGAGGTGGTAAGAGGGATGGGTGGACACAACATGGAGAAAGGCTGGAAGGTCTCATCTTTCCTTCTAGTCAAAGTGCATTATGTCTTCCCATTGGGATCCCCATTTCCATTATTGTTTGTACTTCTCATCTCTACCTGGATGTGATTAGACATACCCACTGCACGCATACCGAGGTACTGCTTTTGTCATAGAGGCATTGAGGAATTAAGACCACAGGTTACCCACGTGGAAATGGTGGTGCTCACCTTCCTTCTCCTTTGGCTGACTTCACCCATCAAGCACTCAAGTTGGATGTCTTTCTATGCAGTCAAAGCACTTACTGGCCCTCTGTTCCTTCTAACTCTTTGCAACACAATTACAGAAAAGAAGGAAGACACTGATGTTTATGGAGTATTAAACACTGTTCTAGGGATTTCATATTTATTGATTTACTGAAATTTCATCTATATAAGCTATAAGAATTTATTCTTATGCTATAAATGATAAAAACAATTTTGCACTGATGCCTGGTTTGGGACATATCCCAAGACCCACCACAATGTCTGCTCATTCATTTTCATCAAATGAATAAATAAATGTTTCCACTCTATAATTGAGATAAAAGAGTTTATTATTAGAGTTAACAAGAGAGAACAATAATTGTTGTGATCTTATAAGAGCTGTTCTAAGGCCTTGTCATGCATAAAACATTTCTCACAATAATCCTACAAGGTACTTTATTTGCATTGTACAGATGAGAAATAAGAAACTTCCCCAAGGTCATATACTAGTAAATATGAAGCAATATTTGAACTCAAGTAATATTACTCTATATTCTATCCTCTACTTACACACTTAGGGAAATTACTAGCCTGAGTCATTCAGAATGTATATAGCAGGAAATTCCGGTCCAAAGAGATCAATGTGAGAAATCTCCATATCTGCTGGACTCTCACATAGTTAGCAGGTTTCACATTGTCTTTTGTTGATATATTTTCAAAGCCTATACCACCCAAAAGACAAGTAGGGCTTGCCTCCCTTCCCTGTGAGGGATAGAGAAGATGAGCTTCACTGGCCAACTGCAGTCCTTGCAGAAGTGTAAATATCGCATCAAGATTTCCAAAATTCCCAGATGCTCATGACCATTTCTGTTTCAAACCCATGGGTTGTCTTATTTACATCAAAGTCATATCTATTTCACATGTTGGCCCCAAAGTGAAACTTGACCCCTTTCTTTATTCCTATCCAAAAGACCATCTATAGAAGGCAAATTGTATATTTGCCATAAGGAAGGCTTTTGGAACAATAGCAAATTCAGAGAAAGACTATTGCCAGGAATGCATAACACCTCAAAATAAACATCTGTCATGCCAGCTTCTACAGTTCCTCACCTGGTCCTCAAAAACAAAACAAAAACTATCAAAGATGGTTTTGGTGGCCTTCTTTCTCTTTTCTTCTTTCAGGAAACATGACTACCCATGATTTGAGATATGCTATCTACCCCTCAAGTAATCATAAGAAGATATTTTTCCAAATAAAGTCAGTTTCTTCCCAACAGAATTTGTGTATCAGCCTTTAGAGTGTGTTGTAACCCATGCTACATGCTTGCAACATCACTTTGATGAAAGTATAAGCTCCTTGGGACGAGGACCATACTTACACCACTATAGTGTCCAGTAGATCCAGTGCTTAAGAGCTGTTTGATGATAAGAATTCAGAGAGCGAGTTGTGCGTCAACTCATAGGAAGTTAGAACTCTTGAGAATATTTCTTCGTTCCACTGAACGTATTTTCCGAACAACACTGACTTTTCATAAACCCATGTACAACTGCCACTATATTTTCTTAAAGGGCAATTCATAAATCAGAACAGACTAAACCGTGAGCCTAATTTCTCCATTGAAACTCATAATATTCATCTTCCCAAGCAACTATAAAATCTGATTCCAAAATGACCTAGTGATTATATCTTGGGGACGCTGAAAAAAAGTTTAAGTAAAAATGTCTTGATTACGCTGGCACAAAATTCTTTCATGAAGTCATGCTCTTATTAATCACTTCAGGTGAGTCAAAGTAAACATAATCAGTCAAAGCTTTTAAGGAAGAGATTGAAAGAAAATTTTTGGTCCAAGAATGATTGCTTTCCCTCCCTTTCTCCTACCTATTACCCTCCTTCACTCCTTCACCCATTCACTCTGGAACTTTTATCCAAGAGAGAACACAAGCAGAGACGACAGATGCGAGAGCCTGACACAGTTTCTCGCTATTGAGTTTAACCACATGAGAATCATTTCAAGACGACCAGATTGTACTTTGGCTGACTCACAGCTGTGTCATGTATCTAAGACATATTGAATATTTTCTCACAGCAGGTTTCAATGAATCAGGCAATATCTTCAACTAGTTTTTCTTCTATTTTGTTTAATATCTAAAGGAAACATGGGATAAAATTGAACTTTAAACATTATGGGTTGTGAAAGTGTAGACTTGGTTCCATGTGACAATGCAGAAAAATCACAACAAACAGGTCTAGTCTAGAACCTGACATATTTTAGGGTATTTATAATGCTTCTCTCTAGTGTTTGCCTATATGTCAAGTAGAAAATATGATAAAATGTTTGGTTCTGTGCTGAAATCCACAAGAGGGACTTTTGAAATACTTCTTTGTTCTCTCCAAACATAACAAGGAAGAGGGAGAAAAGAGAGGTGGTGACGTCTCTGGAAACTCCTGGTTTACTCAGTTCTTCACGTATTCTTCTTTTTTGATACAGCTTTCCCAGTTCTTCCCCAGGTAAAACCTCCAGAGATGTTTCCACTTCAAGCATCACTGTTTCTATTGCCAATGCCTCTGCTTGTGGGGACAGCTAGGTCAGTGTCACTCATTTAAGGTCCCACTTCCACAAGCAAAAGTGGTAATGAAGAGAATGACAATCAGACCGTAATTCAGAGTTCCATGTACATGGGTCCAGAGACACTTCCCATGGGATGATAACAAACCCAGATCTGCTGTTTCTGCTCCTGAGCATCCTTTCTTAGATGGTGGCATTACTAAACATCCAATTGCCCAAACTAGACAATTAAGTTCATTTGATTCTGTTTTCTTCAGCTATCAAGACACACTTCAGATTCACAGTCTTATTTCTGCTCGGAATGCCATTCGTGGTTTGGGTCTTCATCTGTCATTTAAGTAGACTTTTTCCTGCTCTTGATTTGACCACCCTTTGCTCAGATTCTTCCTCCATCACTATCAGAGTGATCTTGACAAACAAGATCTGGCCAAGTTACCCCCCTGTTTATAAGACCATTGATGTCCCCCTACTTCCTGCCTTATGAAGTCTGAATTCCTGAATGTGACTTTGAAGGTCCTTCTTTACAAGTTGGTTTTCACCTTTCTTTCCATCTTCATGTCTCACCACAATGCCAGCCCATCTCGTCCTTTGCCCTCATCCATTAGCAGCATGATGGCTTCCAACTACTGAATCTCTACTCTGTGCTCTGACTGGTTTGATATCTTATACAGATTACCATGCTCCCATGTCAGGGTTAATATGATTCATTTTACAGTTTTATAGATCACTCACACAGGTTCAGTAGCTTGTCTCCATACTCTGGTTGGAGTGTCCTTTCCTTTTCTATCCTATATAAAATTTTTACCTTTCCTTGGAGCCACTTGTCAAATATCACCTCCTCTTTGAAGCTGGCCTCAGCAGTTCCCGATTCTTGTAAACTCCCCTTCTCCCTCTTCTGAGGCTACTTTCAGCCTCCTCTGTTTTCCACAGAATATTGTTTAGACTTGATTACAGCAATGATCACTACCCGTTTAATGTATCTGTCACCTGTTCTAAACCATGAACTACTTATATCTCCTATGTCTTATGTATTTATGGCATTGTTTATCTTTTATGACTGCCATGAGCCTGGTACACAGTAGGTTCTAAGTGACTGATTACAGGTTTGAGTTCTGTGTTTCAAGGTGTTGGAGGGCTCCCAGGTATTAAAGGTTGACAGGTTCCTATCGAGAATAAGGTTACAGTGACAGGAATAGATATAGCTCTTGGCTAAGGCCATTCTACCTACCTTGTCATTCAGAATTAAAACTGAAGCTCATTATGGGACCACATTATAGTTTTGCACACATAGGACTTTTCCTAGAATCTAGAATGAGGCTATATCTGGGATTGGAAACCAGGTAGACTTGCTAGCTTTAAAGGATTTTTTTCATTAAAACTCACAGATAAGATATACTATAAATTTTGCTCACGTAAGAGCTGCCTCCTCTTCTTCTTGAGAAGTAATGAAATAATTAAACAGAACTGACCCCTGACCTGAACCTCTCCGCCCCCCATCTCCACACTATGATGTATCGCCCTTTCTCATTCCCGTCTGCTGTCCTGCCATCCGTTTGAAGTTCACGCAACAGTGCTCATCTCTAGGCCATTTTCAATTAATTTCCTGAGTAAAATTTCATGAGACACTATCAAACCTTTTGCTAAAATCAAGATATATTACAGCTACTCTATTCCCTTAGTCTACTAATCAAAAAAGCAATCAACTTTGTCTGGCATGATTTGTTCTTTTAAAACTCATAATGCTTATTGCTCATAATTCCATTATCCTAGATAGTATTTTTTTCCTCTTAATATTTGTTCCACTATTTTAACAGGGATTGAATTACTAGATGGTTGTTTCTAGGATCCCTTTTTCCCTCATTGCTTTGTACGCTTGCTACCTAATTGGATACTATCAACAGAATGGTATTTCCTTACTCTGTTGAAATGCAGAAGAATAAGAAAGAGTTTTTCAGGAGACACTTGGTAAGTGGCCCGGATTTTTTGCAAAGCTTTTCTCACTTCCCTGAACCATTGGAGATCACTATCCATTATTCATTGTCTCCCAAACAGAAGAGTCTGAGATGGTTTTTGATCACTGAATAAATGATTCACACCTAATGCTCAGAAAGCACTTTCTCCTTTCTCATCCATATGCCTTCCAAAAGGGAATGGCATTGGGAGGAATCAGTTATGTGAATTCAAATCCTGACTGTGCTATTTACTAGCATGCAACTTGAAGTAAGTCATCTTATTTCTTTTCCTAATAGTAAATAAATAAGAATTTTAAATAAGAACACTTTTAAATGCTATGTTTATTTATTTTTCATTTTTATTACAAAAATATGTGAAATAATTCTAGTGCTAGAAAAGTCTATTCTCCTCTTGCTTCCCAATCAAAATTACACTCTACAGAAGTAACTGCTGAAAAGTTTGATGTATATGCTTCCAGGATATTTTTCTACATGTAAATAGAGATACAAACCAAAATGTAGCCATATTATTGTGTTACAACCTACATTTTTTCATCTAACTATATACAAATATATTTCCATGTCAGCACCTATAACATCCATCTGAATTTTTTCACCTTCAGTATGTTTTTGCTGTTGTAATTAAATTTGTTATGACAGAGCCTAGTTAATGCGACAGGGCTCGTGTTAATGGATATTTAAAGTGGTTTTCAGTTTTTCTCTATTTCAAATAATACTGGCCATGAACTATGATAATATTTCAACAATTATGAAAATCAAGTAAAGAGTAAGAACTATGAAACCATAAGTTTCCCACCAAATGCAGGCTGCTTCTCCCTTTTCCTCTTTCCCTACATGAGAATGTGACAGGACAGGGACCTGGGAGTAGCTCCATCCTCCCTTACCTGACTCAGATGAGCACCTTCTACTCACCCACTGTGAAGTTCACTGCAAAAGTTTCTAAATCTTCCTGGGACATTGCAAACTGCAGCCAGGGCAGATGCTTGTATTGAGTGTCATTGGGCAAGTTCTTTGCCTTCTCTGAAGCTTGGTTTTTTATTTATAAATAGTAATAAACTTCCTGATCATAAATGTTATTGCCATTTATTGAGTATTTACTATCTGTCAAATATCGTGTCAAAGAGTTGTAAAGCACATTCCTGTTTAATTCTCACGAAATCCCTTTGAAGTTGATGACACAAGTTGTTTTTTTTAAGTTTTCAATTGTTTTTAGTCTTAGGGAATTGTTAAAGCTATTTACATATTCTGGATACAAGAATAATATATGATTTAAATTTTTTTTTCCTATTCTTTGACTTCTTTCATTTTCTCTTTTTTTTTTAAGGAAAGGTGCAGGCAGGAAGGAAGGTGAATAGGTAGGTAGACAGGAAAAGAGGAGGAAGAAGCATCTTTATTTTTATTTAGTTATTCACACTGGTTGCTTCCCCCTGGGCCCAGGACTCAAACCCAGGTGTATGTGACTTTGTGCTCCTTCAGAGGTGATTGACCTAACCACTACTACAACAGGGGAAACTACCTTTCACTTTCTTAACAGTATCTTTGAACACAAAAGTTTTAGATTTTAATGAGAGAGTTGAAGAATTTTTCTTTTATCAATTGTGATTTTAGTGTAAAACATTTTTTCTCTATAATTTTAGCTCTTGTATGTGATTGTTGTACATGATGTGAGATGAAGGAGTATGTGTGTTTTGGGTATTGGGATATCCAATTACCCTAGTACTATTTGTTTAAAAAATTACTTTGCCCCATGGAATTATCTAAGTAGCTTTGTTGAAAATCAAGTCACATAAATGTGAATATTTATTTCTGATTCTCAATATTATTCATTGATATATATGCCCCCAAATCACACTTTCTTTCTTACTTTGGTTTCATATTAAGTTTTAACTCCAGTATCATAAGTTCTTCATTAAGTTCATCCTGAGTTCTTTCAGTAAAAGAAAGCTGTCTAACCAATTTTGGTCCTTTGCATTTTAATACAAATTTTTAGGCTACCAAAAAAAAAAAAAGCCTAAAAATATCAGCATGCTTGCATTTTTGATAGGAATTGCATTGAATTTACAGATTACTTTGGTGATAAATTCCGTTTTTTCAATTCATGAAAATGTAATGTCTCTCTTTTGTTTATATTGTTCTTATTCTATGAGCAATGCTCTGCAATTTTCAGTATGTATGGCTTACACTTTTTTGTTGTTAAATTTATTCCTAACTATTTTCTTCTTTTTGATGCTCTTATTAATTGGATTTTTATTAATGTCATGATGGAATGATTTGCTGTTAGAACACAGAAATATAATTGATTTTTATATTGATTCTTGTGATCTTTCTAAATTCATTTACTTGTTCTATTAGTTTTGATTTTTGTGATTCTTTTGGATTTACTAAGTAATGGATTATGTTACCCACTAACAATACAATTTTACCTTGTTTTCAACTTGCATTCCTTTAATTCCTTCTTTCCTCTGTCTCTCCCTCCCTCCTTCTTTTCCTTTTATTCCTCTTATTTTTCCCTCTTTATTGCACTGGTTATTTTCAATGCTGAAGAGAAGTTATGAAAACAGACATCCTTGAGTTGTTCACAATCTTAAGGGTAAGTTTACAATCTTTCATCCTTAAATATATTATAAGGCATGGATTTTTCACAGAATTGAGTTATTATGGTTAGGAAATTATCTTCTATGTCTAGTTTGTAGAGAGATTTTAGAATGAATGAATAGTGCATTTTACCAAAAGCATTTTTCTGTGTCTATTGTCATGATCATTGGTTTGTGTCCTTTATCTTATTATTGGCATATTATATTGATCTCTTTGTGGATGTTAAACCAACCTTGCATTCCTGGATAAATTCCATTGGTCACAATAATATCACTTCCAAATGTTGCTAGATTTTGTCTGCAAATATTTTGTTAAAGAATTTTGCATCTATGGTCATGAGTGATATTGCTTTTCTTTCCTTTTGATGTGTTTTTCTAATTTAATTTGCAGTGAAAATTGAATGGGTTTCATAGAATGAATTGGGGTATTCATTCCTCTATTTTCTGAAAGACTATGTGAAGAATAAATATAATGTCTTTTTTAAAATATTTGACAGCATTTACCAGTGAAGACATTAGAATTTAAGCTTTCCTTTGAGGAAGGAGTTAAAATTTCAAGTTCAAATAATTTGCTTGTTATGTTTATTCAATTCTTTTTCTATTTTTTCTTGAGTTAATTTTGATAATATATGATTAAAAATTTCTCCATTTTCTGTTGGTGGTTAACTTAAAGTATTATATATAGATGTTAATTTACAATGGTGCATCCTTAAACATATATAATACTGGGATGAAATGTTCCTTCAATAAAATTAAAAACAAATATAATCTCAAGGGCAGACTAGAGAAAAATAATTTCTTCATTTTATCTAAGTTGCCTAGTTTATTTGCAAAAATGTACATATATTTTCTTATAATCCTTCAATTTATCACTACCAGTTGTAATATTTCCTTTTTCATTCCTGACTTTGGTAATTTGTTGGATCTTTTCTCTTACTTACTTTAGCTAAATATTTGTCAATTTTGTTGATCTTTTCCAAGAACAAACTTTCCTTTTATGGGTTTTCACTATTGTTCTCTATTTCATTGATATCTGCTCTAATCTTTATTTCTTTGCTTTTGCATCTATTGGGTTTTTCATAGATTTTTTTGAGCATTTTAAAATGGAAGCTTAGATTACAAATTTGAGGCTGTTCTAATATAGGAATATAGAACTATACTTTTCTATCTAAATATGTCTTAGTTTTATTTCATAAGTATGAATATTTCGATTTTAATTTTTGTTTAAACATTTTCTAATTCCTCTGTGATTTCTTCTTTGATGGTGAATTATTTATCATTTTTTCTAATATTTGTGGATTTATTTCTTTTGTCAACTTCTAACTTATTCCATTGTGGTTGGAGAGCATTTTTGGTATAATTTCTATCCATGTAAACTTTATGAACTGGCATCTAGAGAGAAATTTCCTTGGAGAAATTTCTCTGTGTACCTGAAAGAAATGTGTATTCTACAGTCCTTGGGTAGGTGTTCTATAATTTGTTAATTAGTTGAATTGATTGATAGTATTATTTAAGGTTTTTATATCTGTTTCTGTCTAGCTATTCTATTCATTATTAGAGTATAAAAATCTCCAGCTCTGTTAAATTATTTATTTTCCCAATCTGTTGTGACAGCTTTGCCTTATGTTTTTGGAGGCTTTGCTCTTAGATGCATATATATTTATAATTGTTATATCTTCTCGGTGAATTGATTCTTTTATTATTATAAAATGGCCATTATTACTTTAATAATTTTTTATATTAAAACCCATTTTCCTGATATTAAATAGTTCTCCTGCAGACACTGTTTACATGGTTATCTATTTATCTTTCCACATTCAATCTCCTTGTGTCTTTGAGTCTAAGGTGTGACTCCAATAGAAAGCACATATGGTTGAAATGTTTTTTTTTTAAAGGAAAGTTGCAGGCAGGAATGAAGTTGAGCAGGCAGACAGGCAGGAAGAAAGAGGAGGAAGAAGCATTTTATTATTTATTTCACTGAGTTGTTCATCTTGGTTGCTCCCCTGAGTCCTGGGTGGTCAAGCTGGGTTCTTGGAATGTGTGTGGATTGTGCCAGCGGAGAGGACATACTTAGCTTCTAGGTCACCAGGCCAATCTTGCTTTCTTTTATCGAGTTTGACCTTCACTATCTTTTGACTATTTAGACCACTTACAGCTTTATTATATATAAGCAGTTATTTGGTTGGATATATATTTGTCTTTTTACCATTTTCTTATGTCTCCTGTCTTTTTGGTGCCTTTATTCCTTCTTGACAGCCAAGTATCTTTCAGGGTATCTTTTAAAAAACTTCTGTTGATTCTTTAAAAAACATTTTTGGAGTTATTTTCTTCGTAGTTGCTCTTTGCCATCTGCATCTTAACTTATCGTAGTCTACCTCAGATTAATACTAATTTTCAGTAAAATATAGAACTTTATTCCATTCCATTTCCTCATCTCTGTACTGTCATTATCTCATACATTACCTTTATATATGTGTCAATAATATAGCTTTGTAATTGTGCATTTGTATATTTTTATGTCTTTCAAAGATGTTAAGAAATAAGAAAAACATTTATTGAATCCTTTATATTAAAGCACATATTTACTATTGCAGGTGTTCATCATTTCTTCCTGTGGATGCAAATGATCTCAGATATGATTTTTTTCAGCCTGAAGGATTTACTAGAAGATTTATTGCAAAGTAGGTCTGCTAGCAACTCTGGATTCCAATTTTCTCCCCTGAAGATTGTTGTTGGTCCTTTTGCTGCTTTTTTGCTTTGTTTCCTTTCTTAAGTCTGCTTCTGCTTAATAACTTGACCGAGTTGCAGCTGTCTTCTCTGTAATATGTAGCTACAGTGACACTGCTCATATTTTTTTTAATGTTCTTATTTTTATATTTAAATCTGGCTTCCTATGGGTCATTCAGTGCAGCTTAGTAGTCATCAAATGTTTGGATAGAGAATGTGCTCAAACACCTGGAACCGGTAAGACTTCTGTCTTTAATCAATAGATGTGTGTGTCAGGGAGAGCATTCAGTGCTCAGGCTGCTGATCTCTTCAGGTCTCTCCTGCATATACACGCAGTATTCCGGGTTGGCTAGAGGGCTATGGCTGACTTGAACCCTTTCTGATCTCCACTGGGATATATACATAGTCATAATCCTAACCATGAATATTCCTGAGCCTCAGGTTTGTTAAGTAATAGATCATCATTCACCTACAACACTGTGGGGCATATACCTTGCCCCTTCTTTAAATAAAGTAAGTCCCCTTCAACTATAGCTTATTAACTCTTGATATTCAGTGTACTCTCCTTTGACAGGACCTCTGTGTAGACTGAGTGAGTTAGACAGGAGAAGCACTCGATCAGAATGCGAGAGACTTCCACAGTTCTTATCTGCAACCACACCTTGCAGGGAAGACAAAAGTTCAGCAGTTTCTAAACACACATGTTTCTCAGATTAAATATTATATTCATTTGGTCAACTTTCAGAGCACTCAAATGGATTATTTTTTTTCCATTTTGTCCAGCTTTGTAGTTGCTTTTAGTAGAATTTTCCAGTCTCTTCACTTGGCCATAGAAGTCTTGTCTCATATTAATTATTTGAATATCATTTTACTAATCTGAAACATGGATATTCATGTTTCTAAGGCATGACTTGTGTGGGATTATTGTGAGAATCATCTGTGTAATAAGTATTTGGCATGAAGTAAGCCCTAGATAAATACTGATAGGGCCATTGTCCACAACTGAGCGATTTGTGCCCTGAACAAATGTGTTGAGTGTGGGAGCAATGGCAGCTGAGATTCAGTTGATGCTCTGCTAGTCAAATGATAAATTCCAGTATTGGCATATCCTTCTGGGTACAGGCTAAGTCCTTTATCTTGGGCTGGTCCAACAAGCTCACACACAAAAATTCCTTATCAATTTTATGTTTCTTGATTGTTTCTCCTAAACTTTCACTTTATTTTTTCTTTCCATTCTACAGGATAAAGGAACTCCATGACTTTACACATGCATTTAATTGGGGTATTTTCAAAGTTGTAGGCTGTTGCTACGATTGGTGGGTGTGCTGGGAAGAGTATTGCTAATCAGATATCCTGTAGAAACTGAATTTTTAAATTCTTCTGACACACAGGACCCCTTGGGATCCTTATTTCACTCCATCTAGGCACCTGATTCCTTTATGAAGGACCATAATTTCCCATCTTGTCTTTGACCTCAGGAACATAGACGGCAATTAATTTGACTTTACTTTAATTATTCCCTGTAAGATCAGAGGACTTTCAGAATTTGTCATACTCTCTTGTTTCTCTAGAAAATAATGTTTCTTAAATGTATCCTTACACATGTGTAACTCCAGGGTCTGAATTTGTCTTTAAGGGGAGAGGGAGTTTACTCCTATCTATGTGCTGGCCAGTCCTACACTTGTCCCACCCATTCTGCTTCCAAAGATGTGAATGGGAAGATGAGTCAGCTTTTAAGAGGAAGACATATTGAGGCACAAAAAGGAATAGAGGACACAGGGATAGAAGAGGGGAAAACAAGAGAGAAAAAATAAGAGAAAGGAACAAAGCAGCCGTGTGAGGGCTGGCCCATTGCCTGTGACCTCTGGAGGGTTGCCAGGTCAAAGAATTGAGACTCCAAACCTTCTACAAAACCTTCATTTTGAAAGCATTCTTTTAATTGCTCTTTTATTCTTGGATATTCTCAGTGCTTTTGACCTAACTTACAATTAAAGACTCCAATAGGGCATAATCTGTGTTAAGAGCTTGGACACAGGAGGAATAGTGGCATGCACCTACTTTTCCCACACTTGGGAGTACATATGGTGATAGAACTGTGATGGAATAGTCTGTATCTTTTGAATATAAATACATCACATTACTAAATTAAAAAAAAAGAAATTTTAGGAGGGGGAAGTATATAATCTAAGGACTGATATTTAATCATACTTATCTTTGTGTAACCTGAGCAATATTGGACATGGAGGTGTCAATTCTATTCCATTGTTGCAGACATAAAATTTAAAGTCTATCAATTTAGTATTTGGTCACTATTCAGTGAGAAGACCGTTTTCAATGTAGGTGCCCTGTAGTAATTCCTTATTTCCAGCAAGATGTTTCAAATATGCCTTCCACTGCTTCCAGGCGCAGGTGATCACGCGGCTGAGAAGAACCGAGGAGCTTCTCAGGTCCGCCAGAGACACGGGGGTCTGCCACACCAGGTACCAACCGCCTTGATAACAAATAAACCCAACATCCAGCTTATGTCCAAAGAACAACAGCTTCCACAAAAATCAACAGAGAAAGAGCTGATACCCCACAAGTGTGCACTGATCAAGCCTGGCTGACAATCAATACTAGGAATCCCAAAGCAAGAAATAGAAAGAATCAGAACAGATCATAATGTTTAGAAAAGAATAATCCAGACTACTCTTATAGCCACCCCAGTTCAAGTTTCTTGCTAATTCTCTAGCGGGGAGAACTGGACACAGAAATGAAAGCCAATGTATTCTTGAGAGTCTGCTGCGATTCCCTGCATACATGTGTCTGTTTACCATCATGGGTGAGAGCTTAGTCATTCTTGGCAAACTCTTGTCATGTCCCCAAAGTCTGGAGTTTACAAACACCTTAGCAGTTATAAGTGGATACCTGGGCCCAGTAAGACTCCTCTCTTGTCTGATCAAATGCCTAAGTCAAGACAGGGCATCACCCCTTGCTTCTGGGTGCCGTGGCTGTGCTGGCTGCTCTCGGGCCAGGCTGCGTGTGCTTGACCACACCCTTTTCCTGTTTACAGAGCGGCCTCTCATGTATGATTTCCGTTGATTTTTATAACAAGTCGGGAAAGAGAACTGCTGGGGTAAAATGACCCCCAGATCTATCTTCAACTTCCATTGAAACAGTCTTTCTCTATCTTGAATGAATAAAGATTATCTTTCCACTCTAAGTAGGATTACACTGTAGTTATCCCTATTCAAGGGAATTTTATTTTATTCCTCTTTGCAAGGTCTTGGCTTTGCTTCAAATCTCTTCGAGCATAAATTCAGAGCAGCTCATGACTTTTCTTAAACTGAGCCCATATTTCTTTAAGATGTGTCCTATCTGAGCCATTTGATAGATAGAAATCAGTGAGGCTAAAAGATCCAGAGAGCAGTAATAAGCGGATCTTAATAAGAGGAAATCAGGAAGTCAAAAAGAGCTTTACACACTCTGACAGACATTCCAGGCTTGCCCACTCAATTTACCATTAAAAGACGGAGGCCTGAGGTCACATGTCGGCAACTGGCAACTTCTGACCCTCCACTCAGTGACCCTTCCATTTCTGAAAAACAGTGCTGGCTGCAGTGACCTCATCGCCCTGCTCATGCTGACCGCACTGAGGGCACCCACATGCAAACCCCTCTGCGGCTGCCTCAGGCAGTGTCCCCGCCCTGCTGACAACAAGACAAGTGGGTTTCCCAAGGCCCTTCTGAAGAACTGCCCCCACTGAGACCACAGCGGTTGTGTCCCAGACAGAGCGCACGTCCCCGGATCACTGATGTGTGGACAACGTCCTGACCTTCTGCGTGTCCTGCCAGCAATCAAGTGAGGATGAGGGGTCTGTAAAGAGACCTGGGCAACATCATCTTCTAGGAAGAATTGGCTCTCACAGGAAGAAAATGATGTGATGTTTAGAAACTGGTATTTAAAACCTGGCTCGACCACACACTGGCTGTGTAGACCTGAGTAACGTACTCTCTAAACATGCATCCATGGGTCCAGAAACACTCAGTGAATGTCTATTTGATACCAGGTTTAGGATCAGGTTCTTGGGATATCACCCTGAATGAGAAAGACTGTTTCCTCTCTCTGAAGCTTGCTCTTCAGCGTTAATTGACCAGCCTACACATGAGGGACTTTAGGGACAGTAATGATAACCATCTTGCTGTATTGTGAGAGTCAAACGTGATCGTGGATGGAAACCTACTGCATCAACTGTAGCTCTGCCAGCTTTCTTTCAGGTCGGAGCCCTGGGCCAATCCCTAAGCCCAGCTGACAGCTGACCACAGGCCCTGGGCATGGGGCTTTTCCCCTCCTCCCAGCAACTTCAGACAGGAGCTCCCCAGGAAAAACCCCTGGTGTATCAGCAGCTCCCCGATCCCCGCCATGCACCTCCCCAGGGCCCTGTCAGAGCTCCTCAGGCCTTCTTACCCTCGAAAGCCACGCTCCCAGTTGCGTATTGGTAGCTTCAGCTCCTGCTGCTGCTTCTCTTCTGCTTCTCGTTCAGAGATGTTTGCTCTGTGGCCAGCGGCGGATGTAATCTAGTTGCCCCTCCCAGCAGTAACCCCTTGCACCCCTCTTCCAGCATCTGGAAGGAAGCATGTCTCAGGTGCAGGGAATCCTTGGAGCCCTGCTCTTCTGAGAAGGGCCCCTAGCGCATCGCTTTTCCTCTAAACTTCAGTAAAACTAGCTGAATGAGTTTCTTATCACTGTTCTATCAGATTAGCAGAAAAGCGGTTTAAAACAACACCAAGGTGTGACCTTATAGCTCTGTAGGTCAGAAATCTAAATCGGGTGGGTGGGGATGCATTTCTTCTAGATGAGTTTCTAGGGAGAATCCATTATCTTGCCTTTTGCTGCTTCAAGAACCTTCCTTTTCTTGTAGCCTCGTCCTCGAACTTCAATGCCAGGAGCTACCATGCTGTTATTTCAGGTGAAACTGCTCCCCTTGATTTTAAATGTCCCCTCGACCTAGATTTTAATTTGCACTGCCTTGCATCCAGTAAGGGCTTACTGATATGTTGGTTTAATGAAGAATTCTATGACTTAATGAATAAATAGAATTTAAAATGGATCCAAACCAGCACATAATGAGGTGATCGTCCAATCTCTGTCTCTCTCTGCCCGCTACTTCTGTGATCACTTCATCTCCAACTATGGCTCTTTTGCCTCCCTATTCCCTTGAGGACCCTGGGATCCCACTGGGCCTGCCCAGACAATCACAGAAAATCACATCTGCAAAGGCCCCTCTGCCAGGTAAGGTAACGCAGCCGCAGGTTCCTAGAATTAGGCCTTATTTGGGAGGCCATCATTTTATCTACGAAACTGGTCACAGCCCCTTGCTGGGAGTCCTCCTCGGGCTCCTGAGTTTGAGGCAATAACCTGCTGAATTCTTCTCTGCTCGCAGGTGCAGGAGCACTTCTTTCTTCCCTCCAGGAAGCCACAAGGGTTTCCAGAGGCAATGCTCCCACTTCATGCTGTAGTCCAAGGTGTCGTGAGCCATGGGGCTAATAGCCTTCCAGAAACTTTGGCTAAAGCTGGGGGGATGGGTATCTTTCCTGAGGTTGGAGGGGATCTCTACACTTCTTCACAAATTCTGTGTCAGGTGTGTGATCGGCCTTTGCATTGGTTATGCGGATGGATGGCAGTCTCATATCAGAGCAGGAAATCGCCTTCCTGGTAATCTTATCTAAGATCTTTACCGGACACATGAGGAGCCCAAGATGCTGACAAGTGAAGCGATGCCCTCTATGGCAGAGCTGTGGCGGCAGAGCAGGCCCCTTCTTCCTCCAACTCATGTGCTTCTTTCCTTATCCCACGTACCCCATGGGAAGGGCTGTTAGGGTCAACTAAGGAAGGATGTCATGTTCACAGCTGAAATCTACTCTGTCTCACCAAAGCCTTCCCTCAGAAGCAGAGGAGGCAACAGCTACTGGGGAGGTGGGAAATACTTGACCGACCCCCTGCTCCGGAGGTGAGCATGCCAGCTCATTAAAGCAAGTCTTTCTCTGGAGCTCAAGTCCCAGCTGCCAAGTTGTTACCAGAATCTCATTAGGATGAAAGAATCACAAGTCACAGCTTGTTGATGGGATTGCTCAAGGGTCAAGATCTAAAACCCAGTGACCTTATCACTGGAAGATGAGGGACACGTGTCTGCCAACAGAACCGGCAAACAAACATGGCCTCTCACGGTGCGTCCCAGAATGAGGGGCAGGGATACGAGGCTTCACATAACCCCGGTGACTTTAGTATGATTGGAAGTCACGCTCAAATGAAAGGCATGACCGTCCAGAACCCTGCCGACACGTCTGAAGGGACAGAGGTGGCACTGGAAAGCACGTGTTGATGTCACTCCTGCTAGCTGCTATCTGACCCCTGGGCACATCCTGAGCCCGTGGCCCAGGCGGAGTCCACAGCCACCCTTTCCCTGGCCTCCGGGGTGAGCCAGGGGTGGGGTGGGGTGGGGACTCCGGATTTGTGAGCCAGTGTGAGCTGCCAGTGCCCCACACCCCACCAGGCAGGCAGAAGGCCACCTTCTGGTCTGTCTCACTGCCCTCAGCTGCATTGTATTTTGGTGGCTATTGTGGCGGAAAATAATAATTATTTTTTTTCTCCAAAAAGTCTAAAATAATTCAAAAGAATATAGAATTTAATAGAATATAGTCTGAAATGAGAACTTTCGATCTCCTATTGAAAAATATTAACAGGATTTTATCTTGTTATAAAAGTGATGTGTGGTCAATGGACTCAAATTTGGAAAATACCAAAAGCACACAGAAAAAAACATCAGTCATCTAGAAATAACTCCTACCAC
The DNA here is from genome assembly GCA_004363575.1 of Solenodon paradoxus. Classification (NCBI taxonomy): domain Eukaryota; kingdom Metazoa; phylum Chordata; class Mammalia; order Eulipotyphla; family Solenodontidae; genus Solenodon; species Solenodon paradoxus. The sequence goes on from RJWH01001844.1 coordinate 166,726, forward strand.
TCTTATAGCCCTTTTTACCTTGTGTATATATATAACTTGCTCTTTTACAAAACATATTATACCCCTTGCTTAATCTGTTTTTCAACCTAATCATAGACCTTGGATACTTTTCAACATTATTATTGTTACATAACATAAATAATGTGGCATCATATTTTTATTTAGCTAATCCCTTATTGTTGGGGTATTTAAATTATTTGTTTCTCATCATCATAAATGCCATTACCAAGGCAGTTTTTCAGATAAGCCAGTAGAGAATATTAGGTGGCAACCCTGCATCTTAGGTCTGTCAGTTGGAATGGAAATAAGAACTTCTAAAGAAAAAGGTACCTTTTGATTCTTGAGAGGGCATTAGTATTATTATGAGCAACCAGCCCAGAAAGGATTTCTTTCCTCCCAAGTGTAGACATTCAGAGAAAAGAGACCCAGTGGTCTTTGAAACTTAAGAACTTAAGCAAGATTACAAGGGTTGGGCCTGTCTATGATGCCTTCTCGCCTTCTCGTGGAAGAGTGCCAGGCTGGCATGACCCAGCTGGTGGGAGGAGCCTAAGGATGGGGCAGGGAGGCATCCGTGGCCCTGGGGCAAGGCTGAGGTGCCTGAGCAATGCAGGAAGCAGACCTCATGTATATAGAGAGGACAGATGTCCTACAGTGGTCTCCAAACTGTGTCGGTGATTATGTCTATTTTTATCTAAAAAATTAAGAGAGAAAATAAGCTCTGCTAACATCAGTACACAGTTAGAAACAAATACAGGTGTCTAACTGATGGATATGCACATAGCAGCGGTGCATCTCAGAAGTCTTTTACTGAGGGGCACATGATAAAGTAAGTTTACACCTTAAAACACACACTTGCAGTAGGTAAAGTGGGCAGCACGGGAAGGGACCTCCAGGTTGGGGCAGTCTCCGTTTGGAGCATCCTACTTGAAAGGTGAAAAGAAAAGAACGTTGTCCTGCCCAGAGTAAGTATGTCTGTACACACAGGTGTGTATTTATCAGTCACTCCAATGATACATTTATTTTTTCCTGTTCTAGTTTTCTTTTCTCTCCTGACTGCTCTCCCAGCTTCAATATCCTTCTAAAACCAGAGGTCTTTGATAGAGGCTTCTCATACAGAGCAAGAGAGGCGAGCAACAAATGACTTTCCCATTAACTAGGTCACGTTAATGGTGACCACTAAACCCTGTGGTCAGCACCTGAATGTCAGCCTGCACCAGCACATTTCACCTCTGCAGCTGTGTGGGGCTGGGACGGGAGGCACCCTCCCAGTGCTGGGCTCCAGATCACGCATTCAGTAACCCTGCAGCCCTGAGGCTCCTTCCGACTCCATCTCATTGACATCTGTCCTCATGCCATCTCCTCCCCTTCCTCCTCTGTGGAACTTGCTCTACAGGAAGAGCCGTAAACTCACTAACGTGTAGGTGTTCAGGAATGAAGAGGTTAATTTATGAGGTTCCAATCAATCATCAATAAAGCCTTCGGATGAAGGAGGAAATTTCAGGCAGATGTCCACCACACCAGTTGTCTATCAACAGCCCTGAAGGGTTAGGACCAGAGCATGGGACTTAGAGAAACCCAGTCAGTCAGCTGCAGGCCTCCAATGACAGCAGATGCCAAGGGGGCTGAATTCCGAGAGACATTTCCTAACGAGGCTGTGCCGGAAACTTAAAAGGTATCCCAGGTTCCAGCTACCTCTGGCCTGGAGTCCACTTGAGAGGTGTCCAGGACTCTTTTAAGAATCTTGAAAACCTGTGAGGTTGGGGAAGTCATTGAAGGAAAAATGAAACATGCTGGTATTACTTTGAACCTTACTTCCTGAAGGGCCTAAGAACTCACAGCTCAGCAGAGAGACACTGAATGTCCACATGCCAGCCCACAAGGAAGGGGAGGAAATAAACATGCACTGGGTCCCCAAAAGACATGTCCAAGTCCTAATCTCTGCTATCTATGAAAGTGACTTCATTTGGAAACATGTTTTTTGCAGATGTTAGTTTAGAATCTTGAAATAAGGTCATGCTGCATTTAAGGTGGGCCCTAAATCCAATGTCCCGTGTCCATACAAAAGACAGAGTTGAGGCACAGAGGAGAATGCGACGTGAAGATGAAGGCAAGGATTGGAGCAATGTGTCTACAAGTCAAAGAACATCAAGGATTACCAGCAACTACCAGAAGCTGGAAAAAAGGCAAGGGATGGATTCTTATAAAGGGCCCCCAGAAGGTGCCTACTCTGAAAACCACTTGGTTTCAGACTCTGGTCCTCAGAACTAGGGAAAACATTTCTGTTGTTTTAAGTCATCCAAATTGTGTTAAGCTGCAAGAAACTAACACATAAGGGAACAGGAGTGAACCAAAAAGCTAAATGACCCCATTTGGCATTGTAGTATCTCAGTGTCTACGGCAGCATTCTTAGTCATTCCAGAGCTCTGTGGCAAGGTTGCCCAACCTTCTGAAAACTAGGCCATCTTAGTTTTCTGATATACAGAAGAATCTAGTAGCAGTGTTTCTTCCAGATCCTTCCCCCCAAACAAAGCAAAACACAGCAAAAACTGGAGCAGTAGCATCCTGGAAGAGGGCTGAGTTGACACAGGAAGAATGCCAGCCTCTCATATTTCAGCCCACTCCACTCCTCCCATGTGCATATGAATATGCAGTGGAGAAGGGGACTTCGGAAGGCACCGATCATCTGGTTTCATTTTAAGCTTAGGTTCATGCTAACTTTAAATAAATACAAGTTTCCAAATCATGTCCTTCTAGAGAAGAAAAATGTGTTCCTTTGGCTATGTTTCAAAACACCAAAAGGATTAGCCATCAAGCATGCCCCTGGTTCTTCTTAAAAGGTCGCACAATGTCTCAACCTGATGATTCCTCAAGTTTTTTATTAATATATAACATTGTGTTCCATCAAGATGATCACTTTTTATTATTTTGCTGTTCTGGATTGCATCTCCCTTATTATTCTCAGCTACAGGGGCCATAAATGTAAATCATTCCAAATTTATATTCTTACAGTTCATTGTCTATGACTGATATTATCTTATTGCCTTTTTTTTTGGCCCTTCTATATCTCCTGACAAGAAATATTGCAATTGAGTCTAAATACCACCTAACTAATAAATGTTGACTTAAAAAAACTCTAGTGACTATACTGTCCTAAAAGACATATTACATTACGCATAACTCCTCCTTATCTCCACCACCAGCATTCTTTCTGCCAAAATGACAGAGAAAGTGAAATTCAAAAGAGCAGAGAGTTAGCACTGGGATGTAGGCTTTTTATTGGCCACTGTGCTGTTTGGGCATGTCATTTTGTCTTCCCTCACCTTCAAGGGTTTCCTTGAAGGTCAAGGGACATGAAGATAAATCTACCTGCTTCATGAAGAGTAACTCTGCTTCAGAGAACAGGTAGTAATGTAATGTGTTGGCTCAAAATGTAATGAATAGGCATGACCTGCTGGCTCAGGTGCTAAGCCAGCAACTGGGTGTGGACCATGTAAAACCCAAGGACCTGGGTTCCTGACCTAGTGCTAGGGAACAACTGAAAATAAACAAAGAAGTAAGAAAGTATTTCCTTCTTTTCCTTCCTTAAAATGCTTCACCCTCATCTCCTTTCCTTCCTCTCTTAAAAAAATGAGTAGCCTATTATTGAATACTTGGAGCACCTCAATAAAACTTCACAAGTGTCTGGAAGATGGTTGGAAGACTGGGTCCCATTTCTAAGACTAACTGGCATGAGTACAGATCCCTCCCCAGACCCCAGGAGAAACAGACACAAGTTTCTGAGAATGGTGATATTTCCCCAAAGTTCTGTTTGGATACACTTGTTCACTAAAAAGCTTGACAAAGTGGATTAGGGTCTCCATTGTGACTTTTTCCATGGTTGTTTACAGCATCATCCTTTGTGATGGGTATACTCTTGAGGGAAGAGCAACAGTTTTTCAGAGACATAAAAGTTGGCAACACTGAACTAGAAAATGGATATTCCGATCCTGACTGATTTTATTTAATGGGAAAAGATTCACATTCAATGCATGTACTGGCCATTGGGACCCAGCTTTACAAAAACAAAAAGGTGTCGGCCTATTTCCACATTCAGGAACACTGGGAAGTGAATGCTTTTTTCTTTCTTCCCTCCTCTCTTCTTCTCCCCATCAACGCATGCTGTCTGCACTCAGTATAGAAGCAGATGTCAGAGATCACAAGTACGAAGATGGAGGAGGAGAAACAGGTCAAAGGGTGGCCATGTACAATTGATTGGCCTATTTTTAAAATTTGAAAAGCAATGGCTTTCAAAGCTAAAAAGTTTGGTTCCACAAAATCTGTGGACAATTGCCACTTGTCCTTCTCTCCTGATGTCACTGACCCATGATCATAATTTAATCACTATCAAATAAAAAGAACCTCCAACCTACAATGACCAAAAATGCACATCCTACCAGGACTATTTCTAGAGGTTGGGAGTTGGAATCCAAGGGCACCCCTTGCAGTGGTTAAGGGGAGTAAGACTACAAAGTGGACCCACACCAATGGCACAAGATACCTAGCTATGCCTCAGAATCACCTGAGGAAACTTAAAAACATAAGTAATACAAAACAGAGTTCCATAGAAATTGAAGCAATGCTATACCGATTTCATCCAGCGATGGACAAAACTGACAATTATCTGACTCTAGCAGGCAATAGTGCAGATGTAAAGTTATGGGGAGGAATGCTCATCTATTGTTACTGTGAGTGTAAGCTGCTAGCCTCCTTTGGAAAAGAGACTGGCATAACCTCGTGAAGTGACAGCTGCACCAGCCCCATGACCCAGCAGTTCCAGTCCTAGCTTTGAGCTCCAGAGAAACTCGTTAACTTGGGCCTGCATCAGAGACAGGCACAGAAATGCTTACAGGAGTGCTGCTGGTAATAGCACAGACTGGAAACTGCCCAAATGTCTAATGACGGCAGAAGAGCTAATTCGCAGTATTTTCATGCAATGGATTCAAAACAAAATGAACCATCACTCCATGCATCAAGAAGGACAAATCACAAAATAACAGCATTATTTTTTTGTTTTGAAGGTGACAAACCTAATCGATTTGTTGCTTGAGTATATACATGTATGTATATATATGTATATATGTACATATATATGAAAATATATGGAGATATATCTATATGAGGATATACATGGATATATATGTATATGTATATGTGTATATATATATATATATATATATATATATGGCAGGGCCATAGAAAAAAACGAGTTACTAACATCAAATACAGGATGCTGGTTACCTCAGAGGGGAAAGGAGAAATTGTTGACATAGGCAGGGGACAAAAAAGGCTGCAAAGGGACCAAGAATGTTCACATTCTTATGCTTGGTGGTGAGAATACAGTGCTGATTTTATTGTAAACTTTCATCCATGCGTACATAGTTTATCTCCTTGCATGAACATGCTAGGCTTTCCAATAACACCTTAAAATATATAGATTTCTAGGCTCTATCTCAGAGCTACTGGAACAGAATCTCAGGCTGTGGGCCCAGGCAATAATTTTTATAAATTCTCCAGAACATTCTCATGCACCATTGGGTTAAGAGACACTCAGCGTCCAACACCCTACTCCACAACACACATCAAGGGGAAAAGCAACTTTAAACAGTACATCAGGATTAACCAATTTCAAGAGAGTCATCAAAACAGGAAAAGCCAGCTGTGGAGAGTGTGTGGAAAGGAAAGATGCCTCTCAGCGCGGAGTTCCAGGCTGATGCAAAAGCCTGAGCACATTAGTTATTTTCGTGCCACCTCCAACCTCCCCTGTGAGATTCCTAGTGGCAGGAGTCTGGGAAAGTCACCCCAAGAACTGGGCCACCAGGCAGGTGCTTCCAAATAGAAAGTGCCCTCATCCAGACTCTTCCCAGCAGACATCCAGACCTGGACCCACGCGGACAAGGTGTGTGAGCAATAGCTAGCCGCTTTCCCTCTCTGAGCCTCTGCTTCCTTCTCTGCCCTGTCTCGCTCATCAAGTCAGAATCCAATGAGACAGGGCAGATGGAAGTACTTTGCAAAACAAAAATACTACTCTGAATATCCAGTAAGTCTGCTGCTATTTCCGTAATTCTTTCTTCTGAAACATATACTGTCAATTTTCGGTCAGGAGAGTTTTCTGGGCCTAAAGAATTGGGAGATCTGAGATTTGACTTAAAAAGAACTGAAGACTAGAAGGTAGCTTAGAACTTCCACATCTCTCTCTCTAAAAACTCAGCAAATATTTAAGAAGCACCACTACTCACCCAGAGCTTACCTCTCCAAGCCCCTGATCATTTGAAGGAATGTTTGTAAGTAACTCAGGATGCTCAAAGCACCATGCAAAGCTATTACGCAGCCCGACTATTTGTGTTCCGAAACGAACACAACCCAGTTCTGCCACACCTTTCAAATCAGGGTTGCCCGATTTAGCAAATAATGATGCGGGACACCTAATGACATCTTGAATCGGTAAGTAAAAAAGGAACGATTTTTAATATAAGCATGTCCCAACAACTGAACCTCAAATTGAACAGTGATCTGCATTTCATCTGGTGACCCTCTTCTAAGTGGACAAACAGATCAGCACTTTCTCCAACACCTGACACAGGAAAATCCACGTGAAAGAGAGTTAGGAACCCTACCTCCTTACTTAGTAAAGGAGTAAAGGGTTGGATTGACACTGAAATTGGAACTGCATCGTTCCTTTTCTTAGATGTACCAAGAGGACGTGGAGCAGCATACATATTAAAGGCAGGTGTCATGGGAAACGGGTAGAGTAGGGGGCAGGAAGCCTCAAACGTTCCAACAGAAATAGACCCCCCAGCCTGTCCCGGCAGTGCAGGACACTTGCAGCGGCCTCCACCCTTACCTCTGGGTATCTCGCTCGAGCGCTCTGCACCAGGCACATCCAGCAGGTCCATCTGAGCGGCCTCCTCCGAGGGCACACGGCGCCAGGACCAGCTCTGGTTCCCAAGGTCATGCAGTGGAGGGGAATACTCCAGCTCACAGGGGAAGTCAAAACTGCACTCCAGACCTGCAATGACAGCCGAGTCAGTGGCATGCGGGTCTCCCAAATGGCATCTTCCAGCCCACTCCTCCCTCCTCGTCAAAAAGTCAACCCTCATTTCTTCCATAACCTTCAACCTCCAACCTTCTGGCGAGTTGTCAGTTCGGTCAGTGGCTAGGTGCCGATGATGAAAAGGGGGCTAAGGAAGAAACAGTTGCTCTTTTTCTAAACTCTGGTTATGGGAGGATTCTCGGAGAACACAGGTAAAATGAGCAAGTAGGCAGGTCCAAGAGAGGCTCTGCACTCTGTGAGGCAGTCTGGTGACAGGGAGAGAGCCTGAGTCAAATGGGCAGAGGCTGGCTTTGCCACCAGAGGAGTCGAATCCAGCTCTGCCCTTTATAGCTGAGTGACTCCAGAAAGGAAGACTAACCTCTCTGGTCCCCAACTTCCTCACCTGCACATCAAGGGTAATGTCAGCTCCCTCTCAAGTTTACTATGAGAAGTGGAAGAATAATGTATTATTTGTACAGGAGCCTGGTCCAGAGGCAATGCTCAGGAAAAATCCTAGTCACGTCCTCAGAAGAGGAAGGTCAAAGGGAAATTTAAGTTTTATTCTCAGTCATATTTGCCAGTCTTGCCATCTACCCTTCAATCCTCACCGCTCCAGAAGAGAAGCTGAATGTTATGATAGCTAACAAGCGTTTATTCTCTCTTGAGAGGGAATGGGGGCTGTCATCTGTTAAGGAGAGAGAGGCCAGGGAGGCAGGAAGAGACTGCACGCTAGGACTTACATCCTTCCTTGTGCTTCTTTGGGAGGACTCATCCTTGTACCCAAATCATCCATGTCTATGTAATTTTAGGATACACTCACCTTCTCTTTTCCCCTCCTTGCTCATTGTACAATATCCAAAGTGGCTGAAGTATTGGGTACTGACAGGTTCTCGGTGCTCACGGATGGATCAACAGAACATACCCCCCGTGCAATTTATTCAGTCTCCTTTTACTTCATCATCTTCCCTTAGTCATGGGGAGGTGAGGACAGGGAATGTGTGCTACAGTCAGACTGAGGCTTGGTCAGTTTATTTCATGTGTGGACCTCGGTGCCCTCTCTGAAAAATCAGATGTTTAGACTAGAAGATTCTAGAAACGATCACCCAGAAAAACCTGAGTTCCAGCGCCAGCTCTCTCACTGTACTGACTATAAGCCTCTTGACCTCTCTGGTCAAGTTCCTCAGATACAAAATGACAACCAAATCATATGTTTTCTAAATCCTTCTTGATTTGATTTTTTCAAGAAAGTTATGAATATGCTATTTCCTTAGCAGTTGACAGACAAGAAGTAAAGCTCAAGCAAGTGATTAGATTAGGGGGCTTTTAGAGTATTTTAAGACAAGAAAGAGGGACTTCAAGGGATGAGACTGGATTGACTCTTAAGATTCCAAAGTCCATGCCCTCAGAAGGATAATAACTAATTTGATAAATCAATCTGTGTGGTGGTGCTAATGGATACTAACTCCCAATTAGCATCATGCATCTTCACAACAGCTTCTGGGGTTTTTGCTATCTCGATCTCCAAGATGAGCCTGGCAGCTGGGAATTTCAGAACACAGAGGAGCAGGAGGGTCCATTCTGATGCAGACAGGCAGTCACTAGACTGTCCTTTAATCACGTCCATGGGCAGCTGGCCCTGCCCTGAGTGGGAATTAAATAATTTCCTTTGACACTGGACAAACTCATTACGTTTAGAGGGGGTAAAGAAAAAATTCTTCAATTACATACTTCTATTAAGTATCTTTCTGCTTCTCAGCCAGTCGAGATTTATGCAGCAGCCATTCTCCAAGAGCGGCCACCCTTCTGGTTTAAGGTTAATACCACTCACCCTTTCATGATTCAGACAATTCACCTTTCCAATGGCAAGCTGACTCAAGCAGAGCTAGCCTTGTTGGAGCTGACATGCCACTTGCTTCTTACATATTTTATCCATCTTGAAGACATTCTACCTACCTCTGGGGGCTGAGCTGCTGCCGTAAGTTGGTGTTCATGAATTATAGGCTGCCTTAATCATCAAAAACAGGCACCTGCTTTTGACAGCAGAATGTAAGGACGAAACTGATCAAATATTCGCTATTTTGCAGCACAAAAATGATCCTTCAGTGAAAGGTATTGCCATTAAATCTGGCTCCATTGGGGAGGGTAAAAGAGACATAAATGAATGATCAAGTCAGAGGATGGAAGAGAAATCTATTGGCCACCCCATCCCAAACCAACAACTCTTGGTGCCTTTCCCAAAGCCTGGACTTCTGTGGCCCATTCTCTATCTTGATTTTTCTCCTCCAATTATAGTCATCCCATTTCTATTTGGGAACAGAGGTGTGTCATGACAGTTTAGAAAATGCCTGGCAAATGTGCCTTATGTATTTATTTGCAGAGCAGGCAACAGATATACAAATACCAGCAGCGATCATCAATGTGGAATCTCTGAACTTCAGAGAGAGTGATCATTGCCTCTGCGCCAGCTCATGCCTGGTAAAATAGGCTAGGCAGATACTCCACATGATGATATGAGTTCATTTTTACATTCCTGCTCTGAAGAAACTTCCATTTTGTTGTCAAAGCTTTAAACAGTAATAGAGTTACTATTACTGCTCATTTTGGGTGAAATTGAATCGGGCTTTTCCACATTCTAATTTAACTTCTTATAAGACATCAAGACACAGGTTCTCTCGCCTAAGCAAGTCCCGGTGTCTTTCAAGCAATAATATCTGGGACTCATCTTCTCTAAAAATACCAGGTTAACGTTCACTTTCTTTGTGCCTTTTTCAAGGTTCTCATCTAGGTATGTCTCAATTCTCTCTCCTTCACCTTCTCTGACTCAGTCCCTATGAGGTGGGGACTGTAGAGTTTATTTTACAGTCAAGACTCAGAGAGCTCTAGGTCCCCAGGGAAGTGCTCAGCAGTAAGAAACCCAGTGACAAAGGTGGGTCCATGCCCAAGGGAAGAAGCTGGAATAGAATTCCCTGAGCGGTCTGCCAGGGACTGTGTGAGGCTTTTTCCTGACATACATCATTATGAGCAACATTGAAAAGTGGACTATGTCTTCGTATTACACATGAGAAAAGTGGGGCTCAGAAAGTCCACTCTTCTAGTCCAAAGATCAAAGGACTACCTGGAGGCTGAATGAGAATGTGACATAGGACTGGATAAGGCTCAAAATCCAAGTATTTTTCATCGGACCTCCACAGCTTCAGAATCGCAATCCAGGGTCAATAGGCTATATTATAATTAAAAAGTTTATATTTTGATTACTGTTAGAACCAAAGTTCACAATCTCTTCATATCTTTAAAGGGATCCCCACTATTTTAAGGGGAAAGATCTGTATTTCCTCAATGTAGGCCCACTGAGCAGAGTGACTGTGACCTTCAGAAGAATCTAGAACCCACCACAACTCTGCGCACCTAGTTGGATGTAGAATAATCCAACTATTGGGGAAAAAAAGGCACCTAGAAAGATACACTTTCTAGAACCTGCTAATCACATAGTTGAAATCACTAGGCCCACTTTCTAGTTTGTCATGGGATTACTATAAAATCATGGAAACTTCTGGGAACGATTGGCCTGCTGGGAAGAGTGTCAAGTCTCGTGGAGAGAAATGTCTTGCTAGAGCCTTGATGATGGTCTAAGGTTCAGTCGCAGCTGAGGGACTCCAGTGAACCCATTCCCCTCTCTTTGCCCAGTTTTCTGCATTTAAAAGATAAAATACATGGGGCACATGGCCTTCATGGTGCCTGCCACCTCTGAAGGTCAGTGGTTCTAGTGGGCTCACCCTGGACCAACACAACCCAACCCACAAACCAGAATCACTTTCACCACCTCTAAATGAGGGCTGTTCTAATCCCTAGAAGCAGATTCCTTACCATAGGAGGCTAAATGTGTATTATACTCAATCGGGATTTAGTTTATCTCAAGATTCTCAAGGAACTAAGAAGGAAAGTTCTGGTAAGTTCTACAGATGACTCTTCCAGGGTGAGTGTGAACATAGTGTGAGTATGTGTGTGAGTGTGTGTGTGTGCGCATGGATTTTTTTTTTTTAATTAATTTGCACCCATAACTGAAACCTTGCAGGGGATGAGTCACATTCCAAAAACTGTGCTGGTAACAGTTAGCTTTAAGACCCTGTTCTAGTACACAATGCAGCCATTCAAAAGAACGTTCTAGTAACTTACCAGAAAAACCCTGAGGTGGTACCCTTCTCCTTTATCAAACCTTCTTAGCTATAGAGGAGTTGGCACTGACCACCCATTTTGACACTGAGTCTAACCTCTAAGAAAAGCACAAATGTCATGTCCAACGTTCATGTCGAGGAAGCCAGCATCAGTCACCTGGGCAAAGATGGGGTCTTTCCCACCTGAGCTGCATGAAGGACACTGCATGGAAGTCCATCACTGTCCGTAACACCACAGAAAGGATCAGGGACTTGGGGGGCGTATAACTGAGGGTCTCTTTTGGTGGTCTTAGAAACCCCATAATCCTCCAGTGGTAATACTATCATCACAGTCCCCTCAAAATCCCTCCGAGCAATGTCTTTGGTGCTTCCTTCAGCCTGACTCTGAAAACGCAGGGATCTCCCATCTATTCCCTCAGTCTCTTTGAATCAGTTCAGGTTAGGGCACAGTTTTTGAGACAACCTCTCAAGGATGGTCAATTTTTAGGTGACCACAGGGTGACAGGAGCTTTAGGAGCAGCTGCCCTGGGACATGTCCACAGGGACAACTGGTTGACATTGCTCAGTCTTGACCTACCACTAGCTTTGGGAGCAAATATTGCAGAGCAAAAAGTTGAGTCGTAAAAAGGAAAACTCCATGGTTATTATTCCCACAATGTTTTGCCTTTGTTTACCTTGTCTCTTAATGTAGTGTTTCAGAAGTGGAGGGAGAACTCTGGCAACAGGGGTGTTGCTTTTATAGACACACCCCAAGCCCTAGGGGAGAAACTTCATAAGGCCTTGGGAAATAGTTTCATTTTTGATAACATTTACTGAGGATTTACTATGGTCAGGCACTACGCCAGGCACCTTACATCATAATCTAATTTTGTTCCTAAGAAGTAGGCAGGACTTTTATCCCCAGTTAACAGATAGACAGGGGCTTAGAGAAGTGAAATCACATCTGAGGCTCCTCAGACAGGACGCAACCGAGTGGACTTTTGCCCACCTGCTTCCTCTCTGGCACCTGAGGCCTTGACTTCAGTATCTCACAAACTGGGAATTGTGAATTTAAAAAGGAGCAGATTTCAATGTGAGTCGAGACTTGCAGTCAAGCAGGGAAGAAACTAGACCCACAGAGGGGCGGGTGGGCCACACTGGAGGCAGGACTGAAACAGACATTTTAGCTGTCCTTGAAGAAAAGCCCTGAGTAAGCACTGAGTCAGAGGACACATTTCCAAAATCCAAGTCTTCACTCCACTGTGTGGGGGGCAAGGAAGTCAAGGTTATGTGTACAGGAAGGCCCAGCGCTCATATGTTCCCATCTAGATCACCTGACATGTTCCAGGAAATCTACTGTGTTTCTTGGATAGGGCTAGGGGTCCTTTGGAGGGGACAGTGGGTCGGGTGGGCAAGATTTCTATAGCATCAGGGGTCCTGATTATCAAACTGAATACTTGGCCATGGGTTCTACACCTGAAAACAGAATCAGGGTTACTACCAGTTGAAAAGTATGGCAATATGATTGTGATTTTTGTCTTGGGGTCATGTTCCTGCTAAAAATGCTTTCCTGTATCTAGTTATCTTGACCCGATGTTTAACTGTGGGGATGCAGATGGCCTGAAGTTGGGCCTGACACTCCTTACTTGTTGAATGGTGATATCTATGGATCCACCCAGCCCTACAATTCTGTCCTATGTGTCTATGTCCGTAAGTCTTATTCATTAAGTGACCTTAATATTGCTATGATTGTTTCTCAATGGCAGAGCACAAGACTTGAGATTGAACTCCATTCTGCCATCTGTCAGGTAGGTGGCGGACTCCCCCGACCCTTTAAGCCAAAGTCATCTCAGTAGTAAGACTGATGTTCCCAAACTGCATGTGCTTGAATGGAGAAAGTCCTAATGCACATCAGTTGATTCATAATTTGCATAGCCATGTCCTTTTTTGAACATGGCTCCCTAATTACCACAAGAATTAGTTTTATGATTTTATATATATATATATATATACATATCTCCAACTCATGGCAACGACCATCCCCTCCATATTTTGTTGCACAGATGGTCCCCAACTTATGATAGTTCAACTTGTGATTTTTTTTTGACTTTATGATGACGTAAAAGAACATTCAGGAGAAATTGATGACCCTGTTGCTGTTGCATCCCCATCATTTAGCATCATTTATTCATTTCAGTTCAACACTTGGAACATTCTTCAGGCCTAGTGTGCTTCCAGCTGGATATGTTATTGGCGAGAACCCATACAACCATTCGGTTTTTCACTTTCAGTACAGTACTCAATAAATTACAGGAGCTCTTCGAACTGTATCGTAAACCACGGCCAGTGTCAGATGCTTTTGCACAACTGTCGTTAGTGTAAATGCTCTGAGCGTGTTTCAAGTAGATTAAGCTGAACTATGCTAGGATATTTGAGATGTTAGGTGTACTGAATGCATTTCGACTTAACAGTATTTTCAACTTAGTGCGGGCGCATCTGAGAGAACCTTATCCCAAATTAAGGAAGAACTGTGCCACGTCAGCCTGTCTACTTTTAAGTTATTGTCAGAGTCAGAGACTTTGGGAATGTGAAGTTATAGTTGAAGGCAACTAGTTCTCCCAAAGGTCTGGTGAAAAACAGAGAACCCAGTTCACGGAAAATATATACCCAGGGTCATGGGGGTGATCAGAAAATCCTCTGCACACAGTGTAGAGGGCACCCCTTTTGACTGTGGAGATCTTTCAGAACGCCACCCTCTTAAGGCAGCAGCAGGTCTGGGCCGGCCTGAACATCAGAGTGACTGAATCCCCAGCCTCACTTCCTCAGGCTCAGCTTGCTGACTCATTGAAGCTGACGCTGGATTGCTTCACAGGTGTTATGTACAAAGACCAATGTCTTCCTGATCAGCCAGATTTGTGTATTCAATAAAGAACCCTATGAAGCATCCTGCGCATGTGATGCTTTTCTTACAGGTGGTCTTTAGAGGTTATGAAATAGATTCATATTTGAAACTAGAGTTTAATACATAAAGCCCAGAAACCAGGCTTCTCAAACACTGGCAGTTCTTAAGGACTGTATCAGCTCAAGGGAAATTTTTGTGACCACCAATCCTGAGGAAGAAGGCAGGGTGCTCCTTTCCTCCAGGGATTCTCCAGAACATCCCAAGAGCCAATTTTCAGTTATGAGGAATTTTTGGGACCATGTGAGATGAAGGAACTGAGACCCTGAGGCAGGATGGGGTTTGTCAAATGATACACGGTGGATGGGTGCAGAATTTATGTTGACACCTGGAGCTGCATATTATATAATTATTATTATTATTACTGTTAATCAAAGCTGTAGGTAACCAACAAACAAAAATATCTTAAATAATGTGGAAAATTCTTAAAAATGTAGTAAGCTGGAGTAAGCTGGTAAAAATATACCTGGCTAAGTTTCAAATATCTCTCAATGATTTTATAGCTCAAATAATCTCCAACAGATTTTCTGGCTTCTCTCATCCTAGTGGCACTCCTCTGCCAACAAGCATCTCTTTGAGCGTTCCTGGAAGCTCTCTGCTGGAGAGCAGGTTGGTGCGCTGGCCAGAAGGATCAGTGGCCTGAGAGTGGAGGGGAAAGATCTCCAGGGAATTCTTAGAACTCTTCCAGCTGTGGGTCAATCAGGCTTGGGTTTTCTGACAAATAATTTAATCACAAGAGTCTTGGTTTCCTTGTGCAAAAAACCAGGGACAATTATTATGATAATGATGCCACCTAAAAAAATAAGAATAACTGCTGTGATGACTGAATAAGGCATGGAGTAGAGAAGGGATTTCTTAACCATGAGACACTGTATATGGATAGTCTTACCAACTCAACCCCAAAACATAAGACACATCACTGAGGTTTCCTATGCTTTAGACTTTCCACAGGGAAGCTAGGGCTGAGATAAAGCAACTTGACCTCAGAGAACCCAGGGAGATGCAGACCAGAAAGTGTATTCTCCCTTGACCATTTTATGTCAGAAATTCTAGGGGCACCAGGATGTCAGTAGGAGCATAGATCCTGGAAGGGATCATGCTGCCCAAGGCAGAAACTTGGCTCTGTCAATTTACCAGCTCTGTGCCTCCATTTTTTTCACCTGTGAAATAGGGACTTAAGCAGAGACCACCCAGGGAATTGTGAGGAGGATTAAATGTGATGTGTACATCAAACTCCTAACCTGATGACTGGTGCATAGTTTGGGTATTATTAAATGGTGGCAGTTACCACTATGGCTCTTCAGGTGGCTCCAGAAGTCAGCCGTGGTGCAAAGGAGAGACAGAGAAGCATATCCAGCATTGAAAGCTGAAAGATCGGATTATGTCAAACCTTGTTGAATCTCCAAACTCAAATGCTGCTTTTTGATGTGCTGATCAAGCTTCACTTTGGAAGTAAAGTCACACGACACCTTGAAGAAGTCCTAGAAAGATCTGGGTTCTAGTCCCAGCTCTGTGGTATGACTTTAAGCAAAAGTAAAGTGGTAGAAAAAAATGATTCCTAGGTCTCTTCCATCACAACCATTCTAAGATCAATTTCCCTTAGGGGAAGATGGTCAAAACAAACTCTCTAACTTGACTCTAAACAGCTTGTCAAAAGAATCTCGATAACCCTAACTTCTAGCCCAGGACTGGATGATAGAGAACTTCTATTCCATCCTTCTGGATTATCTCCTAAAGGGGCACTTACCCTATCAGTCATCTTTGATAGTAATTCACCAACCTCCATCAACATCTGGTCACTTGCTTTTTAAGACTAAGTACCCAGCCTGTCCCCTGCCCACCCCCACCCCACCCTCAACCAATATTCATTTGTCTTGGGGCCCCAGAACTGAAATCCTCTCTTCCTTCCCACCAGCTTGCTCCCTAGAATGTATCTGGGAACCAATCACCCAGTTCAGGACATCTGTTTAGTGTACTTATAATCAAGCTGCAGCGAAGAAGGGCCAAGTCTCCTTCAATTGATTAATTATATAAACACAGCCCCAGAAGACAGTCTCAGAAGCGTGTGTGTATGCCTGCATGCCCATGATGGTAGAAGATAAGTACAGAAAGTTTAATTCTCATTTCTCTGATCTGTGGCTATAAATATATTACAGATAGAAGAAAGGGAATGCTGCTCTTCATTCTGGACCTGAAAAGTGAAAATAACCAAAATCCCAGACCTTTGAAGTTAAGTAGCTCAGTTTTCTCATTTTACAGATGAGAAAACTGAGGCTCAGGAGAGGGAAGTGATTTGGCCCAGGAAGCACAGTGCAGGATCTGAAGAAATACGAGAGCTGATGTGAAAACCCAGATTGGCTTTGCAGGCCCGCTCCCTGCCTTCATGCAGCTTGTGGGGCATCTAACAGAACGAAGCTGGGTCCAGAGAGCACATACCTTATGCACCACTCAGCATGACATCCGTTTACACGGGTTAGTTCCTACAGCCAGAGTGCTGAAGGAGAACTCCGAGAAAAGCAGCCTCCACAATAACCAAGGAAGTTGATGGCCACTGGAGTATTCCACCTTAGAACTAACAAGATGGCCCTCCTCTCTACTCTGTCCCTTATGGGGAGGGTCTGCTGGACGTTGGAGGTGAATGTGGAGTTATTCCCTGGTGCCACTCACAAAACACTGCTAGATATCTGGCTGCCTAGCACACTGTGCCCTCAGGGACAGACTTCCAGTCCAGTAGGGAAGATGAACTTTCTCACACTGAACTCTCATAGTGTGCAGAAGACATGGGGACACAAAACATAGCCTTTCTGCCTAGGAGGATGAGAGAGCCACAGAGGAGGCAACTTTTGGGTGGTATCTCGAGGGGTAAAAGGATTTTGACAGATGGTATAGATTTTCAAGGATGGTAATTAAGAAAAGAGGAAGGAATAAGGCATATAGGGAAATAATATTCATAGTTTAGTGTAGTTGTATCAATTCTGAAGCTGGATTATGTGGTATTCAAATTCAAAGGGATGATATCATGATTAAAAGGTAAAATGCTTTAAGTTCCAGAGGGAAAAACTAGGGGCTTAAAGAGTTTTAAGCAAGTAAAACCATGTTCCCAAAGTGCAGGCCCTTAGCCTCTCACTGAAATGGGTCCCAATTCTCTTTGGAAAGCATTAGTAATACACCACTTCCAGACACATGGAATCTGTCCTTGTAGCCTTCACAATGCTGCTGTCAGGAATCATGACCATTCCTAACTTTCAAATCATAAAGAGAATCAAAGAGGACTGTTTCCTGACTGAAGGTAATAAAACTCACAAAAATCGAAAATGGGAATTAATTCTGCACTTAAGATCTTAACTTAAGCGTCTTCACCACCAGACTGTGCTTTCCTTCCAGACAGGCTGAAAGACTTGCTAGCTTGGATATTATAGAAGAAATTTAAACAGACAACTCAGAGGTGAATGAAAGATCTGTGGTTCCCAAGAATAGTCTTACAGTCAGGACTTCCCAGAACCTTATTTTTAAGAAATCCTCTAGGTGTATTTGAGGCAATTAGACTGATATTGACCATGAGCTCATCCACATCAGGACAGTATTGACCCCACACTGATACTGCCTTGAGGACAGGATAGAGACCTGAGGAATTGAAGTGATGAGATACATAAGGCAACAGTCAGGGGTGACATGAGAGGAAATGCTTATCACCCAAGTAGGAAAAAAATCTGGACCGTGGCCCAGGCGTCTGCCGTGGAGGACTCAGGTGTGGACTCTCCCATGCAGATGACCTGAGTTTCAACCTCAGTCTTATCACTTGTCTGGGCTGATGACTGACCTCTCGAGGCCTCAGTTTTCTCATTGAAATGCATGAGGTTATTTGATCAGAATTTTGTGGGCACTGTCAGCTCACGATTTCTATTAATCTCTCATCTAATAAATTATTCTAGTCATTTACTGAAATGGGTTGGTTAAAGTCCTGTTCATCTGAGGTTTCTTCTGACAGAAAGTTTTACATCTGATGTTGCTCTTGACAAAACATTTCATTTTTCTCACTCTTGATCAGTCAATTTCCTGCATATGTTTTAGACACATGTCTTTCTAGGCTGGTTAGAAATGCTCTGTATACAATATCTCAGATGTCCTAAAGCTGTCAAAACGAAAATTCCTCATCTTACTCATATCTGCTGAATATGCTATTTTAGATTGAGAAGAGAAAAAATAACCCCTGCCAAAAGTAGTTAAAGTCACCGCTTTTAATTCTAAGTCAGACTTATGTCCAGCTAGGAAATGTTCTCCCCTTAGACCATCTTTCCTGGAACCATTAATACAACTGTAGCATGAGAGGGCTGATGGGAACATGCCTAGCCTTCACTTGAACAGAACCTCAAGGGCTGAAAAGCTACAGACTAGGGATTGAGAGATCTAAGGAAGCTCCCAGCTAATTCATGGATTTTTTTTTTCTTTTTGCAAATATTGCAATTCCATCTAGTGTACATTTATTGAGAACTCAACTGATTACAAAACAAAGGATTAAGTATGTGGATATGAAAGGGAAAAAGATGTGGATTCCTTGACCTCTAAAAGCTTACATTCTGGGAACTGTAATGATTCAGGGTCACAAACATTTAAAGAAAAATATGGTATCATACAAAGCAAAGTAGTGTGGGAAAGCATTATACAATCTTCCTGGTGAGAAAATGGGGAGGGAATGACATCCAAAATTATGCAGACTGTTCTAATTGAGGGCCATCGGCTGCTGGGTATGAATCCCTACTGTATGGTTTCCAAACGGAAGCTCTAGTGAATCTACCAAGCGTACTTAAAAGTCTTGTTTCCAAAACCTTCCTACTCATTGTGATGGTTCATTGGGTCCAGAGGCACTGTAAACACATACGAAATAACAATACAAATATTTAAGAAATGCCTTCCAGATGGATATTTGGTACCATCTTAGATAAGACTAGACTAGAATCTTTATGAGTAGAGGCAAAGAGCTTAGCAAACTGTGGATCTTTATGGATGAGTACATGTAAGATAGATGGATGGTTGAATGATACACAGATGGACAGACAGATAAACAGTGACATTTAACATTTTCTCTGCCTTCTTTGTAAGTTAGACTCTTCTATGATTGTTTTATCAGGTGGCCTAGTTTATGCTTGGGCCATAAGAGGGATTAAATAAAGAATAGGAAAGAGATTTAATTGAAAAGAAACATCAGAGTAGTCATGAGTTTTGTGAGAATGGGTCCAAGAGGATTCTTGGAGAATTTAAGATGTTTGGGAATAACCATTTTCTATACAAGTCAGAGTCTTCAAGAAGGGTATGACACCACCAACTGTTATCAAAGAAATTCCATCCAATGGTTCCATCAAAAAAATTCCAAGGAGAAAGAGATATCAGGGTGACCTGCAGTTTCAGGAAAAGCTCTGTGTGGGGGCAGGCACTGAGCTAGAAGCAGGTATGCTTTGGAAAAAAACCAAGTGGTAACAAACTGGAATAAAAAGGCAGGAAACAGGGGAGAGGGAAGAAAAATGCAAAAACATAAAAGATATTTACCAAAATGAGGAAAGATTCTCAAGTCCTTGTTCTACTTTATCTTCAGGGGACTTAGACAATGTTGATTATTCCTACATTTAAATTCTGCATCTCTCTGGTTTCCGTGGTTATACCACCTCCTGTTTCTTCTCCTGTCTTTCCTATTTCTCCATCTCCAACCATCATGCTCCTTTTCCTCTGCTTACCTCTTCAGAGCAATATTCTGAATCTCTTCCAGTTCTTCATCCTCGGATCACAAGCTTCAGTCAGACTCTATGCTAATGTCTCTCCTTCTCATCTCTCTCCTCAAAACCAAGACCTAGATTTTGACTCTCTGCTGGCCATCTTCTCTGAGATGGTCTGAAGACACTTCAAATAGCAGCATCTCAGCACTTCTTCTCTCCCTCTTGATATCATAATGACCATTTCTCTTCACCAATTGTTTGTCCCTCTCCCTATTTCAGTTAACAGGATCTCCATCTACTCAATCTGGACTCTTGTGAGGGGCAACCATGTCATGCTCACCCTATAGTCAGAATCTCTCTCACATGGCCCTCGTTTTTCCTTTTGTAGCCTATGCTCTAATATAGAGTCATGGCTAAACCCTGGGTCATGGGGCTAAACACCACAATGCAACTGTTTTTCCAGCTTCATCCCTGCTGCCTCCACCTTGGTCCTAATATGCTATGTCACAAAGTTTGATCTATTCCTGAACTCCCCTTTGTAACTGCATCCCCTCTGCCTGGAATGTCTTTCTCACTGAGTTCCAAGGTTCAGCTCAAAAAAGTCTACCTTAATGAGTTCTCTGTAGAACGGGCCCTCCCACTCTGTGTTTCAGGGAGATTTGAACATGTGTCTGTTACTGAACTTGTCAGAGAACAGGCATGTTTGCCTTTTCCTCAAGAGTTCCTTCTGAGAAAGGAGTATTCTAGTGCATTTATAACTGACATACCTAGAGCAGAACCAGGCATACAGTTGGTGTTCATATAATGCTTATACCTATCTTCCCTGTTCTCTGGTGCTAGAGACAAGGTGAAGGGGGAAATGATGCAGGCAGATAAAGATCCAAGAGTGACCGTTGGAAGGGAGGTCAAGATTGGAATGAGCATTAGGAAGCTAAGTAGGTGTAAGAAATGAGAGCATGTTAGAAGCAGAAAGAATAAATGGACCAGACCACTCTAAGTGAGCCTTTCCACATTTTTCTGTCTCTTTCTCTCTGTATGAGAATCTGTGTTACTTCATTCATTTCTCTTTCTTTTCCTTTAGTCACTGTCTTTCCCCTTCTTTCTGTGATGACTGTTTTAAATGGATCACTTTTGAGTTGCTTTTCTGGTCTTTGTGTTAGATGGTCAATCGTTCTTTTATTATCTTTTAATGTGACTTGTTTCCTTTCTGCTTCTCCTTATTCAATCTTCCACTACCATAGAGATGAATTGCTGATATTTATTGAGTGGTTCTATGTGTCTTCACTGTAAAGGTAAGATCAAGGATCAAGCAGAGGAGTTTAAACAAGTTTTCCTCAAACCACCTAAACCAACTACTTTTTCTTTTATTTCCGCAAATTGAATTCATTGACTCCCAGCAGGTCAGTGGTCCTCGGGGTGACAGACATTCCCTGGGGTTGGTCTTGTGAGATGCTGGCATTTGTCTCCTTTGGGACTTAGCCTTTTTGGTGAACACACCCAGAGGTCTTGTTTCTTACCATGTGGTAGAGAAAAATGCAAAGGCATGGACTAGGAAATCATATGACCTCCCAGCTCAATGAAGCAGGACTGGAAAGAGAACACAGAAAAGTCTGGTCTTTTGGGGCAGACGAAGGCAAAAGCTTTCAGCCCTGACAGTGGTCCAAAGAGGAGCTAGGAGCTGCTTTTCGCTGACACCAGGCTCTTGAGGGCAAAATGACTGCTCATGGCCAACTACATTACATATGTAATTTCAGAAATGCGATCAAATTGCCTTCCTGCCAACACTATGAAGCAAATCCCAGAGGTTGGAGGGCCTTTGTGTTTTCCATTTTTTGATTCAGTGGTAGGTAGATTTTTTTTAAGAGAGAAATAAAGATATTTGATTTACCCAGTCTTTTCAAGCAAAGAAATGGATATACTAACTGAGAGGGTGATGGTAGAAGCAGCAGCAGGGAAAGTAATTAAACAGTCTAATTTTTCTTTCTATCCAAAAGCACCAGTCCCTAAATTGGATGGGTCCCCATGGATTTGAAAGCAGACAAAGTTTTAATAGAACTTTTATTTAAAGTCCTACAATGGCTTTTGTTATGCCCTAATGCTGGTGTAGTGGGAGGAGCTGTCTTTCTTTCCCAGGAGTCTCCTCTGGATATTTGAAGACTGGAGGGATAAAGCACTGCATTGGTTTACTAGTGTTGTCATAACAAGCACCACAACCTGGCTGACATAAAACGACAGAAATGTATTCTCTCAGTTACGGAAACTAGATGTCCAGAATCAGGGCACTGCCACAGCCAGGTTCTCGCTGATGGCATTAAGGGCCAGGTCTCTCTCCCAGCCTCTGCTGGATACTGCAATCCTTGGCATTCCTTGTCTCGTAGTTGTGTTACTCTAATCTCTGCACCACCACTACACGGCATGCAGGATGTTGTCTCCATGTTTCCACTTTCCCTTTTCACAAGACTCCCTGTCACACTGAATCAGAACGCACCCTGATACAGTATGGATTCAACTTGGTTACATCTGCAAAGACAGTTTCCAAATAAGGTCATTTTCTCATTTCTCACTAGGAGTGAGAGAATTTCAGTATCTTTCAGGGGATATATTTCAATCATTATTAGGAACTATAGGCTAAGGTGGGGAATTGGGGATAGGAGAAAAGACCATACCACCCATGGTGCCGGAAGGGCCGATGCATGTTAAGGAAGAGGTGAATTGGTCTGTTTATGGCAGTTTCAACTTGAGGACATCAAGTCTTGGTCCTCTAGCTCCCTAGATCTTGGATATCAGACTGGCGGTTCAGTGCAAACACCAAGTTATCCAGAAAATGAAACCCTTCTCCAAGGAGGGGCAGGGGCAGGGTGGGATTTATCTTTGAATTAACTTTGTGATGTGGTAGAAAGAGCTCTCAAATGTGGAGGCAGAAAATCAGAGTTCAGTCTTTTCTAATTGCTCCAGAACTTGGGAGAACATTAACAAACTTCTTTGACACTCATTTTCCATTTCTATAAAAATGGAATATGAAATAATTTCTACCCACTATAATTTTACTACAATATTTAAGGAGGAAGAAGGTGTGTAGAAAAGTTTTGTAAAGCATTAAACTTTTTTTAAATAAATGAAAATTATCTTTTTCCTCCTCATCCAGGATAGAACTTCTGGGGATTCTGTTTTAAATGTTGATCTGACTCCTCCTACCTCTAGCACCAGCACACAGGTTGCCGCTGGGCAGGATGGATAGCATCTGCTCCTGTGAATCTAGAATTCAGGTGATCAAAGCCCCAGGCCCTCACTCCTGGAATGACTGGTGGAGCATATTTTTATGTGGGCAGGTCATTAGAGCCCAATCCCTTAGCCAAGCCTATAAATAAGTCTTAAAGTGTCACGTGATAAAAGGAAACAAAAAGTCTTTGTTGAGACGTTTTCTCCTGCAAAGCCTTGTAGAAGAATGAGCAGCTTTGCTGGTCGATGATGAAATGAGTGGACTCCTGTCATTCAAGACAAAGGACCAGACAGAGTTGGAATCTGATACAAAATGCCACTGAAGAGAATATATTTTACACAATATAAACATAAATTAGAAGAAATATGGGGAGCCTTCACAAAGGTAGGTTAAACTTTTTCCTCAAGCGGATAATTACAGGCTGGGGGTGAGTAAATCTTATTAGCCTCTCTCCACCTTGTCTTGTCTCATAAAACACCAGCAAAAAGAAAGTCACACTCAACTCCGGAGTGGACAGATTGCCTGAGGTGGCTGGGCTGCCACTCTCCACCGTGATGCTCGTGGTGGGACTGAGGATGTCCTTTCTCAAAGCCTGCAGTCCCTCCCCAGACTCAGGTGAACATGGCCAGACAGGCAGGAGTGCCACCACTCAAGTGCCCACGGACTTGCTAAGGCTGGGTTACTTATCACTGTCAGAAGAACTATCCCTTCAGGCTGTAATTTTCCAGTCAGATTTCTCTGCTCAGGTTTGAGGCCTTAAAATTAATGAAGTTGTTAACATTTCTTAAAATGTCTTTCACGGCAGTTGAAAGGTATGGATTTATCACCAATGAACCTGCTGGGCTCTTCAGTTCCTAGAGACGTGTGGGCTGAGTCCCCAAAAACATATTTAAGGGGACAGGAGTCTTGGCCTTAATTCTGTCACCAGTTAGCTCTGCAAGGGGTCTCAGGAAGAGTCTTCAGCCTCTGTGCTCTGGGGCCTGCCACCAGAGGGACTCTCTGTGGTAATGGGCCTAGCTGCCGACAGAATCATCTCTCTGGCACGTGAGCTTTGACAGGACAGTGGCGTGTCTTACTCAACTTTGCGTTAGCATCACCTGCAACATCTGGCACTAGACCAAGCACATGGAGGTGGGGGAGGGAGCAGAGGGCTCTTCCAGGGTCTCAGCTGAATTAAAAATAGTAAAAAGGTGAAAAATCTCTGAAATTACCATCATACTCATTTAAGGAGCTACTAATCAAGAATCAGTTCTTTACACACTGTGCCAGTAGCAATATGGCACTGACTTTGGAACCCTCATCAAGCATTTGGGCAATGTCTTGCCAATGGTTTGGATTCTCTCCTCTGCCAAGAAGGGAAATCATGAGGCACCTAAGCCATAAGGAGAGATATCAAGGAATCTTGAGAATCATCTAGATCTAATCCTTCGGCCCAAAGTAGCATGTCAATCCACCCTCATCTATAAACAAGAAACGTGAGGTGGAAAGAGAAAGTGTGTTCATCAGGATCAAGCAGTGGGTAGGTAGTAGCTCAATAAGCTTCAGTGGTTTTCTCCTTTCCTCCTGCAACCTTTTTTCCGGATGTTCCATGGAATAGAAATGTACTAGTAGTGTGTCATTCAAGGGGTAGACCTGCCTTCTTTGAACACACAGCGTTTTATAAAAGCTGTCCTCCTGTGGAGGAACTGAATGACTCGGAGAGCAATTCAAAAATGTTATTCACAGACCAATAGTATCACAAATCTGGTTACAAAGCACTAATGATACAAAGGACCAGATTTCATTATTTATAGATACCCTCCCTTATCATAAGATAACACTCAATGTCTAGTTTAAATAATATCAAGATGTACTTCCTATCTTCAATCTCCCTGACAACTACTAATCTTACTCTCCCACTGGGAAGGTTCAGAAGTAGCAAGAAACATCCCATCGGCGTATAATCATAAAGTGCCCTGGGGTTTTTGATGAATTTATTTTTTTAAATTTGAAATGAAAGGCACAGTTAACATGCTGCAAGTGAGCAAAGCAATGAGTAGAAATTCCTGTTAGGGGCTTTTTAAAAGCTCAGGCCCAAGGGCAGAGACGGAGTAGCAAGAACAGGTAAATATGCCCAGAAAGGCTAGAACTCAGTGCTGCACTGGGTTCATAAATCCTTAATTAAATCAGACTTGATGAGTGAGCTCCATCCCTGGAGGCCTTCTGCATTAATTCATCATGCATGAGCCCTTATGAGTGTCTACTTTGTGACGGAATAAGTGCTTCTCCAAGTGAGGAACAAACATAACTTAGCACCTACCCTCATGGGTGGGGTTTACTCTAGAGTTCCGGAGAAGCAAAATGTCCCCCTGGAAATACACCACCTGTCCTCCAAACCTGGTCTGCTGTCTTCGGAGGTCAAACTTCTATGAGCTATTAGAATGAGCAGAGAGAAGGGGGAATCCTACACCATGTGAATATGGTCTCCTAAGGTCTCCCAGGACAGCCGACTCAAAGGCTGAGTAGACGGCCCTCTGAGAGAAAAAAAGTGAGCATAAGGGAAGAATTCTGGTCTGTAGTTAGAAAACCTACCCTAGGTGGTCTTATTAAGCTCAGGTTCTACTTTTGTGAAAATAAAATGAGACTTGACCTCCTTACCTCTGAGGATATTATAGAATCAGAAGATCTGAAATAATATTTAAGAACAAGTCTGGTAACATGTAAAGAGCTACCCAAATGGAAGTATGTCACTTGAGGGGTGCTGGAAAACGTGTGACCCTCACAATAATAATCTTCTCTCAAGAGATAGCCAGTTAGAAGCACTCGTAGATCAGAACCTTTTATCTAGAAAACCATAAGTCAGAATGCAAACAAGCATTGCATCTAATGGTTCGTAAGGAGATGTTAGAAACATCACACACCATAAAGGCTGGAAGGGCAAGGAAAATATGGCAGCAACAAAGCCCCTGTTTTCTTAAAGATACAGACTGCAGCTGTCAGTCTAAAGAGGCCAGGCCTGGATCGAACAGTCCAGCGGAGTTACATACCTATAAAAAGCAAAGGGCGCAGAAAGGTTTCCTCTGCATGTGCAGAGGGGTTGAGGGGTCCCCAGAGAGTCGTGAACCACACACTGAAACTCACAGCTTCCTTCACTATAAGATGGCAATTACATATCACAAATGCTATCAAAAAAGACACTTACCGTATCGGCTGCGATGAGACAGGAAAGGGAAGGAATCTTTCATTATCCAAGTCAGATTCCATGCAAAAGAGTCAGGAAGAAGAGAAGGCATATTTGTGGGTGACTCCAGGGAGTGGTGACCTGGACACAAAAACAAAGACAATATGATCCGTGTGCTTAGGATGTGTCTTTTAGCTGTTGCTCATGTCACATATATAAGAAAGGCCACTAAGGAGCTTCCATGATACCTACCGGAAATGAGGAAAAAGACTGAGCCACTTAATAGATTGAGATTTCAGAACCTCTACCCAAGGAAGCCTGATCTAAGAAGTCTGGATCTTGTGACAAGGCTCTACTGAAGATGTCTACATGACCTGGAAATCATGAAACTTAATGGCTAGTAGCTCTATTTAAAGTCTTCTCTGCCTTAGAAGAATCAGTACAACTTTATAGAGAACTTCAATTCATCTGATCCAAAGAACGCCTCCACCCTACTTTTATGTTCAAACTTGTAACTTCATGTAATGTTGTTTGCTTGGGTATTGCCTGATCAATGAGAGGATTGAAAGTGCACTCAGAAGTTATTCGTTTTTAACAATTATGTTATTTTCAGGGGAAAAAAATCTTGATGATGGGTTTTCCCATAGTCAGGTGTCCGGAGATTCACAAAGGATTAAGGCATCTGATTTGCATGAGAGAAAGAAGGGTTTCAAGAAAAGGAGCAAAAGCAGTATTATTCCTTTGCATTACATTACCTCAAGTGGATTTTGTGTGCTGAAAAGTAATTACAATATATCTACGAATCAAATGAACACACATCACATGCTCTTAAGCAGTTCTTCTCAGGAAATTCCCAACTCAATCACTATTTGCTAATGTTTTATGGCAGACTAAGCTTTTTTCTGTTAAAGAAAGGCATATTTGAGAATCAGTGCTGATTAGTGATAGATTTGTAGTAAGACTATGCGTGGGGAGGTTGGAAGGAAGGACTGGAATTTCATTTTCAGCTTTTGTGAGCCAGGCAGCCAACAATGCTGGGCTCTGAATCTACATGACCCCAACTGGCATTTCTAGTGATTCTCTGGGGGAAGCATCCACTTTAAGGTGCAACAACTGAAGCTCAGAGGGCCAAGGAATGGAATCAGCAAAGAACCCAGGTTTGCCGAGCCTCAAAAGGTTATACTCAACCACGAGTGGGCTGGTTTGCTTCTCAAACTGTAAGCCTTAAATTACCTGGAGTGGTTTGGTGAAGAAGAAGAGAGAGAGAAAGAGGAGAGGGAAACAATAAAAGCAGCAGTGTTTTCCAGCCTCTCTGCTTTGTACACTCTTCTACATCTCCTACCAGCTCCCGAGGACTGATTTTTCTGCCTCCCATCCCTTTGCAGGGTCAACCCCTCTTCACATGTTTTAGGGAAATAACCATCCAGGGTGGTCAGGGCGCCCTTTTGGTTCCAGACCCCTCATATGTTTCACCTACAGATGCTGCACTTGGGTAACTGACCACAGGACTCTATGTCTCCGTGCCCAGAACAGGGTGGGCATTCTCTAATCTCCTTCCTAAAAGAACAATCTTATCTCTGCCTTCTACAGGTTAGAGTTGGAAATGCTGGCTCCTGAGAACCTGGATAGGAGTTTTGACTTTTTTTCCACATGCAATCCATAGAGATCAGAAATGACTACTTTAGTGCTCAGATATCTCTGTCTGATGGCATTTCTATTCACTGGCTCTAAGGAAACCCACTGACAGGGGCCAGGAGTTATTCTGAAGTGTAAGTTTCAGAGAGAAGTTATCTCAATCCAGATTCTCATCATCGCTGCTTTGTAGATAGGCAATGGGACTGAGAGAGATGAGGCCACATAGGTCTACTGAAGATCACGCCTGAGTTTATTCCAATTTGAAAAATGAATACTGTGGATCAAACATATTCTAAGTGCTTTGATGTGCGACTGTTTACTTCTTACAGCCACTTTGTGAATAAGTATTACTAGTGGTCCTCATTTTGCAGGCAAGGAAACTGAGTCAGGGAGAGGTTAGACACCCTCCCTGTGGTCAGAGTTAGTAGACAGAAGACCAGAGTCAACAGAACAGGTTGGTTTCATGCGACAGCCCACACTCCTTCCACTTCCCATCTTGGATCCTTCACAAACTTGTGCGTGAGGGTCCCCAGCTTCCCTAAAGCTCCCACAGGGCAATGTTTCCGAACAGGGTGATAGTGTGAGGGATCTGAGAAGATTCTGGGAATCTGCAATGACCCCAGTGCGAATATAAACAGGCATTGCTATGTCTGAATCATCAGCATCATTTTAAATAATTTGGACGCAACAGGAAGATCAAGCCTAGGCCACAATTCTCTGTTTTCAAGTGATGTAATTTTTCTTACCAGACAGTTTGGGAAAGGCATTGACTTCCTCCTGGAGTGAAGCACCAAGCAGATGGCTAGATTCAGGAAGCACTTAGGGGTGTGTGAGTGGGCACAGAATGGCAGGTGACTTTTAATATGGACGGGGGCCAGGTATACATGTGGGAATAAAAATTATCTGGGATCATTCCAAACAAAGGGCTCTGAGGGTTGGGCCACCGTTGACTGTAGTTCGCCCCCAAAGACAGAAAGTATTTTATAACCAAAAATGCCAGTAAAGTGCTGGACATCTCAAAGTTGAATCCTCGAGAAAGGGCAACATGTCCTCTTCCCTTCTGAGGTCCTGTCAGCTGCAGGCCGACATTGTCCCCAGGGGCATGTGGGCAGTGACTGCTGCAGGAATCTACCAGAAGGGTGACAGACCCGTCTATAAAAAGGTAAAGACCAATAAAAACAACCCAAATGAATGAAGTTGCTCATCAAAATCAGAGCCTCTGAGACAGAGTGAATTTTAGTCAAATTCACTGGGCAGGTGTCAATGCAGAGCACAAAGAGTCAGTCCCTCTGCATTTGACAAGTGAGGAAGAGGCTCTCTTCTCCTTGCACACTTGTCATCCCTCCCATCCTCACCCCGGAGGGAAGCGGGGCTCCTGCACAGAGGAAAATGATGTCATGTCATCCCCTGAAGCAAGAGAACTTACTTCACTCACATAATGTGAGGACCCAGGGTGGAGTGGGCCTCACTATACACACTTAGGGGGTGAGGTGTGGACAGAGGCCGACTGGCTCACGGAGAGCATATTTGGGAGCTTGGGGGAGAGAGATGGAAAGAAAAAGAGATGAAGTAAGAGCAGCAGCTCCAGAGTGTCTTGGTGAAGCAGACCAGTGACGATTGGGCCCACCAGAGGAGAGAAAGTAAAGAAACACTCTATGGATGGAGGGCATTATTGATTGGTTACAAAAAAGATTGCTTTACTGTTGATTCCTGGTAATATCCTGAGTCCTGTACAGAAACCACAGGCTGTCCAGAGAGTGATACCCAACCTATGGGAGGCTCCTCCTTTTCTACCACACCGCAGTTCTGCATTCTCGGCTTAGACCCAGATGCAGGGCTATAGTAACAATGCAATGCCTTTGTCTCTTTCCTCCTTCAACACTAACCTGAGCCACTCAACACGGTGTGGGGGAAGGCGAGAGAAGAAGGAGAGGACAAGTCTCACTTTGAACTCATGACCACAAGCCTCAAGGCTACCCAGGAATCCCCCTGCATCCCCGACAGGTGCAGCTCACCTCCCTCTCTCCAGCACCTGTCCATCTGTCTCATCCGCCACCCAGACCTCCATCCCTGCTTTCCTCTGCATTCTCAGCTAGTGACCCTGTGTCTTATTTCATTGAGAAAAGAGAAGCAGACCTCCAAGTCCCAGCTCTCAGTGCCTGCGCGCACTGCCTGCTCTCCCGCTATGATGAACACGTGTCTGCACACAGAGGCATAGCCTCTCCACTCAGGTGTTACCATCATTCTCCTTAAGGGATCTGCCCCTGCAACTGTCTCCCCTTCTCATGCATCATCTCCTGTTTTCTCCCTCTACCAACTCATTCTCTTCTGCAGCAAACAGATGCCATCTTAAAGAGAAAGGCAAAATTCCTTTGACCCTCACACTCTTTTCCAGCCATAGTCCAGTATTCTGTTCCCCTCCACTGCTGAATCTCTTAAAAGATGTGTCTATGTTCTTGTCTCCACTTTTCCCTCCCATTTCCTCTTAAATTCAAAAAAACCAAAACCATTTCCACCACTCCCAGTCAAGGTCACTGGCACTGAGACTGAGGGACAATGAGCACATCTGGGTCCTTCTCTGACTACAGCTCTCAGCAGCACTGGACCCCACTGCCTCCATCCCGACTTCTCGGATGCCACACGGCTTGGTGACACTTGGTTCCTGGGGAGCACAGTCGTTGCTCCTGCTTCAGGGACAGGTTACTCTCCTTTGCCAGACCCTCCCCAATTCCCGGGCTGTACAGAAGGAACATTCTCCACTTAGTAGTCGCTATTGCCTAGGAGATTTGATGGCAGAATACTGTATTTCATCACAGTGGTTTTAATCAGCTGATAATGATCATGAACTTCAAGTGACTCGGGACACCAGGCCCTTCCCAGAGTTCACTGAAGACTCCTGATCAGTGAGCAAGGGCTTGTCTGGACCAAGCACATATGGATTAGAAAACCCTTCTCTCTTCTCCAAAGCACTGAATTTCAATTCTGAATTAGCATGGCCACTGTGTGACCTTTTTCCTCGGGCTGGAACAACTCACTTTTCTTCCATCAGGACTCTGAATTTCTCCTTGCCTGACGTGTAAGTAAGCTTAGCTTAAAAAACAAAGAAAAGAAACAAATGAAAAATGGGGGGAAATCTCTGCATTAGTATTCGACAATTGTTAAAAGTTAGGGAGCTTAGGCTTGTCCTCTTCTCCATCTAAACTGACTCCCAAGTGCTGTCAGCCCGTGTCAGAGCTTTAGCTACCTTCTCCGCACGGGTGCTATGAAGTGCACGCCAGGCCCCAGGTCCCCCTGAGCCGCGTCCTGCATGCCGACTGTCAGCCTGAAACCTCCTGATTTCAACTGTCTGTGCCGATCTCATTGTGTGATAAAGAAAACCGCAGTGTCCCTCACCCTGAACTGCAGGGCTCTCCGTTTCAGAGACGACAAAGACCTCTGGTTTGACCTAAACTCAAGGAGGGATCCTTGACTTCCCTCTTTCCTTATGCCCTGCATCAATCCATCAACACACTCCCGCAGCTCCACCTCAGTGTTCTTCGTCCCCTTGCCTTCTTATATGCATCTATTACTTCTTATGGAATGTACATATATACATGAATACATAAATACATACATATACTCATGTATATATTCATTTGTTTATCGTCTCTCTCCTGTATTAGTTACAGCTACATGGCCATGCCTGGCACATAATAAGCACTCACTGAATATTTGTCAAGTGAGTGAAACCAGAACCCTTGAGAAAGCCACCAGCTAAGGCACTTAGGAGTTGTTTGGCTTCAGGCTAATCAGAAACTCTTTGGAACTTTAAGTTTTAGACATAATGATAGAGTAAGATTACTATGTGCTACCAATTCTCAGAGTTTTTAAGGGTTAGATGAGCTAATGTATATATGATGTACTCTTCAAATATCACTCATACCTTCTTTGAACTTTTATTTTTCTATCACTGTTTCAGAATTCCAAGTGAGCAGGATTCTTGGTCCCTTTCCTATATGTGGGCATCTCAGATACTATGTCCAGAAATCCCCAGTGCACCCCAGAAACTACTTCTCCGTTACTCACTAGTTAATTTAGGACTCTGCCAATTATCCAGGGTCTCCACTACCCCAATTTTAGCCAGTTGACAATGTCTCTATTTCCTGTCTTTATTTGACATGTGTGTCTATTGATTCTTCAGTCAAACATAATATAGAGAACATATCATACTTGAGTCAGTATAAATAATAAAGAGCTATGTGCATGTAATGGTCATTTACATGAACGCCCTGGGTTCACGAGCAAGCGTGTTTTATAAGCCTCTATCAATAAAGTGGAAAAATGCTTCTACTCTAAACGCCCCTTGGAACTGCTGCTGCCTTGCTTTGTATGCATTTTACTTATTTCTTTTCCTTCCAACAATAAAAGAATCAGTGACAGCCTGCTAGTTCCCCCCACAACGTATTGGAAAATACACTTAATAATGCATTCTTTTACAATGATTTTGTGTCACACAAGGCAAAGCTTATTGTGGTCAACAAACAGTCATCTGGATGTCAAATGGTCAGAGCGAGCCAGCCTGGCCAGGCTGGGAGCACGGGACAGCTGGGACTGGCAGCCTGCGGGGAAGGGAGTTGATGTTCACAGGGTTGGGCAGGCAGAGTTTGCAGGAAAGCTCCTGAATGTGCAGGACTGCGAGAGAGGGCGGTGACATTAGAGTCTTAACAGGCAGTTCATTTAGCATAAAGAACAGAGATATGATTTTCAGAGAAAAGACAGAGAGAGTTTGCAGATGTGTCCTTTGTCCTAAACACATGCAGCCACGCCTACACCTTCTCCAGGCCCGGAACACAGGGCGCCGAACTAACTGTTCACAAGGTGCTCTCCAGTTCAGACTGCAGTGATTTTCCAAGCTTCGCCTTCACATTTCCTTCCAGCTGGCTCATTCAGAGCGGAGCGATGAACACAGGGGAGGAATCTGAATGCAACTGAGCAGGCACCACTCCACCTTTCCAGAAGCTCCATTTCTACCCTTCCAAGAAGGTCTGCCCTTTCCCCTGGTAGCTCAAGTCCCGAAACCAGAATTATTATCTTCCAGATTAGTCTCTAAATCGTTGAAAGTCATAGTTTGCAACACATGTTTCTAGTCTCTCTCCAGCCCCAAAACGGCCTGTGTAGAACTTCTGACTCCCCTCAGCAGTGACCCACACCATCATTCATAGAAGCAGGCGCTCTTCCCAAGGCACAACGTTCAGGAATATTGAGGGAAATACAAAGGAAATCGTCAGCCAGGGCCCTGCACCTGGGGTGTGGGTTACCTGCACAGTATATTAGACCCGTATGAGAAAGAGAACTGCAAAGGAATTACCGCAGAAATGACTGAAGAGAGTTCATTTGAAGACTTTGTATTAGGTCTTTACTTTCTTTTCTGGCCTTATTCCCCATTCAGATTTATTTCACATTTTATGATCTCCATCCCACCTTGATCTCCAAATTACAATGCAGGCTAGTATTTACCTATCACATACTTCTTCACACTCCCTGCATTCCCAAGTCCTGCCATTTCTTAAAAGCCCAATTAATATCCCTCTTTCTCATCTTCCCTCAATGCAGTTGATTTAATTTTTAGAACCGGCCAAAACAGAACTTGAACTGGACCTTCTTGCTTCTTCACCACTGGGGCTTATTACCACTCAGGACTGGAGCATTTAGGTGTTGTTCAAGCTACCTTTATTGGTCATGAAAATGGAGTCTAATAATTTCCTTCACATGTCTCAAGCTCGCAAGAAACTAGGAAAAACATTTTCCTGAGGACCATGGTTCAGTCTCATGCTTCCCAGTAGAATAAGCTCCCCATTGTCAAGGTCATGGCTAGATCAGGGGCACAGACCCCTGATACCCTGTCATCAGTTGGGACACTATATCTATGCAGGTCACCAGTAACTTATAATTCATAGCCCAAACCAGATAATGAAGGCAAGGTAACATTTGAGGTCACCCCTTCAGAATTTGTGTCCCAAGTCACGACATTTTGACCTACATAGGGATGACCTTTGAAGTACCAAGCAAGTACTCATGACTGGCCTGGCAATGCTTCCTCTTGCCATGGAATCCTGGTTCCAGGTGTTGTTGGTCACTGGTCCTACCTATGTAGCTACACATACATACATGCAGACACATATACACAAGCACACATCCACATACATACAGGCAACACAAAACATACATGTGCACCCACCCATGCAGACAAGACACACATGTGCACACATGCATGCATGTAATCTACACATAAATGCACACAAAGCACATATACATGTGCAACCCATATGCACACACACAAACACACATGCACACATGCATGCACACACATCAGTGTGAGCACTGGGCATCACGACTATCTGCTCCAGTTCCATCTCTGTGGTTACTTGTACTCTGCTCTCTATGAAATTTACTCCATTGTGATCACAAATCTATTTTTCTCCCCTTCAACATATGTTGACCAGAATAATAATCAAAAAGAAGACTTTGAACTGCCATCAGGCCTTTCATCTTGTGATCGCAGAGAGCTTTATGAGGTAGGAAATAATTAATGCACTAAAAGCAACACAAAGATCAGGAAGCCTGGAGAACCAGTCCATCAAAAGAGGCTTTTCCCTTAGAAGGAGGGCTTATGGGGACATCACCCATCAGTGGGTGCTGCAGTCTCTGAGCAAGTTGGACAGGGAGCACAAACTACCCAGAGACAACTGGTTCTCTTCCTGACCTGACATTTCAAGTTGGGAAGCCACAGTTACTAGGGTGACACCTGGGGAGGGTGTGGCCCAGTTCACAGAAGAGAGCACCCTAACTGCGGATACATTTGTCACTGTGTATGACTTACTGCTGCCTTTCAGAGACATTCACTACCATAATCCTACGTCCTGACAGTCCTGA
Source organism: Solenodon paradoxus (assembly GCA_004363575.1). Classification (NCBI taxonomy): domain Eukaryota; kingdom Metazoa; phylum Chordata; class Mammalia; order Eulipotyphla; family Solenodontidae; genus Solenodon; species Solenodon paradoxus. Next base: position 201,540 of record RJWH01001844.1, read on the forward strand.
CAGCTAACCCCTTTGACAGGTGAGAAGACAGAGGCTCTGAAAGCAGTACTGCCTTTCTCCAGGGCACAGAGTTAATTAGAAGCAGGAGAGGATATATGAGTGAGGACCCGTGACAGACAGACCAACTGAAAATGCCGCTCTCCAGCACTGACCTCGTGGAGGTGACGTTGGTTACCCAGGAGAACAACGAACATTGAGTTAACATACTGCAGAAAGAGGGATCAGAACACAGGTGCCTGCAGCATCCTCCTGAGGGTGGCAGAATCCCTTCAGGTCAGCTAGGAAGGTGACCTAGAAACACACATCTTCATCTTCGTTCAGGGCAGCTGACTCCCCAGGGCCTCAAGCTCAGCCAGTACGTTGCATGGCAACCACCACCGGGTCTGATGCTTGGCCCTTGAGATGGGGCCTCGGCTGGTCCAGGGGAAGAATGTTTGGGGTGGGATGGACAGGGACAGATACTTTCTGCTTTCCACTCCCTTGATTGCTCTTTAGCAGTTACCCTTTTTATTTCAGAAAAAAACATCTATCCTCCAGTCCTCCAGGATATCATACTCCAAATATCACATCGCTCAGAACAAAGACCTCTCACCCATGGCTGGACTCATTTCCAGAGACTGCAAGCAGATTGCTCTAACAAGCTGGTGTACTAGATAGAGATGTGAGTTCCTGGGAACAGTGAAGTTACTGTGCGACCTTGGGTAAGCTACTTAACCTTTTTGAAGCCTTGTTTCTCTGCATATAAAACAGAACTCATCATGCTTTCCCATCCAACTTTAGGCACGCTCAGAGAATTAATGAGACAGGATATACAAAGCCCTCAGGCTCTTTTGAAGAAAGATACACTAGAAATCCTTGTGCTGTTACCATGGGGCATTGTCATGATGATATATTTTAAAGCATTCTTCACCTGGATTACTAAAATAAACTCAGCTTGTATTAAAACAGATAGGCCAATAGCCTAATTTGCTTGTCCCTGTTCTGATGCTGCAATTCCTTTTGCTTCCATTCATCTTGCACTGTGGACAACTGTACTCAGTGTTCCCCTTGACCCCTGTGCAGAGACCTGGAGTGAGAGATGTGGGAAGGACTTAAGGACCATTTATCTATGTCTCCCCAACACATATATGAGAAGCTGAAAGCCAGAAAGGGCCAATTCTTTATCCAAACTCATCTCATTAGTGAAAAATCAAGACTCTGATCTTCTGACCCTTCATTCTGTGTCTTACCCACCACAGAAGAGGTAATAAAGAAGAGAGGCAGAAAAAGAAATAGGGAGACATGTGTTTTTGCTATTTTGACCTTTAAATTACTGCTCAGCACAACACTCTAGTTTGAAAAGGAAACTATGGAAACAACCAATATTTCATGTTACACACACAGGTCCCATACTAGGTGCTTCACAGCCCTGTCCCATATACATTTTCTAAATGGGGGATTATTCTCCCCATTTCCAATGGGGGACTTGAGGCTCAGAGAAGTTGAGTAATTTGCCCAAGAGCCTGAAGCCAGAGGGATGGAGTTGAGATTTCATTCATCCACTCAGTGAAGAGTTATTGAATACCCTCTATGTGCCAAGCTCGGCCCTTCAGAACGAGGACACATTAATGACCAGAACTGAACTTGCCTTCTTAGCTATTACAGGCCGAGGGGCTGAGGGTGCGATGGAGTAGCAGGGGGCCATCCAAACCACCTCACAAAGCCTTACAATGCCTCAACATTGGAAAGTGTCATGAAGCTCAGATGCGTAGCCCCTGTGAGAATGTATAAAAGAGGGACTTGACGTCATCATTGTGGCCAGGAGAAGAATACCTGAGAAATAGTTGTTTGAGCTGAGAGCCTTAAGTACATGAGTAGAGCTAACTAGTTAACTAGTTAAAGAGAGTGGGATGAAGGGGAGACCATAGCAGGGAGGAATCTATTCACATCCAGGTCTGTCTTAATCCAGAGCACCTGTTTCTTATTTGTCACCTAGAAAGGTGAGCAATGATGGTTGAGATGGACCAACCAGCAATTACGCCATTCAACTCAGAACCTCCTGGAGATGACATGCGTTGCCCTAGAGAACAGGGACGCTGAACTAGATACAGCAGAAAGAATGATCAGAACATGGATGCCTGCAGCAGTCTCCCAAGGACAAGAGTTTCTTCAGGTCAACCAGGAAGATCACCTAGAAACACACATCCTCAATCAGGGCACCTCGTTCTCCAGGGCCTCAAGTTTAGCCAGCACTGTTTCCACGGAAACCATGACCAGGCCTGAAGCTTGACCCCTGAGATGGGCCTTGGCTGGTCCAGGGGAAGGAAAGGTTGCCTAGAATGAAATTTGTAAGAGACCAGGCCATCTTCTGGGGACCCTGTTGAAGAGGAAACCTCTGGGGGTTAGACCATCAGAACTGAGACTCGACCAGACACCAAAAAGAAAAGGGGCCGACCGTCCGGATCACAGGCCCCCTCATCGCAGGAAAGAGGCCAAACATCAGAGAAAGGGCAGAAGAATGACTCTCTTGCTGGGACAGTCCTGCCAACGAAAGGGAGCCATCTCAGGTGGTCGCTCTAGGTCACCTTCCTGGTAAAGGAGGGGACAGTGAAGAGACTCACGTTAAGGAATGGGCAGAAACAAAGTAGAGAAGACAGGTGGAGAGGGGGAAGGAGAAATCATCTGATATTTTTCACTGTTTGGAAGTTACTGTGAGAAAGCTATTCTAAGTACCACTGTGAAAAGGCCATAAAGCACCTTGGGGAAAACGAGAAAGTCGCAGTGCCACCACAGAGATGAGCACCCTGGAATGAGCTGCCAAGTAGTGTCTGAAAAGAGGAAATTCAATGGCCCACACTGCAGCAGCCCCCTTCGTGGCCCCCACCCTCCGCACTGCCGGCTCTGAGAGCAGAGGCAGTAATTTTGAGCCAGCGAGTGTGAAGGAGTGTCGGAGCTGTTATTTGCCTTCATGCAGCACATCTTGAGCTTTAGAAACAGAATTTAAAATACACTCTCAGTTTCACTATATAAAATCTGAAAAAATCAGGAAGGTCTGAAAAAGAAATCAATAGGATACATAGTTCTAGTCTCCAGAAAACCATTGTTTTCTGACTTGGTTGTCACGCAGATAAGGCGGGATTTTGTTGTAAGGCCTTTTGAGGAGAAAAGCAGAAGAGAACTCCTCTCCACCCATGAGATTTCTGTCTACAGTAGCCACAGGTAAAGTCTTTCTTCAGAACTACCTGGGGGCCGACACCAGCCGACAAAGAACCCTGAAGCACGGATGCGGAACCTTGGACTCTTGCAATGTTATCAGCCTAGGGCCTGAGTCTGCAGACCAAAGCAACATCGGCTGAGAGAGAACAAGGTCAGTCTTAGCAGGGAGACCAAGCCTTGACCTGGGTGGTGTGGGGAGCTGGGATGTGATACAGACAGACCAGGGGAGGGAGGAACGCTGCTGCGTGTCCTCGGCATCACAGGCCGAGGGGGAGGAAGTCTGCTTGGGTAGATGATGTGAAGAGTCGCAAGAGTCAGACTATAGAAACTGTATTATGTCCTCGCTTAAACCAGAAAATAGATGCAGTACACTGATCTCATGACTTGTGAGGGATTGTTTAAAGGTGGAAAGGACAGTCAGTGAGGACACACTGGAGACGAGTCCTCTCTCTCTGGTTGGTGATACAGCCACACATATGGTAACTCTTAAAAGTTCCTTCCTATACAGTCAACCTCACAACAATCTTGTAAGATAATAATTTAAATCCCAAGTTACAGAGGAGAAAAGAAATGGTTAGGTCACTGTACCTGACCTTTTTTCATACCACGACAGAGAAAAGGACAGTGTTTGCAAGGCTCATATCCGAGTCCGGCTCAGTCTCCAGAGTGCCAGGGCTCAATCGCTCTATCTCTACACACCCTGTCATCTACAGCTCACATGACCAGGGAAGACTGCTGGGAAGAGGAGCCCAGAGCCCAGAGATGTGGCCACAAACACTATGAGATGCAGCAGGAGCCCTGCCACTCTACTTCCTGCCCTGGGAACATATGGAAACAGCAACAGAGATCCTGGCCACAGAAGAATCCCAGGCTCACTCTGTTAACAGAGCAGCGAGACGAGGAGGTGTGTTCAATACTGCGTCATCACCCACCACCCATCACCCCTCACCCATGACCGTCATGAAGTAGGAGATTCAAAAGAATAAGGGTCTCGAAGTTGGGTCTAACTGGGCCTTAGAGCATTTGTATCTGCATATATCAAGCATTTATATCTGCTGAGATGCTTCGCCAAAGAAATGGGCTAAAACTCAGCTCCTTCCTCTTCTCTGGGAAATTCAGAAAATAATTTCACAGGATGGTTATTGAATGGCCAAAAGTAATGATTACAAATGACGGAGTTAACTGCTCTATGTGGCCTCATCTGTCATCATCCCAGAGTCTTATCTGAAATCTCATCAGGATTAGTGGCTCATCATGGCTGATGCCATTTGCCAACTAAGATGGCCTGGTTCCCTCCCTCTCCCCGTCAATCATAGTGGCAGGAGGAGCCTTCCAATGTTTGAGTATAAACTCTGAGAAATTGCTTTCGGCAATGGATCCAGGAGTGGTTTCCAAGATAACTGACTCTTTTTCTACCTGCAACACTCTATCTCCCCAAGAGTTCCCAGATCTTGCTGTCATTGCAAATCTGGGCAGCACTGGGCCATGATGTCTTCCAGTACCAGGTGTGTAAGAAACTAACACTACTAGCTGAAGTAAGGGTTTTATTCGTAATGAGAAGGACATATTCAGGCAGCGTCTATACAACACTAAACCTCTGGGTAAACATGAAAATATTTCCTCAATTTGCCAAATAGCTCCAAATGTAAACTCAAAGTTTCCATTCTCATCAGGATAATGTACCCCATATCAATCTAGTCCATATAAAGCAGTCAGGAGTATTAAAAATATTTAGAGCAGGAGAGTAAAACATGGGTTAATTAGATAATACCACTTATATCACATATAATTGAGTATAAAGGGCATGCTGACTTCCAGAGAAGTTCTTTCAATGACCTGGAAAGGTGTAGTAGAAAAGTGAAGTCAATTCCCTGCTAATTGCTCACACTCTGTAATTGATTAGCTGTGGGAGAGGAGAGGAGGCACTAATTTGCCCTGCTATTTGCACACAGCATAAACTCTGGTTGTTCTTGCTTCGTTGTTTCAAGATGCATGCAGAGACTTCTAGAACCTCCACATCCAAGAATACTGCTGTAGCATATTATTTCCTCCATATAATACATTGCCACAACAGGCAGAAAACAACAAATCATTCACTAAGTGACTTGTGACCACGCTCAGCCTCATAATGTGAGATTTTCAATTTCTTATCTCAGCAAAATGACAATTTACTACATATCATAGAATTTGGAGTTGCTTGCAAATATCAGAAATTGTGACTATTACATCTGCTGCTATTGAAAAGTTGCCATAGTCAAAATTCAAAAGTTAGAGAAATACAACCAGACACAAGTTCTACCTTTCAGATACTTTGAGATGTGTTGGTTTTCCAGACTCTGAAGCAGGTAGGGGGAAGGTAGAACTGTTAGCACATAGCCCTGAAGTTTCAGCCATGGCTTCTTACTGTCCATAATCACAGATCCAATCAGTCTTGCTTTCTAAGATAAGTAACTATTACATCCACTAAAGGTTTAACTCACCTTTGAGGTGAACAAACTTGAGGAAGGCATGCTTTTATGTTGCTAATTATTGGGAGGCCCCAGAGAAAAGCACTGAGCTCCTGACCCTCAGAAGTAGCTGTAAGTGAAGTAGTTATAAGATTAATCGCACTTCAGTATGTAAAGCAACCTTTTGGGGAAAGCAGGAAGGAAGTTAAGAAAGAAGAAAGCTAGGAAGGAAGGAAGCTACAAAGAGTAGGAGGAAATCTACTCAGAGAAAATGGGAGATCATGACACCAAAGGGAAAGACATACAATGGATTGGTGGTTCCTAGCCCTACAAGAGGGTCACTGAAGAAGAGTAAAGTCAGTTGGCTCTCTAGAAGTTAGGTCATATTACAAGTAGCATCAGGAAATACAAAACCTGATCCCAGCAGAATGAAATGGAAGCTAGGTCTTCTTCCAGCTTTGAATTGTCATTTTTTCAATAGAGATATGTGATAGAAGATACAGGGGGCTGTCATTAGATTTGGAAATGGGAGCCAGATGGGGAATCCCAAATGGTGACATATGATCTTAGAGTGTAAATAATAAGCTTAGATATCACAATGGCCTGAAATCAACTCACAGCTCAAACACTTACTGCCACCACTATGACCTCAGCCATGCTATATAACTTCTCCAAGCTTTTCTTTCCTCATCTGTGACTTGGAAGCAATAATAGAGCTACCATTATATGCTTGTCTTGAAGATATCGTAAGAGTGTGCTTATGAACCACTTAGCACCAAGCCTAGCTGAGAGTAAATGTTCAGTACATGCTATTTATAGCACCATAAATAGTCACATACTATTTTATTATAGTGAATAAAGAAAATTCCAGACAGAATTTGGGACCCACATCATTAAAAGCTTTGAGTTTTAAAATTTCAGGGATGAGGGACATGATTTCTACAAGGACGAACATGAATTTTGTAGGCAGTGGGCAAAGATCTGAAATCCAGAACAGCCACCAGAATGGGACAGGTTTTCAGAAGTGTGTAGAACGTGACAGGAGAGGTTGGGGGTGCTATGCCAGGCAAAGGTGGCAATGGGACTTTGGGCTTGCTGAGTCTTTGGCCTAGAGAGCCTAGCAGGCCATTGACCATATCCGAGAGGCCTACAAGAGGTGGCCTGAACTTGGAATTCTGGTGAAGATAGATTGTCACTGTGGAGTCAATAAAACATAAGCCAAGTCACCACAGTGAGAATTAAGCCATGGAAAAACAAGTCAGAAACCCAATGAAGAAAAAAGCTAGGGAAAGAACACAGAACTGACTCTGAGCCCAGGGGTAGCCTCTTCTGGTCATGTGTTCAGAAGCACTGACGGCAATCAATGTCATCTGTGCTCTTTATATCATCCCCTCCCAACACTCAAGCCCAGACCAAAGGTGCTGCAGACAATCTCCATCAGTGTTGGAAGTTCTGAATAATCGTGGACGTTTCAAGTTGTGCCAGAGATAGGAGATTTGGTTAATGTTAAAGAAGTTTTAATGGAAACCAAGAATGATGCTCAGGAAGGACAGATTTATACGATTAACAATGCTCTCTGGCAAAATTCTAAGATGAGTAATTAACCATATGGCTTGAAACCTTTAGAAACATATTTATCATAAGGAGATAAAACTAGTTCAACAAGAATAAGATATGGTCAGCTAAGGACAACAGCCTTAAAATCAAAAGAGCAATGTGCGCTCTCTGAAAAAGAAAGAGGTTAAAAACCAAAATTCCTAGAAAATAAATAGGTTCACATCTCCCTCTCCTTCTCTCTACCTCCTTCCCCTTTTTCCTTTCCTCTCTCTTCCTCTTCATCTCCCCTTTCTGACACCCATTCATAAAGAAATACAAATGGCTAATAAACACTTGACAAAATCTTAACTCCAACAGTAATCAAAGGAAAGCAAGTTAAAACACTAAAATACGACTTTTTATTTACTGAATTAGAAAATATTTTTAAATGATTCTAGTAATTTAAAAAATTCCTATTAATACAAGATAATTTAAAATACATTTTAAAATAATTATGCTCCTTGTCAATGAGGAGCAATAATTTTATGCATTCCTGATATAAATGTAACCTATAAATGTAATTGTGATTTATAATAATGCAATAACAGCCAACAATGAGGGCTTATTGTATGTACACCTCTGTATATGTGCAACATCTTATTTATCACAACCCTGAGAACTACTGATGCTCTCATTTGTACTCAAAGAAGTTAAGAGCATAAGTGTTTCAAATGCTTGAGATTCTGATTCTCATGTGTCTGCTGGGGTGTGGAGGATGAGGATGGGAAAAGAAGAAGAGAGGAGAGGTGAAGTTCCCTAGGTGATTCTAACGTGGACATAACCATTGCTTTATACTGCAGATAGCTGTAGATAAGCAACGTTGCAATATTGGAGTCTTAACAGCATCCTTACTATTGACTTTGGTTCCATCCTAAGAAAATATTCTAAGGTTATCAAAATTTTTGTGAACAATTACACTCTTCAGTAATTTTATAATAGTAAATACAATCTCAAAGGGAAGCAATTTAAATATCGAACAGTAGGTCGAATTATTAAGAATATGTAGTAGCAGCAGTAGTAGTAATAATAACTTTTATTAGATGTTAATTATATGACAAGTACTAGTTTAAGCTTTACTTGAATTTTCGCATGTATTTCTTATAGAAATCCTAAAAGATAGAGATTATAACTATCCTTATTCTGCATGTACGGAAACCTGAGTCACAGAAAAGTTGAGTAACCTGCCCAAGGTCACAAACTAACTTACAGGAGCATCAAGACCAGAATCCATGCAATATTACTTTAGAGTTTTCACTGTTAACAATCAAGCTATATATGTAATTCATTTCCATGATAGAATATTATGGTGCCATTAGATATAATGTTTTCAGAGTTTTTCATAACATGAGGAAATATTTACATTATACGCTTGGAAAACTGCATATATAGTATGATCTCAACTATGTGAAAAATATACAAAGAAAATACACCAATTAACAGTAATTGTCTTTGAATGGTCTGGTTATGAGTCATTTATTTTCTTCTCTATAATTTTCTGAGTTTTTCTAATTTACTAAAGTAAGCCTGTGCTCAATTTTTTTTTAATATTAAGAGTGAAAAATAAAGTCTTGCTCATGCCAAATTACTCTTATTTCTATTTTGACAGTGTATTTTAAAAATTGACAAAGTAACATAATTTAAGCAGTAAGAAAGGGAAAGAGTTTAACATAAAATGTCTTGAATTGTTTATTAATGGACCAGTGTCTTCTTTATTCAGTAAATAAAAGAGGACCAACATTACGGCTTATGCATTCTTGAGTTTCTACTCCTTATACCTGAATTTCTAGCAGAGTGCCTTATCCAGTGTTACCTTTTGGTCAATATTTGCAGAATGAAGGATCTTATATTTTTCCATATTTTTTAAAGATCCATCAGAGATATGAACTCATTGTTTGTCAAATGTCTAAGGATAAGGGAAACAATAGGAAAAGGCATGATTTGAATTATTAAGTCAAATACAGGATGAAATTTGTTATTTATGTTTTGAAAATATCAGTTATTTCTGTGTCAAAACCTTAAAAGAAATGAATCTTTTGATTTGCCGATCTGATTCCAGAAACATCTCAAGGAAATAACTAAGAATGTTTACAAAGATTTACCTCCATTGATGCTACTTGGTAGCATCCAAAGATTAGAAGCATGTATAACAGTAGGTAACCAGTTAAATACACTAGGGGCATCCTTAAAATAGAATAACATCCAATAAAATTGCACCATATGAATTTATTTATTGATGTAGAAAAGTTTTCACAATATATTAAATAAAAAATACAGATTATAAAATAATACAGTGTGATACTAATTTGGTTAAAATGTAGGCAGTAGATAGCCAGAGATAAAGGCATGGAGTACGGGTTGGAAAGCTATACCTTAAAAAGACCATGGCAAATATCTTTGCATTGTGTAATTACGGGTAGCTTTGTGTATCTGTTTTTTTTCATGATGCTCTGTTAAATGTAAATTACTTTAAAAAATGTAAAAATACACAACTATTGAATGTGTTTTTTTGGGTGTTGTAGTTGGCGCTAACTTTGCAACATTCCATGTACAAAAACAGATCACCAGGTCTGTGTATATCATTGCCCTAAGCTCTCTTATAGTTAGCAGTGCAGCATGGCAGTTAAAAAGACGTTAATTCCAATCTTGAGTGACACCACTAGAAGCAAAATCTCCAGACTCAGTAGCAGGGACTCCCCTGGGCTCTGCAGTGGCCAAAGCACATTGGTAATGCAGCATTCGGGTCTTGAGTTGTTTTAGGAAAAGAACTGACAAACCAATGAATCCAGAGCAAAACAAGCACGTGGCAGGGACATCTTCCATGAAGAAGGTTTGTACCAAAAAGAAGAGTCTCCTGGGAAGCCTTATGTCTACCATCCTTCCTAACATGGCATCTTTTGTAAAATGATGAATTTCTACATAGAAAACATACTAGATTACTTCCCCAGATTAACTTGTATGTTTGCAAGCAACAGCTGGAGTTAAAGCCAGGAGAGGCCCTGATAGGGGTTACTGAGCAAAGGTCAGAAGGAGGAAGATGGGCACAAGGAGGGACATGGGCAATACTGCCAGCCTGGTGGACCTAAAGAGAGCCTTGAAACCCAGCTCTTAGCATGGGAGTTGGTGAGAAGGGGAGAAATTCCCAGCAACAGCAAGGGAAAAGATGGCTTTGACAATTTTTGGTATGTCAGTCAAGGAGGAGATGGTGTTCTATTCATTTACTCCTCAAATACTACCTGAGCACTTGGATGCTACAAACATAACCTGATTTCACACCCAAGTGGCCTGGCCCTCGTGAAGCTTGGAGACTATGTCAATAGAAAAAGAACAACCAAATTGACTTTGTTGAAAAGTAAATGACACATTACAAATTTACATGTTCTTTCTACAGAAAAATCATACTCAAATTCTATGTATCATTACTTTTTATCATAAAATAGGCTTCCGTGTTTATGTCCTGACAGCATAATTCAGCTCACAAGTCCACCAAGCCAAGTCTTTAGCTTACATGGCCATTTGTTGTTTGCAGAATCACAGAGTGGTGAGAACATAGCTTATGAGTCAATCCCTGCTCATGTGTAGAGGAGTCTGTCCCAATTTTTAAGACCAAGAAAATTGTGAGGCATTTCTAAATACAGTATCCCCCCCTTATCTATGGTCTGACTTTCAGAAATTTCAGTTACCCAAGATCAACCAGGATCTGAAAATATATACCAAGAAAGGAGAGGAGAGAAATAGAGAGGGGAAAGAGAATATAGATTCACATAACTTTCATTACAGCATATTGTTGTAATTGTTCCATTTTATTGTTACTGGCAATCTCCTAGTGTGCCTAATTTATAAAATAACTTTTATCACAGGCATATATATATATATATATATATATATATGAAAAATCATAGTATATACCTTTAGATTTCAGTATTATCTGGGGTTTCAGAATCTTGGAAGATGTTTCCTGAGGAAAAGGGTGGGGCTGCAGTATATGGAACTTAGGAGTTTTCAACATGGAAAAAGGATGTCAAATGAAAAACAGAAGTGACCAAGCCAGCATTGCTGAAGGAGACTTATTCATCCTCTTTCTGGATGATAAAGTATGACCTGGACTTAAAACTAAAACATGGTAGGGAAACCATGAGTCATTTGCTCTGACAGTTTGAAGATTTCTGCTTAAAGCTTCATGAAACTCAAAATGAAATGTTACTAACTGAGAACATGGAAAGATATTTGATGCTGATAATTCCAATCCAAAAAAGCAGAAAATAACTTCTGTGACTTGTGATTTCAAGAATGCACAGAAAAGGGTGGCAAAGAACATGGTTACATGCTTCATAAAGTTTGATAAACCTTGATTTGCATTTCCACTCCTCACTTAGTATGTATGTAATTGAGGCAGATTAATGAACATATTTGAGTGTCAATTTTTTCATCTGTTAAAAAATTTAATGGGGATGAAAATTCTGCTTTATATGATTATTAAATGATTTTATGAGCTGTGTATTGTGAAAGCCAAGCATATATCAATGACCACTTTAATGTGAATTCCCCCACTATAATAATAAAATTATTGGAAGCCAGGGTGAGTTTTGACTCTGTAGCTAGTGATTCACAGCATGACAAGGTACTCTATCATCAGATGTGCCAGGAACTAGGAATGTAACTAGTAGTGTAGATAAAATGTCAAAAACACCTTTCAGCACATGTAATGAAGTTTTAAAAAATGTATTTGTAATGTCTCTTTTATCATTATATTGCATTCAATTCAGCAAACATTTATTGAATGTCTACAGCATCCATATTCATTCTCCAGTAGAAGTTCACAGAGTTATTGCATTTTGATGTGCAGGCAAAGACTAGCGTTTCAAGTCTCTTGTTCTGATACTGAAAAGTTTTCTGTCCCCAACTCTGCAGGGCTGGTTTTCTTGACCATTAAAATCCATGCTGATATAAAGTTATGCTATCAGCTTCATGAATTAACAAGAATAATACTTCCCAAAGAGTGAATCAAATACTCCAATAAAAAGGACGTATTTGTAACTTATTTCAAAAGAAGTTATGTACTTATGGATAAGAACATACGTACTAAAAAATGGTGTATGTAGTATATAGAAAAACCAAACAAATGAATCATACATCTGATAAGAAGTTAATATACCAAAGTATATTTAAAAACTCATAAAACTAAAAACAAAAACAAAAACCACAAACAACCAGATTAAAAAATGGGCAGAGAGATGGTTAACATATGCAAATCAATAAATGCGATGCACTATATCAATAAAAGAGGTTAAAACCACATGATCATCTCAATAGATGCAGAAAAAGCATTCAATAAGACTCAATATCGTTTTATGTTAAAAACCCTACAAAAATAGGTATCTCCTTCAGCATAATAAAGACTACCTATGAAAAACCCACAGCCAACATTGTATATAATGGAGAAAAACTGAAAGCTTTTCCTCTAAAATCAGGAACAAGGCAAGGATGTCCACTTTCACCATCTCTTAATATAGTACTGGTGGTCTTGGCCAAAGCAATCAGACAAGAAAAGATATAAAATGTATCTAAATTGGAAAGGAAGAAATGAAACTATGACCATTTACAGATGGTGTGATAATATATAGAGATAACCCCAAAGACTCAAATAAAAAGTTACTAGAAATAATAAACAAATAGAGTAAAGTGGTGGGTTACGAAATTAATATTAATTTCTGGTTGCATTTCTGTATGCTAGCAATGAAAATACAGAAAGAGAACTCAAGAAAACAATACCATTTATAACTACATCAAAAAGAATGAAATACACTGGAATAAACTTAACCAAAGAAGTGAAAGACCTATAGCCTGAAAACTATAGGACACTGCTAAAAGAAACAGATGATACGAAGAAATAAAAATATGTTTTATGTTCATGAATTGGAAGAATTAACATCATAGTCAAAATGATCATGCTGCCCAAAGAAATATATACATATTCAATGCTAGCCTTCTCAAAATTCCAAAAACATTCTTCAGATGTAGAACAAAAAAATCACAATATCAACCCAGGATCACAAAAACAATCCTGAGGGTGAAAAAAATAACAATGGAGGAGTCAAGCTCCCTGACTTAAGGCTCTACTACAAAGCAATAATTATCAAAACATGGTATTGAAATATAAATCAATAGAACAGACATACGATCCCAGAAACAAACCCACACATACGTGGACTTTTAATTTTTGACAAAGGAGTCAAAAACTTACCAAGGGACAAAGATACTATCATCAACAAATGGTGCTAAGAGAACTGGACAGCCACTACTTAACATCATACACAAAAATGAACTTAAAATGGATTAAAGACTTAGAGGCCAGAAACCATAAAATACATAAAAGAAAATGTAGGCAAAACACTACTGAACACTGACCTCAGAGATACCTTTGAGAACTCTAACAGCAAAGGATATGAAATCCAAAATAAACAAATGGGATGACATCAAACTAAAAAGCTTCTGCACAGCAAAAGAAACTCACATTAAAACAAAAAGACATCCAAGTGAATGGGAGAAGCGATTTGCTGTTCACATCTCTGACAAAGGGTTAATATCCAAAATACACAAAGAATTCATAAAACTGAACAACAAAAAAAATCAAATAATCTAATTGAAAAATGGGTAGATGACCTGTAAGACACTTGTCCAAGGGCAATATACAAATGGTCAACACATGCATGAAAAGATATTCAGCTTCTCCTGTCACTAGGGAAATGCAAATCGAAACAACAGTGAGAATCATCTCATACCTGTGAATGGCTATCAATCAAAAAAAAAAAAAAAGCGGGGGTGGAGGACTCTTACTCACTGGTGGTAGATGTAGAAAGTGGTACAACCATTTTGGAAAGCGGTATCAGGGATTCCTCAAAAAAAAAAAAAAAATGAGAACAGAAATCCAGTATGATCCAGTTATTCCTCTGGGCACAACACTTATTCACCCTAAAAATACAGCACTCACAGAGATATGTGCACCCTCATGTCCACTGCAACATTATTTAAAATAGTCAAGAACTGGAAACCACATAAGTGCCTATCAACAGATGAGTGGATAAAAAACATCTGGTACAGCTACACAATGGAATGCTAAGCAGCCAACAAAAAGGGAGAAATCCAGCCATTTGTAGCAACATGGATGGACTAAGAGAGAATAATGTTCAGCGAGATAAGCCAGAAGAAGAAAAACAAACATTGTACGATATCACTCATATGATGTGTATAGAGATAGAAAGCAAAGAAATGATCTAAATTAAACAATAAGACTTCAAAAAAGAGAGAACTAATTCAAATAACAATAGACTTGTAGTGGGAAAAAAAGGCCAGAGGGCTCAGGAAGAGATGGGGGAGTAGAGGCGGAAAATGGGGTAAAGGAGATTAACTGTAAAGTGCAGGGCAATAAAGGGAATTATGGTAAACCTACTGTACTTTAAACAGATGTAAATTTGCTATCATGTACACCTCAAACTGAGTTAATGTTAAAATGCAATATTCTTTCAATAAAATCAATTAGCAATTTAAAATAAACAAAATGGGCAGAGGACCTAAATAGATCCTTCTCCAAAGAAGGCATACAGATGACCAACAGGCACACAAAAAGATGTTAATCGATTCTATGATAAGGGAAATGGAAATCAAAGCAATAAGATGTCACCAAGATAAGAAGGACCATTATCCAAAAGACTAGAAATAAGAGTTGGTAAGGATATGGGAGAGAAAGGAACCTTTATATGCTTTTGATGGTGCAGCCAGTGATGAACAGTAATATGGAAATTGCTCAAAAAATTAAAAATAGAATTCCATCTGATCTGGTTATTGCACTTCTGGGTATTAAGAAGAAAAGCAACGATTCAAAGAGATATATGCACAGACATGTTCATTCAGCATTATTTAAATAGCAAGAGCTAGAAGCAAATTAAATGCCCACTGGCAGATGAGTGGATAAAGCAACTGTAGATGTTGTAGATATACAGAATGGAATCACTCAACTATTTAAAAAAGATGAAATCCTGCCATTTGCAACAACACGGATGGACCTAGAGGGATTTATGCTTAGTGAAATAAGTCAGATAGAGATAGAAAAATGCCGTATAATTTCATTCATGTAGTATATAGAGGAACCAAACACAAAAATGAACCAACTAAAACAAAAATAGACTTTTAGTCTATGAAACCAAATTAGTGGTTACCAGAAAGGAAGAGATGGGGAAAATGGAGTAAAAAGGATCAATTATATGGTGAAAGATAAAACTGAACATTAGTCATGAGCTTATTGTGAATATACAGATGTTGATTTGTAATGGCACATACCTTAAACGTACATGATATCATAATGCACTATTACTTCATTAAATTAAAAAATGAGACAGATATTCTAATTAGTAAATGAGATAAATACATGAACAACATGTCAAAGAGGATATACAGAGGGCAAATAAGAACATGAAAAGATATTCAACAACATTAGCCATTAGGGAAATGCAAATTAAAACCACAACAAGATATCACTACACACTTTTCACTTTTCAGAATGGCTGAAATGAAAAACAGTAAGAGTACCAACTACTACCACAATTGCCAAAACAACAGCAAAAGATGAACTGGATTACCCACAATTACTGGGGATGCAAAACAAGATCTCCATTCTAGAAAACAGTCTGGCTGTTTTACATAAAAATAAACATGCAACTACCATATAACCCAGAAACTTCCCTCTTGGGCATTTTCTTAGGAGAATACAATTTTATATTTATATCATAAGCTGCATATGAATGTTCATGTAGCTTTATTTCTAATAGTCAAAAACTAGGAACAACCCAGTTGTCTTTCAACAGGTGAATGGTTAAACAACTGTGGCATAGCCATACCTTAAACAAGGACAAAGCATTGCCACACACAGCCTGGATGAATCTCCAGAGAAATGTGCTAAGAGAGAAGGGGAGAAAGCCAATCCTAAAGGCCACACACTTTTTTAGTTTATTTATTTAACATCTTGAAATGACAAAATCATAGACATGGAGAACAAGTGAGTGATTGCCAGGAATCGGGGATGGAAGTTAGCAGTGGGGAGGTAAGGCTATAAAAGGGTAAGACGAGCAATACTTGTGGGGACAGAAGTATTCTTTACCTTGTGTATCAATGAGACATTTCAGTGGTGATCATGTACTACAGATTTGTAAGGTGGTAATATTGAGAGATAGGGAGTAAGGGGTATAAAAGATTTCTATTTTCTTCTCAACAATGCATGTGAATTTACAATGATCTCAAAATGAAAAAATCTCCTACTTTTTAAAACCTGAAAAAAAGCCCTTATAATCTGCACAAAAGTCTCAGGGGCAAGTCAAAGGCTCCTTACAGAGCGAAGAATTGGATTCGAGCTGCCTGGTTCCTTATAGCTGCAGAGGGACTCTGCTCTGCAAGACCCGCACTTACTGGGCAGGGGGACCCCAGAGGGTTTAGAGGAGGAGCTCCAGTGGGGAAGAGAATCACTTACCCACAGTGCTGGGATTCTGAAGATTTCAGTAATCCATGAAAAAAAGTTGAAATATAATCAAGACAAAACAAAAACCCTGACATCCACCTCCTCATCAACCAGCATAGGGGTCTACGGCACACCAACCACTGGACTGCCACGGGCTCCCCTGGGAGCTGGAGCATCGCACCAAGTGACAGGGCCTATTTCCATAGGGCTTTCCCTCAGGCAGGGCTGCAGAACTATGAATGAACTGGGCAGGGAGGTTATTTTGTCCAGCGCCTTCTCTAATAGAGGAGATGGCGGGGCCTGGTTCACTATCTAGCGTGGTCCTTCTGACAAATACCTATACGCAAAACACTCTAAATTGCTTTTCTCCTAGGATGCATGGGCTGGTGGTGCTAACCCCTGCACTGAGCACCCTTGTGACCAAGGTTGTGAATTTACAGGCTGCCTGGCTTGAAGCTGGGCTGGAGTTGAGAGAAGAGATGAGCAGCCCAGTCTCTATGGCAGGCTGTGTGCAAATCCTTCCCAATTATGGGTTTCAGTCTCTATGTTCATAATATGAAAGCGGTAGATGAATTGCTTGTGAAGGTCTTTGCTGGCTCTGATTTTACCTACAGCTTGTCTGTTCATATCTTAGATCCTGCAGCCAGCTAGGGATCAGCATTGAGTGTTAACCCATGAGTCTCGTGCTCTAGCGAATGAAACCAACAACCACAGTTCAGGGCCAGGGCTCCCTAGGCAGGACATCTCTGGAACACCAAACTTGATCTACTCTCTCATTCAAAGATGCCTTGCTCTGCTCATTCCCTCCCTTTCCTTTTCTCTGAGACAGATAGAACATCCCAGAGCAAGAGCCAACACTACACACACAGCTGTAGTCCCCATTAGGGTGACAGCTGGAAAGCCCAGCTGATGAACAGAGCCCTTCATGCACCAGCCATCCTTCAGTTAAGGACTCATCACACTGAGCACCTCTTGTACTCTGGCAATATCTCCGCCAGTATCACAATAATGACCAAGCTCCAGGCAGTAGAAGGAGAGCAAACCCAATATCCTAGGGATATAATTGAATCTCAGAAGCCTTAAACAGACCAAGAAAAACAAGTTGTGTTCTAGCTGGGCTCTGAGTATTAACTTCTTCTGACATAGAATTCCATGATCTATTCATGGGGGAAGAGGGAGATCGGGGAAGCAAAAACACAAATTCATTTTTCCATATTGATATTCCATAAGCTTGCTGAGATCTCTAAAGCCTCTACAATCATTATTTTTTTGCTCTAAATCTGACCAGAAGTTTCCTTTATTTAAAAAATTTCTGCTGTTTCCTTTAGCGGTGTGAAGTTTGACTTGGAGACCCAGTTGCCAGGCAAGCGTTTGTTGATCAGACACCTGACTCATGACAGTAGTTACATTCACAAGGTGAGCAGAACCCACTCAGTGTACAGAATTAAAGAAAAGATGAAGGAGGCAATGCATTTTAAAAGCAAAGCCAGCATCCGCACAGGAAAGGATGAGTACAGGATAATCAAACAGTCATACCACTTTGTCATTAGAGAACCCTGGGGACTGATTCCTGTTTGACTTGGAACCTGTAGTTTTGACAAAGTCCTTGAACATGACCTCTAAATTGATTTTAAATCCTTCTTTAGAAGAAACTGAAATGATAAAACACACAGAACCCTTTAGAGACCATCTGCCAGACCACACACCAGATGCGGGCTCACCAGCTCTGCTAGTCGGTGGCCTGTGGGTCTTTGTTTAAACTTTAAGAGAATGTGCAGATGTTAAATGGGCCCTCAGGACTGCAGACTTCTTCAGGGCACAGGTTCTAATGAGGACTTCTTGAGAATTACTAGACAATTTGATCAGGTCAGGCCTGTGTGGCTCCAACCAAGTCCATTTCATGGGTCACCCAGAGGTCTCAGGACACACAAAATTTCCTCTCAAGTCAAAAATGCTTAGATCATGTTTTTGCTCATGTTTTGCTCAGAGAATGTTGGATTTCTCTATGACACTGTGCAAAATGTAGGTTTGTAATCCAAACTATCAAAAGCCTGCAAATTTTCCTATTGGTTTTCATGACCTAGAGATTAGCAAATGTCTGAGAGGGTATCCAACCTAAAACCACCACATAGAGGAGGAAGAGGCCCACAGTGAGGCTGCTCACCCAACACTTTGCAGAGTGTTGAGCGAGCTCCAGTACAGCGTCCTCAGCAGTTTTCTCTGGGCCCTGAGTGGTAGGAGGTGAGATGTGGTAAGATGTCCTCAGGCAGGGAAGTGTGCTGTTTCAGTTATCTGGTTCTGTGCAGCAAAGCATTCTGATACTTAAACAATGACAGCGTTTATTTTGCTGACAAATCTGTACTTTGGGAAAGGCTTGGCAGGGGCAGCTCATCCTTGCTTTACTCAAGGTCAGATGGGGCATTCAAAGGCTGGAAGCTGGAATCATCCGAAAGACGCGTTCATTCACATGTTTGGTGTGGATGACGCTGCTTCTGGTCTGGAATTTCACCACGGACAGTGGCTGGAACAGCTATAGGTGACCTTTCCATATGCCTCCTTGGCTTCTTCACAGATGGCTTCCAGGGGATAGCGGACATCCCAAGAGAGAGAAAGAGCTAGATGGAAGCAATTACCTTGCCCACTCTAGCCTCAGAAGTCACTCAGTGTCACTTCTGCTATGTTATATTAGGTAGGTGTGAGTCACCCAGGCAAATCCATATTCAGTGAATGTGAAAGGAATCTGTTATTTGATGGGAGGAGGGTCAAAGAATTTGTAGACATGCTTTAAAGCCATCACAAATGCCAAATAATTACTTTTCTACCACATGGTATAGAAAATAGGTTTCCACTATTTTAAAACAATTCCACAGAAAAACTTGCTTTACTCTGTGCCTACTTGGTCTCATTTCTGTCTCAATACTAACAACAATAGATACCACCGTCATATTTTACAGATGAGAAAACTATGGCTCAGAAATTACTTAACTGGCCTCAGTGAGAAAGACTATTCTAGCTCTGGATCTAAGCTCTTCACAGGTTACCCTTCTTTACTAGCGGGTAGGAATGGCCAGGAACCAGATCCTGGCGGTATGTGATGGTTCAATTTATGTGTCAAATTGACTGGGCCAAGGGATACCAGCATTATTAAGCATTATTTCTAAGTGTGTCTATAAGAGTATTTCTGGAAGAGACTAACATTTGAATTGGTGAATAAATAAAGCATTTGGTTTTTCCAGGGTTGGTAGGTACCATCCAATCCATTTAGGGTCTGAAAAGAATAAAAAGGTAAAAGGAGGTTGGATGATCTTTCTCTGTCTGATAGCTTGAGCTTGGTAAGTCTTCTCCTGCCCTTGGACTGAAATACACAGCACTGTCAGGAATCCTGGTTCTCAGGCCTTCATTAGAATGTGCACCCTTGGCTTCCTGGGTCTCTAGCTTTCACACAGCAGCCCATAGCACTTCTCTAATTAAATGATCCAATTCCTTATAAATCATATATATACATATATGTGTGTATGTATATATGTATGCATATATGTATATATGCATACATATTTATATATGACACAATATATGTCCTAGAATATATCCCACCCCAAGTAACTAAAACATGACACAACCTCCTGAAAAATACTGAGCCCTATGACATGTCTTGGTGGCCCACCAATAAGTTCCCTGCTGCCGGCTGGCATGGTCCACTTCCACATACATCCTAAGGACTTGGGTTTGCAATCTAGGGCTAGGGATAGGAACCAAGATGAACTACTAAATAAAATAAGATTCTTCCTCCCCTTCTCTCTTCCTGCCTGCCTGTCCGCTCTCCTCTATCCCTGCCTGTACCTTTCCTTTAAAAAATTCTGAGCCCTAGAAAAATGTATTATGATTGAATTTTTTATCCTAAGTACTAAAAATTACCAAACTTTCTAGTTGCTAACAAATTCTACTTCTTAGAGGGATGAAGTTGAGATTCTGAACTTGGAAGTATTCCTGGTGGAACTTTGCCATTTTCATGTGCTATTGGAGGGATCAGTGTTTCTTTACCGGGTTAGATTTATTTTGCATCCTTATGACACAGCTCGAATAACCTCCTCAAAGAGTCCTTTCCCTGATCACATTATCACAGGAAGGACTTGCATTCTGCTATGTTCCATCCCTGCAGGTGTTTGCTTATTTCACACTACACCCCAATCTGTAATTTCATATCTATTTAGTTACTTATTCATCGTCTCATTCCCCTTCTAGACTGTAAACTCCACAGGGACAGGGACAACCCCTATCCTATTCACCTATACCAAGTGCCTCAAATAGTGTCGAACAGAGAATGGGTACTACATAAATTTTGGTAGATAAATGAGAAAACAGACTCAGAGAAGTTAAGTAAGTTGTCTTAAGTTGACACTGCTAGAAAGAATCAAAGCTAGGATTCTTACTGAGGTCTGTTTGGCTCCACAGTCTGATGATCTCTTTGCTGTTAGGCAATACTGCCAACTATGGGTTTCTTTAAAGGGCTGATAAAAAAAAGCAGATGGAAGTCAATTTTGAGCAATTAATTTTTTTTTGAAAATGGAAATTGCATGCCAGAATCTCTGGCAACACATTCCTGATGTCAAGCTAGTGTTGGACCAAGTCCCTGAATCCTGGTGACAGGTACTCAAATTGTAGGAACAGCGTTAATGAGCTTCTTAAAGCCTGGAACTTCAGAATGCAGATAGGGAGTGGTAGGACAGGTTTAGCTTTGCTTGAACCCTTTTAAATAAGGGGATGACTTTATCTAAACTATACTAAACTCTCAGCTTTCTACTCAGGGGTAGGGTTTGACGCCAAACTCAGCCCCCATTCCTCTTCCAGCATCTCTCTAGAGGTCCCGATATGCTCAGGTAGCTCAGAGACATGTTAGTGAGGGAAGCCTAAGGTGTTCCGGGCTCCTCCACAACCCTAGGATATGGGCCAACTTTGTAGGAAAAGATCCTAGTGCGAGCCCCCAGTTGCAAGCTTTGAAATGTCTTGCACTCTAAATGCTTTATGTTTTCTACTTGGTTTACCGTGCTTCTGGCATATTCCCAGGGTCTTCTCATGAGAAGATAAAAGTAGAATCTAGCTTGCATTTTCTAGTCCAACATGCATACTGTAGAAATAAATGCAATGAGCCATTTATATGCTGGTGTGTTAAAAGAACTCTAGCTACTGACCAGAAGCTTATGCAATCCTATATTTCTCACAGAACCTCAGGGTTTGGAAGATGCTTTAGAAGGCTAGTTAGTCTATGTCCCATCTCAAAGTTCTTGGCAGTAATTTCTGATTCCCCTGACTCTCTCCCACCAGTGCTGTGTGTGTGTGTGTAAGGGTCACTCTAATCCATGAATGGCCAGTGCTGATGGATGAGATGGTCCTCCTTGTTTAGAATTTCAACATGATCTTCCTCAATCTGCCTCTTGGGAAACTGGAAGGAAAATAGTCCATTTTTCTCTCCTCTAATCAGAGCTTTATTCAAAATATTTCCCACTAGCATGAAATTTTTAAATCTGTCTTTGGAAACAAGTGCTTTTAAAAAAGATTTTCCATAATCAAACCTGAAAACAAGTTTTGGGAATAATTACCTATAAGTAGTAGACATGGACAAGTAGTAGACAATTTTTTAAAGTTGTTCAGTGAATGAATGAATGAATAAGTATCTACGCCAATAAAAGTGGAGGTTTCCATTAGCAAAAGGAAATATGTTACTGAAAACCATAGATTGTATGGAACCTATATATACTATGTTTTTTCTATGTGTACATACATACCTATGATAAAATTTAATAAATTAGCAAAGTAAGAGATCAACGGTATTAATAATTAATATAGAGAATTGTAACAATAGACTGTAATAAATGGTATGAGAATGCAGTCTCTCTCCCTCCTTCCATTCCCCCCCGCCAAATATCTTATTATATGTAATGTTTTGGACCCTAGTTGACCAAGGGTAACTGAAAGAACAGTAATTAAAGCCACAGCTAAGGGGGAATTACTATTGGGTACAAGAGTTTTGGAAAGGTAGGTACAATGGTTCTGAAGAAACAGGAGAATATCTTGTGGATTCATAGGAAAGGCAGATGTTTCTGTTTCCTTAGCCCACCTGGCCTGGGAGGCCAGAAGAAGCATCATCTTAATAATTGCTTAATAATTTAATGGAAGACGAGAGTCTATATTGGCATGGCACACGTTATCAAACTTTCCCTTCCAAAGTACAAAGAACCAAGGAAAAGTTAACCTCAACTCACACTGAACTGGAAAAGACTGTTGGCACACCTTCTAGAAAGCTACAGGAAACTAACTACAAACACGAGGAGGAATCAAGTGAGTCCCAAATGTCCGCTTCTCTGAGGTGTTAAGAATTAACTGGAATTGCCTGTCTCCTCTGGAGAAACTAAACAAAGTTTGGAAGGACAGTTGAGTTGAATTCTCTTTTTAAAAGATGAAAGACACACAAAAAGGGATCCAAATGGCACCATCACCCTATACTCATTAAATGTTGACCAACTCTCCAAATTTTGCAAGAGTATCCATTACTTTGTTCAAATGGTCAAGCTCTAGGATGTCTGACTCCATAAAGAGTCCTTGTTCTACTCTGGATGACACTTTACTCTCACCTCTCTATGAATAGCTCCCCACATAAAGCACATGGCCTAAGACAATGCTCCTCAAACACTAGTAAGTATATGAATCAACTAGGGGTCATATTGGAAATGTAGATTCTGATTCCGTAGGTCTGGCTCAGTGTGAGATTCTGCATTTCTAACAAGCTCCCAGGAAATACCCACACATTTAGTCTATACACATGCTTTGAGTAACAAGGGTTCTATAAGGTAATTCCTAAAATTACTGAACTTAAGAACCTCTCATGAGCACTATCCCCAGACTCCCAAGCTCAAAGGCATATCTAGATGAAGGCTAAGGTAACACTTTTTAATAATGAGTTCTTCCCTAAATTCCAGTAAGACAGGGAGATTATAGATGAGCCCTCATTTCATAGAATGGAAATGCATTCTACCTGGTTATCATTAGAACTGTGAGGTACAGGTCCTGAAAGCAGACTCATGCCAGTATCTGAGGGCAGCCTTAGCCAGAAGAAATGAGGGCTTCCCTCAAGGAAGGAACAGCCCTGAGAAGTAATTCGGGGATGACCCTGAGGTCACAGTGCTGGTGAAGGTGCTGGGTGCAAGGTGTCGACTAGGTGTGAGCATCAGCTTCTTCTTTTATTCCCAGAGAATGACTGCGTTTTCTGTGCTCTTCCTTCTGCCGCTCTAAATTAATTACAGCAGACAGCTGGTTTCTGAGGCCATGTAGATCCTGGTGGTCAAAATCCTACCTGTGTGGGGGCTCCGACTTTTCCAAACCTTGGAGACAGAACCATCTTCCATGAGGTGACAGGTAGCAGGTATGATGGAGGCACAGTGAGTGCTCACTGTGTTCTCAGGTTCTAGACTTGGGTGGTTTCCTGTTCAGATAGTCTGTCTTCTTGTGTGACCACAAGTACTAATCTTTAGTGATGAAAATATGCACTCACCCTGGATATACAACTAATAATAACAGTAAAATAACAACGATAATGATAACTAACATTTTTAAAACGGAAAGGTGCAGGCAGGAATGAAGGCAAACAATCAGGAAGGGTGAGGAGGAAGAAACATTTATTTTATCTAGTATTCTTCTTGATTGCTACCCTCACCCTACCCTCAGCTCCAGGTCTCCAAACTGGGTCCTTGGGATGTTTGTGGACCACGTTCAGTGGCCTAATACACCAGGCCACCAGCCTGCACCAATAATGAACATTTTTAAGGCTGGGGGGTATAGGTGGCAGTATCCTGACTTTAGAAATAAGGAAACAGACTCAGAAAGTCAAGATAAACTCTACCATCATCTATCCCATGTCTGGCTGTCACCACAGACCTGGCCTGTCCTCTCTAAGCTCTAGCTTCCTCCTGACGTACTATACCAACACTACAGAATGGTCCTGGATAATGTCAGGAGGGAAAGGCAGTCTTGCTGTATGAGCCAGCCACACCCATCTCATCCCTCAAGAAGTCAAGGGGTGCACCTAAGACTGAGCATGGGGATTCAGAGGTGGATTGGGGACTGGGGCTTGGCTGAGAAGAGGCCCACACTCTGGCACCAGCTAGCTAGGTGTCTGCCGGGCCTGCAAAAAGGACATGCTCTGTGCCACACGTGTCCAGCTGCCCCAGGGTCTTGAGTGGGCTGTGTGACTTCCAGCCCTCCTGCTCATACCAAGCTCAGATAAATGCTTGTTTCTGCTAGGCCCCTGTTAGGCCCACTCAGGCTCACTTCTCCATTCATTGCATCCTGCTAAATCCGGACCATTTGAAGTACATTTGAAGTAAACACAGTTCTGCCTATGGCAGGAACACAGAAAGGGAGGAGAAACAGATTGAGAACTTCAAAATGTGCAATAAAACGGAAGCCCCTCCACTGTTTCCAGCGCCGAGGCATTAAAATAAAATCATTTGACAATTATTTGCCTGGATTGAGAAAGTGAAGCCATGTTCGGAGCCACCACTAATCTTAAAAAATAACGAGTGTGATTTGATCTGTTCAAAGAAAGGGAATACTTGGAGATTTTGCCGCCGGAGGCGGCACACTTTCACGAGATATTGACAAAGACGGGAGGGTGAGTGATGGGGGAGCACGACCACTGTGCGCATTTACAGAAATGGTAGAAGTTGACTAAGTTAAGATCAATGATTTCCTTGATTACATGGCCTCCTCTCTTGCCAGCCTAGTCTCCGTCTCAATTTCTATTCCTATCAGCCAGAAAAATAAAGATTGTTTACAGAGCTGAAATAACACCTGCTTGGTTTATCTTATTTTAGAAACAATAAAAGCTAGGGAGTTGGCGGGATTAAGGAGGAAAAAAATCAATTGTGTTCTTTCATGTTGGAAACATTAAAAAATAAGTCACCCTGCTACCGCTTTAAGGCCCAATTTGGCTCTCCATTACCCAGGGCGATTTCCAATTTCATCCTGCAACTTCCCAAGCTTTAAACTCCATTGAACGACAACTGCGTGCCCTTCACAGACCCCGTGAAACTTTTTTCTGGTAATTTTTGGATCATTCCAGGCCATGAATCTGAGGCTAGACATGCTGAAACAGGCATTTGCTTTTGCTGTTAATTCCAAACACAATCAGCAGCCCGAATTTCATTGAACTACTTTAAATGCTTCAAGGTGTTTCTTGCCCAGTTATTGGCCACATTATGCATTATACAGACGTGAGTACTGAAACAAACAGAACCAAACAAGATTCACTGATGGGCCCTAAATGACAAGGATAATAAATGGTTAAACTGGAGTAGAATTAGGTTTGATGATTGCCAACTTAGTGCTTTCTGCTCTGCTCTGCAGGATGCAGGACGCTGCCAGACCCAGCACTAGAGCGCGCTTATCTGCGAAGACAAGAAATGAAGGCGGAATCCAGTGCCACTTCTTTGCCAGAGGCAGCACCCTATACAAGGAGATTTGGAGGAGGCCAGTGCAACTCGAAGGATGCCACCCCCTTCCCTCTCTCCCTCATCTTCCTCTTCCCTCACCCTCTAGCCTTTCTTCCACCTACCCCATCCTCCCTGTCCTCCTCTTCCTCCTCCCTTCCTCTCTCCCTCTTTCTCCTCTCTCATACACCTCGCTGAGTGTTGGCATGATACCAGCCATCCCTGACTTCATTTTCTTCATCCCCGATAAGGTAAATGCCAAACGTTCGAAAGCGGCAATGCAAACCTAATCGAGAATGGAGGTTTGCTCTGTGCCTGGGGACACGGAAGCCTGAGAAGGCAGCTAGCTTACTGCAGTCAGAGCCTGTCCTGGATGATCACGCACGGCTGATTAGAGGCCTGGTCTTCCTACTGCCTCTCCCACTCCAAAAGCAAGGGCAACCAAAGGGCTTGCAGCCCTCTGGCATCTGTGCCACCATCAGTGCACTGACCGACCTGCAGATGTGCCTGTTCATCTCTTCCCACTGGGCAGAAATGACTCAAAAAGATTAATAAGCACAAGTTTTGAAAAGCACACACAAGGAGGCTGATGTTAACCCAGATCCATCTCCGTAGTCCTGTCACAGCAGCACACCAGGGCACAAAAATTCCTGAATGCCACACACAGGACCCACAGGCTGCGGAATGCGGCAGCATCACTGGCGCCCAGACTTCTCTGCGCCTGGTAGACACACGGTGGCTACCCCCGCCCAGGGCTACTCCACATGCTGGTCCCTCAGCTCGGGACTCAGCTCCCTCTCTACTTGGCTAAATTCTGGTCTTGCTCCAGGCTCTGCTCAGAGATTCCCTCCGGGAAAAGGCCTTCCCGGAGCCCTCTTTCAATACACTCAAGGCCCCAGGTCTTCCTGCTGGAGGTCCTTTGTAGACTTTCGACTTCATCATTCCCAAGCGCTCTGAAATATTTGCTGCCCAGCTCAGCTGGAAACTCAAAAGAGGCCCCTAGAACCCCATCTGAGAGTAGTGAATCCACTACTCTCTCCTGGCACACAGCAGACTCTTGCAAACTCATGTTGACTGCTTTATAACGGTCTCCCTGATGCTGGACTCAGCCCTAGTCCATCATTTATGCATCCATTCATTCTTCAGGTAAGTGACAGGAACCATGCTGGGAATTAGGGACACCACACTGAACAAGACTAGCAAGAGCCGCCCCCAGGAAGCTGGCATTCCGGTGGGACAGCAGACGTAGATGTAAAATGTCAGGGAACAATCAATGCTATTGCGGGGCAGAGTATGACAGGGTGCCAGGGAAGGAGCCCACAGTTCAGAGTCCTGCATGCATATCGGACAGAAACACCAGGGAATACTGTGAAGCAAGGTGCTCTGGGCAGAGGACAATTTGGGCACAGAGGCTTGGAGGCAGGAGCCCATGTGACAGGGCCCAGGAAGGCCAGGGACCATGTGGCTGTAAGTCTGGGAGGGGAAGTGGCAGGAAGTGAAGTCAGCAGAGCAGCCTGGAACTGGATGATGTCACGACCAGAGGTGCCCCTGCCATTCTTGTGAGGGCAAGGCAGTTTCAGGTGCCTCCAAAATTCCAGCATGCCCATTTTACCAATGGCATGGCTATGGCAGAGAAGGTGCTTTATGTAGCAGAGGTGGGATTTGAACCCAGGCAGTAGGATTCCAGAGCATGTGCTCTTATTATATCACTGCTTTAGGGCTTGTCGAACTGTCTGAGAAAACGTAGGGTGTCTAGTGACCGCTGAATTTCAGATGAACAACAAGTCATTTTAAATAAAAGTCTATCCCAAATATCCTGTTTTAATTATCGTTGTTGGGATTGATGGGTCTTATGTGATTTTTTTCTTAGATGCATCAACATAATAAACTTTGAATTTGTCCTATCTATATGGAATTCTCTACAGCAGAGGTTGCGGAAAATTTTTTAAAGGGTCCTAGTGAATTTTTTGATCTGTGAAAGCCACATGAAGTCTCTGTTACATATTCTTCTTTAGGTTGGTTGCTGCGTTTGTCCTTAACAGCCCTCGAAATGCAGGACCACTCCTAGTTAGAAGGGACTGCCAACGGAAGCTTCTATGGGCCCTCCATCTAGAAGGTTGCACTGGAGAAAACTCTTGCACATTCACTCTAAAGAGACTATACTTGCACCTTTCCCACAATGCTCTGACTCGAGGAGCTTGGAGGGGATGGCCAACTTTGGATTCAACATGGGCTGAGGGATGGCTGCCCGCTGGCCTCAGATCTGGGGCTCACTTGGCATTATGTGACCCCTTGAACTAAGAATCTTTATTAACAAGGAAGTGGATAAGCCTTTTTCAAGAATCAGGCTCATCCTAGTTATGTCTGGGATGGTGATTTAACCCCAGGGACTCCAGGCCTGGGACATGGATCAGAGTTGAGCAGCATATGACCTGCGGACCAAGTCTCCTTGGCTCCTGTATGTATTTGTCCCTCTGTGTGCTTGCACCCGGATCCCTGGCACTCTCCCTGACTTTTCCTTCTCTCCCCAAGCTCTGCTCCTGCTTTATTCATCCCCAATCCCCAAGAGTGACCCCCTTCCAGCCTCTCCTGCTTGCTTGTTTTCTTCTCCTATTAATTAAAAGGGCTTCAGCCAAAATGCATTACTTCCTCTGTCAAACCTTCAAGTTTCCCATTTTCTAGACAGTTCAGGTTTGTCTGGAAGAGTATCAGATGTAAAGTTTTGCTTTCCTTTTGTTCTCATCATACCCTCCGCCCCTTCATACACCTGAAATTACCACATCTTTGTATGCTTGGTACACACTGTCCTACAATTTGACTTCTCCAAAGATTAAAAACCCTGTCTTGTTTGTGTTATTCTTTTTTTTTTTTTTGCCATTCACACTTCACTTTGCACATAATGAAGGTACTAGAATATTTGCCAAGTGGAATTCTTTCATGTACCAGCCCCTTTCTCTGTGCGTCTGAGCTGTCTACTCACTGCTTGCCAGTCTCATCTCTTTTCTTAAGTTGACCAATTTAGATGCAAGTCTACAGGACATTCACACAAGATCTTTTTCTTCATTATTGTACCTTCTTGTTACTTGAGAATATTCATCATCCTTCACCTAGCTTAGGTTTTCTGTCTGCCTTTCCATTTAGCCAATTTAGTGGGTGATTTAGCTAGCAGTATGGTGCCTGGCATATAAAAATGGTAATAATAAAACAGCCAAGTAATACTACTGACTGAGCCTCCACCAGGTACTTAGGAAGTTCTAGAGAAAAAAAGATACCTGGAAATGCATGTCGGTGTTCAAGGGGGCTGGGGGGCGAGTAGGAAGAGAGGAATGCCATTCTGATTTGGTCTTCTGGGGGTGAGGTACAGTGCAGGAGTCTCACCTTGATGTTATCTCTGAGGAGTTTCCATTGTCTGGCTTTGACCAATCTGAGTGTTTTAAATCAGAAACACTGTATGGTTTTTGGACAGGATTCAAACTCATAAGAGAGAGGTCCATAAATTTTCTGTCTCTTTTCTATAATCGGGCCCTTCAGGTTGCATGATCTTGTGGAATTTGTAGCTGGAGAAATCCATTAGTGATAGGGACCATGATGAACAGATTTGAGAATTTACTTAACAACACTACAGATAAAAGTATTAGTAAGTTACTGCTTCCAAAGTCAAAAGCCATTGTCACATTAATTCATTTGGGTACACAAGATGTCCTCTGCTCCTAAGAGTGCAAATAATAGCTTTGCCAATATGAAAGCAAAACATAATTAGTCAACAATAAACACACTGTACACTGGTAACAGCTGTTATCAACAGCATGTTTGAAGCCAAAACAAAGTAAGTATTACAGGATTTTTTAAAATCCCTGTCTGTCATTCTCACAGAGAAAAAGTTGCTTGGTTGTTTTGTTCTTGTTTTGTCTTTAATTCTCTTTTCTTTTTCCTGCCACAGCAGATGTAACTAAACGAAGGCAGACATGTTTTACTCCTGCTTTCAGAGTGGACACGATGCTTGGCCTCATGTTGTCTGGCCAGAATGTGGGGTGATGGATTCTAAAGGAGTGTGACTTAGGTCTTCAGAACAGGTCTATTTATGAGCATAAATATGTTTTATGTCTATTCCTTTTTAAAACTGTATAACTAGCTTTGATAATTGCTTTATTCTCGCTGTGAATTTTATATACATCTTCTAGGTAAATAGAAGTTCAGACAGCAATGACTCACCACATTACTGAAACTTTTATTGGCTATCTTATCTGATGGAGAAGAAGGTGATTTTATACATACATATACATGTATACATACATATGTATATATGACAATGACAATGACTTTTGACTTTGGAACCGGTGACTTATTATCTGACTTATTACTTTCATCTATAACATTGTTAGAAAAAACCCAAATCAACCGTAGGGGTGCCTTACCCATTAACAAGACTGAGTCCAGGAGTAGGCACAGGGCTTCATTGCTGAAGCATATTCAGACAGAAGAACACCGCACAGACAACACGAAAAGGAGGCAAAATCTCCTACTCTTTCGTCACCACCCCCACCAACCCACAATAGCCACTATGCACAGATTTCCAAATGCTCAGCTTATAGATAGAGTCTGAGTGATTGACTGCAGGAGACTCCGGGATCCAGCACTTACCATACGGGTGACCACAGGCTAGTTATCTTCCCCTCCAAGCTTCAATGTCGCCCTGTGGATGCACGGAAAATGACAGAACTCCCTTCCTTGGGTGAGGACAAAATGAGAAAATGCATGTCAGAGCTGTGGCTGCTACGTCTGGCACATAATCAGGGCTTTGCTACACGTCACAATAGCAAGCTTCTCCAATGCAGAAATAGACTTCAACATCAAAACGGACCCATCGAATTCCAGAAAGCCCTCCCACCACCTTGATCGTTGCTGATTAGTCTGATGTATGTCCCGGTCCAGGTGAGTGGCACTGACATTTGTCTATCCTGCCAATGTCCTTGTCAACACTAATGTTGGCAAAACTGCTCATTTTTGTTTAGGATGGTAAGAGTGGGGTCCTGGGCTCTACCATGCAGAGAGCTTTGCGGACAACTCAGTAACCTGCAGTAAGATCAGGGGAGGTATCCTCCATATGCTTCAACATGCCCCCTTTTCCATCTAAAGCAGCCTCTGGCTGCTTCCAGAGGGATAGCACTCCAGAGCCTCACGGTGCTCAATCCTGCCCTCTAGGGAAAGAAGCAACTACCTGGCTGCATGTTCCAGAATATTCTGGTGAATGATCTCTGCAGCCCTGATTACACCTGCCAGGGAACACAGGATCCACGTGCCCAGAGAGCACACCTTCTTCTTAGGAACTGCTGTTCCCATTGCAGAACTGGCAGCTGCAGGGTTGACTCAGCCTTAGGGGCCACTTAGCCATTACCAGAATGAGCCAAGGAAACAGGCTCAGGCTTTGCTGCTGAAGAACCAAGATATTATACTCATTTATAAATGTGGGAGACAGCAGAGTAGAAAAGAAGAGTAGACAGACATTTAAGGCAAACAGGTGTGCATTAAAAAAATACTAGCTTATCTTTCCAGCTAGTTCATGAGGCGGGGCATGTGTCTTGACCCTTGGAGTCTCAGCCCTACTGTGGCAAATGGGGGAAATAATGAGGATGTAGATGCTTTGCTCAGAGAAGCAGGCTCTCCTGAAAATAAGCTCTCCCCCACTCAGCTGAAGCAGAAGGGCAGCATAACCATGTTACCTCGGGGAGTATAGAAATTATATTCTTCCTAGAGACGTAAATCCTTTAAAAAGCACAAAGAAGAGCTAGCACTGGCAAGCAGAGCAAAATAGCTTTGAAAGTGATTTCTAGCGGAATTTCAGGAAAAACTATGGAACTGCCCTCTAAAGTCTTCTGTCTGCTGGGGACACACTATGGAATCCCAGGAGCCCCTATTAATAGGGGAGGGGACAGGTCCCCAGGCTTGTCCTCTGGATCCACATAAGCAGAGAGAGGGAGAGGGGAACTTTTATGAAACACCTCATGATCTATGTATGGGTCACCCTCCCCGACAAAGACAGACTTCTGGAGAGAGCAATCTCTCCCTGTGGGCACCAGTAATGAGTCCAAAAGTTTAGAAGGACTTTAAGCAGTAGGCAAAGAGAATACAATGTATATTTAGTATCTAATTTAGACGGTTCATTTAAAAATCAGAAAGCATTCACCTCTACTCAAAAATGGCCCATTCTAGGTTAAATTCTTAATTATTCTGGAAAATGCAAATGAGAAGCTATAAATATAGAGTCAGGGAATAATCACGGTCTGCACAGAGTAAATTCAAGTCAATCGGTAAAGGGGGAAAGAAAATCATTTGCCTTTGACATTAAATCCAGCTGTTCTTTAAAGTCAGTTTTCCCTAGCCGAGGATTTTGCATTTGCTCTGACCAAACAGTTCCCAAAACCTTGTGAGTTTAGACAGTACTTCATGTGAGCATCTAATCGTTCATTCTTCTCAAACATCATTGAACACTTCCATTAAACCAAGTTCTTATGATCAACATTATGAGGCCTGTCAGAAGCAAGCCCATTGTTCAAACGAATTGACCTCCACTACAATTGACCTTAACATCGCTCAGCTGTTTGACAGTCAATTATCTCATGATCTCCCTTCAAATGGGCCTCATTGCTGAAATAACTAATCCATTACAGAAGGAAGGTTATTTTAATAGCTGAGCAGAGGGCTGCTTTCTGTAGTCGCCTCATGAGTGTGCCTTGTGGGACAACTTGTAGCCTCTCCAACCATCTGACAAGGGAAAAGCATCATGCCCAGACACATTTCAGGAGAGAGGGGGGTAAAAAAGTACTAGTCAGGATTCAGTTATGGCTGAGATGAGGCTAGTCTTTCAAATATAGCAATTCTCAGAGATGCATGCCCCTGTGCCTCTGGTGAAGTAGAAAAAGAAAGGGGATACAAGGAAGCTTAAGCCACTAGCTGAAGGTGCCCAGACACATAGGAGGGGTAGAGGGGTTTCTTAAGCCTCACCTGATCACCAAGAAGCTAGGGCAGTGCTCAGTAATGGTTTCTGAAGTCAAATCACCTGGGTGTGGGTCTTGTACCACCACTCTCTAGCTATGTAGGTCAATGGTCTAGCTGCACACCTTTGCCAAACCTCAATGTCCTCATCCATATAATGGGGGTAATGATATCAATCCCATCAGGTTGCTTTGAGGATAAGACACTATATAAGGTACCATTCCAGGATAAGGTCCAAAGTAAGCACAAAAAGAGTGTTATTAAAATCATTATAAATGCCATTATTCTCCTACTTATTACTTTAAGAATCAGCTTTTCTCCCAGAGATGTGAACTCTATGCATCTCAATTTGGATGAGAATCCTGGCATCAAGAGCCTTCAGGATAAGGATTTTTCCAAGACCACGAATGAAACCTAATAAAATAGGACAGTTAATAAAATGAGTGCTCCATAAATCAGGAAATTTGCCCATCAAACCAAGCTCAACCCCTGTATTTCTCAGCCTTTGGAGATCCAGCTGCCTGGGCAGGAGCTCAGTGCGTTTTTTTTTTTGCTGCAGGGAACCAGTTGGTCCTGCCTGACAGGTTACAGGAATAGCAGGGGGTGGAAGTCTTGCTGTGTCCCTTGCAGATCTGCTTTTGAGGGCTGTGCTTCACAGCTTAGGGCACTGAAAGAAACTCTTCACTCCTCTTCCCATATAATGGGACCCAAGCCAATATGGGAAAGGGCGGTGGGGTACAATGAAGAGGAAACAGAAAAGAATCACTCCATGCCTACTTTTAGGAACTCTTAAAACTTCCAGCAACTCTGTATTTATTTTGTCCTCACAGCCACCTTCAGAAGTAGAGATCAAGGGACAGAGGCACCTAAACAAATGTCTGTGACATAAAGCTGTACTGGTCTGTCTACTCACAGAACTAACCTCCTCCAGCCTGATACAGGAACTGAGTCTTCCTCATCTTTGTATTCAATAGCAACTTGCATCAGGCTTGGAACAAAGCTGGAGCTTAATACATAATTACTGATAAAATCCTTTATATATCTGTCCCCACATCTGCAGCATTTACTTTGGAATAAGAAGCTGACGGAATTGGAACACATATCCTGGGAAAGAGGAGGAGATCTTGGCTGCCAGCTTCTGAGAGTGGCTCCTAACTTGCCCAGAGTCTGGCCTCCAGAAGGTGTTTCTAGAAGCCAGTGTACACCCTGGCTTTTAAATTCCTTGTTGCTCTTTATAACCATAATTCAACCTAAATAGGTCATTTCCTAAATCCAAGGGCTCCTCCAGTAATAATGGCAGTAATAATCGACAATTCTACATGCACTGATAATGAGCCACTGCTGCCATTTCACAGGGCCTCTGTGTACCAAGGTCCTGTAATAGGGAATTTACATTTCATTTCATCTTTTCATTTCGCTTTCGCGGTAATCTGATGAGGGGTCCACTAGGATAATTCCCATGGTAGAGCCCAAGAACTAAGATCAGGCTTAAAGAGGTTAAGTAACTTGATAGAGGTCACGCAGCTTATTTACTGCTCTGAGTCTCAACACCCTGGGGACACTTACTTCTACTTTTTAAAGGTAGAGCAGAGCTAGGTGTTAGGAGGTGGGGCTCAGCAGGATACATGACATGGTCAAGGAGCTATACATAGCTAGATAAGGAGAGAAGCAGCCTGGTTTGCCCAGGACTGTTGCAAGTTTGAATTGACACGTCCTGGGGAACCAAGATGTCCCAGGCAAACCAGAGCAGTCAGTCACCCTGTGAGGGCCCCTGACTCCCGGTCACAGTGCTCTTTCCACCATCAATTGTACTTTCTCTCTTTTAATGGAAAATGAAGTCATTAGGATGCGTGCATTCATTTTTCCTGGGCTCTTAGTGAAACAGGCGTTTCAGACTCTATTTGGAACATCAATCGCTTGGGCTCTCAAGACGAGACAAACCCCAGCTGGAACTGTTCTTTCCAGTACACTCCAGTGATGAAATGCCCAGCTCCTCCCCTGCCCCCACACCCTCAGCACACCTGGACTCCTGCCAATCATCTGTATAATGTACCTAACACCATCTGGCTCAGCAGCTCGTGTCCTGTCAACAGGGATGTCAAACAGGCAGGATGAAAGGACATAACTCCAAGAACACTGTTCATCTTCTAGCCCAGTCTGGGGACGCCATGGTGATTACTCATTAGGTAGCTACAAGGGGAGAAAAACGCCTTGTTACTGTCCACCTGTCAGTGGATGCCTAGAGCTGTCTTTGCTATTTCTTGTTTTGCAAGTCTGCTGGGGAGGATGCTAGGACGTTCTAATGAAGGTGGAAATGGGTTGGAGCATTCAGGTGACTACCAGGGAATTTTCAAGGTCTAGAGACCTGACAACAGCAGCATGTCTGTGGTTTGCCACTTGCCCTCTCTGTGAAAGTGGGAGGGGAGAATGTGGAGACCTGGCAAAGGGAGCCAAAGCTCTAAAGAGCCTAATCTTCACGCCCAGTATCCTAACTAGCCTTCAGATTCTGAGTGAATCAGGCCTAACAAGTGGTCATTGAGCAACTGCAGGAAAATCTGATGACTTTGGAGAAATAAACCTACTCATGTTCCTTCAGCTAATCAACTTAGTATACATTTTTAGTATAAAGAAAGAAGAAATGGCAAAAAAAAGAACAGCTTTGATTGCATAAACATCTAATTTCTCTAAGTCAGAAGATGATAAAACAAAGTGAAAAAAAATTATAACAATAGACTGAAAGAAAAGCCACAACCAAAGGCTGATTACATTGCTCTACTGAGTTCTTAATCAATTAAAAATGATAAACCTCAAAATATTAAAATGGGTCAGATTTAATAAAATAGTAATTTTAAAAATAACTTAAATAACTTAAAAAATAGAATGGGGATCATTTAACAAAATATGGAAACACAAATTTAAAGTATGAAATTCGCTTGTGACGCACAGATATACACACTCTCACTATGTGAAAGACTAGAAAAGTATCTTTTATCCTCTTATGTTGGTATTACATTTGAGGGCAACATTTTTGCTTGGCACTTTGATGATATGCATTAAGATCTTTAAAAATGTCCATCTCCTATTACTCAACAATCCCAATTCTATATATTCTAAAGAAGTAATCAGCAATGGGTTTAAGTGGTTTTGCGTATGACTAATTAATGCATTATTTATAACAAAAGGGAACTTAAATAGTTTAAAATACAAAATACATTACATGGTAGAATTTGGCAATCATTCGAATATTTTCAGACAGTCTAATGAGAAAATTTCACGTTAGAAAAGCAACATATTGGCACATCCTGGTGGAGCAGCCGTTGGGCAAAGATCACGTGCATCCCAAGGACCCAGGTCCCCAACGTGCAGCTGGTAGGCACAACCAACATGAACAACTAAACAAATTAAAGTGCTTCTTCCTCCTCTCTCTCCCTGCCTGCCTCTGCCTGCGCGTCTTCATTCCTGCCTGCGCCTCTCCTTTAAAAAATAAATAAATAATTTTCAAAAAGAAAAGCAACAGATTATGTATTCAGTAGGATTCTCATGCCATTAAATTAAATATTGTGTATGAACACACACACAATTATAATGTTAAAAGAGGTGAGATGTCAGCAACTTTATTTTTTCTTTATCCTTCTCTTTATTTCTCCACTTTCTCCAATGAGCTAGTTTGCTTTATAATCAGGAAGCAATCTTTCCTATGAAAGAGGAAAGGAAAATATGGAAAGGGTGGAAAAGCCCTGACTTTCATCTTCACTCCAGTCTTTGCTTCTCTAGCACCTGCAGAACCTTGCCTTCCATTGTTTACAGGCTCCCTCCTGCCTCTTTCCTGATGAGGAAAGCAAGAAAAGTAGATTCCACCTGCCACACCTTTCTTGGGCCATTGAGAAGGCAGCAGTCAGAAGCCATCTCCCTTTTGTTGGAGGGAGAAAAACAGCCAACCACAAGCTTCTTGATGGCAGAGTTGGACCCCTGGAGTCTGAGCCTCAGCTCCACTGCCTTTGTTGATTGCCCTTGCTCCACCTCTCGAAGGCTGGATGACCAAATGGTGCTGGCTAGGTACCTGTGAGCGCACAGCGGGCTCTTAAAGCTGTGGGATGCATCTCTTCCTTCAGAGGAGCTGCTCTTCAGAGGCGAGGTTAGACAGATTTACAACAAACCTTAACACACGCAAAAAGGTCCATGAAATAAACGTGCGCTGAAATGCCATGGGAGTACAGGCAGGTGTAAATGCGCAAGGACAAAGAGAATGAGAAAGCAGACAACAGCAGCATTTTGCAAACTGGGCAGCAAGGGGATGACTGAACTGATGCAACACATCTGAGAAAGCTGTGTCCTCAACTGACTCCATCGGGGGCTAGAAGCCACTCTCTTTTCCCAGAAGAATCCCTCAAGGAATTGACTCCACCGCCTCTGTGAGGTGGGCTTGAGGCGAAGCTCAGCAAGGAGGCTTAACCAAAGTCATCCGAGGTGCACTTGGGATGGCAAATCCCCAGCGCCCAGACGGAAAGGGAGGAAGCTCCTGGGAGACTCAGCACAGGAGTGCCAGGCACAACCAGAAAATGAGGGGAGGACACTGGACACAGGAGGAAGAAGGAAACACTTTCATCCTAAATGCCGAAACCTTCAACCTCCTTCCCTCCTGGGTGTGTAAGTGTGCTCACCAGGTCTGCAGGAGACTGAGAGCTCTTCCAGGGGGCTCTGGATCGCACAAGAGGAAAGACCAAAGGACACTAAGGACACCGACATCCCGTTTTCTAACCAACCACACTCTAGAGTGAAGCCCGCAGATGACAAGGACCAATGGCCAGCTCGGAGCATCCAGCCAGCATGCGAACCCTCTGCTCTGAATAAGAGCAGAAATGATAGCTCACAGATGTCTAAGGAAAATCTCTAATGTGAAAGAGGCAAATAAAATCAAACAAACAGGATAAAAGCAAACTAACAGATTATGCAAGAAAAACATTTCATATTCAGAATATATTTAATATCCTGAGTGATAGAAAAGAAGATATATCGCATTTATGAAAACAAGAATGAAATAATATTTAAAAAGCACACTAAGAGAACAAAACAGAATTGGTGAAATTAAAAATATTTCAGTAGCTGGCGTGCCCTGGTGGAGCAGTGGTTGAGTCAATTGCCTCTGAAGGAGCAGGCTAAATGCCCCTGGGTTTGAATCCCAGACCCAAGAAGGAAACAACCAGTGTGAACAACTAAATAAAATAAAACAATGAAAAAAAATTACAGTAGAAATGGAAAAGGTTGAAAGGGTTATGGGATAAGATAAAGACAGAAAACAGAACATAAAAGGTAAGAAATGTAAATGACCAGTCCAGGATGCCAGCATGCAAATCGTAGGTGTGCCAGAAAAAGAAAACACACACAGACACACAGACACACATGCACATGCACATGCACACAAAAGAAATCAACCACTAATTCAAGGAAATATCACTCAACTGAAAAACTTAAATTTCCAGATTTAAAGGGATCCATACAGAAATATTAAAATAAACTCAGAAACACAGTGTTGTGAACTTTTTGAACACAGAGAACAAAGACATAATAAGTAAACCTCCAGAGAGAGAAAAATGAAACAGATCCCATGTCAAAGACAGTGACTGGATGGCTTTGAACTTCTCAACAGCAATACTAAATGTTAGCTAACATGGAGTGATGCTAGAAAAAAAAAAAAAACCTGAAGGGAAAAGATCTTCAGCTTCAAATTCTACATGCAGAGAAACGACCAGTCAAAGATGGAGGTTAAGTTCTGTCAGATACGAAGGTCTCGACTGTTCATTCCCCGAACTCTTCCTCAGGAAGTTACCGGTGTCCGTCGGGCACTGGCTCTTCCCTGGAGGGGCAGAGGGAGTTCCTGAGATGAAGCAGAAGAGGCCCCGGACCTGAGGGGAATCCAGCAGGTGGGAGCTAGAAGATGGCTCCAGGGACGCTTCCTTAGAGAAGCTGCAGTTGGTGGCAGCATGGAAACCTCTGATGATCTGAAGTGTGGAGAAGACATTTAGACAAGGAGCGGAGAGACTGGGTTGAAACAGTGATAAATTCACAGGAACAAAGTGAGTATAAAAGAATATCACGTAATCTAAATGTAAATATAAAACAAACCAAAACCACAACAAAAGCTGGAGGGAAAATAAAAGAGTGTGTATGAAAGGAAAAATAAAGGCTTAGCCATGAATATCATTTGCATTACCATGTAATATGAATATTGATTTGAACAAAACGAAAATGTGATACTATGGGAAGAATGGAGGGAAAAGGAAGGAAGACAGGCCTTGGCATGTGGGTGAGGGGAAGGCCAGGCTGGCAGAGCCTTCCTCACCTATCAGAGCGGCAAGTCAGCAGAGAGAATTTACCCCAAGTTAAGAAATAAAAACAGACGCACGCTACTTAGAGACACGGAGCCTCTGCCCAGGGACCAGCTAAAGGATGTGGAGGTGGCCCCTCTGGTGAGGGAAAGGGTTACTGTATTTCATGACAAATCATGTAAACTCTTGGCTTTTGTTATCAATGGACACAGGGAAAGTTTGACAAATTTTTAGAACATAAAACAAAAACAAGTGAATCTCAATTTTTCAAATGCCTTCAGAGCTCACGGATCAGGCCAGCGTTTCCCGCTATGTTTTGTGTCCAAGCAGAGAACGGCTTCACATACAACATGAGGGTTTAGAGGAAAAGCCTTTCTGTCCTAACAGTTGTAGGAAAAAGGGACTCACAACAGTGCGCTGGAGTTTCAATCTACCTCTTGGTTGTTTCATGCCAGTCTTATCTGTTCATGTAAATAAAAACAACCACGTGGATGGTGGAACTGCACTCATTTGTTAATTACAACCATATGTTGGCTACGAAAAAAAGTTGACAAAAAGTAAGGAAAGCATTCTGTGAGAATCAATTTGAATTTTCAAAGACAAAGAATGTTTTATTAGCATTTGTAAATTGTGCACTATGCTCCTTATTATCAGTAAAATATACAGTAAATGTGTGCACACACACCCACAAACATTTTTCTTTCCAGCATGCCAATTGTTAAACACCTGTGGCCTACTTAGTTATGGCTCAGGAATGAGTATGGAATGAGGAATCCTGACTAGAGACAGAGAATTGGCCAAAATAATCCCTCAGGTCTCTATATTCTTGGAAGCAACTTCTGTTCTCCTCTCTGTTCTCCACACCTTGGAGACAGGAAGCCTCTGCTCTTGGGTGGGTCTCAGCTCTGCCTTCACCAATGAGCAGCTCCTCGGTGGGTTCCCTGAAGGGCACTGGCATTGATGACCACAGAGAACAGAACTCACTATGCAATGAGGGGTTCGTTTGGTATAAAATCAATAATTGATAACAAAGGCCAATCAGTTTTCAAAGAAATACAAGCAAGACATTTATCCATTGGAATGGACAATGGAAATGACAATTATTAATTTCATTAAGCATTACGTGCACTGGGGGCCGAATGTGGTTTCATCGACTTCCTCATACAATTCTACTCTTTTCAAAAAAAGGCACCAGGAAAATGTCAAAGAAGAAGGAGATGGATTTAGAATCTTGACAGGAAGAGGAGATGGAAGAGGATCTGTGAAGACTTGAACTAGAATGGTACAGGTTTCTGAAAATCCTCGGAAACACACAATTTCAGAGCTAATCCTGTGGAGGAAAATGTCTGAAAGACTTCAGTCAGGTGCAGAGTTGTTGGAGGAGGCAAAGCACAGTGACATACCTCTGGTTGGCGCCACCTCCTGAAATGGCCCAGGTAAAGCTGGTGTGAGACGATCTTTGGTGCTGTTTACAAACAGGATGCTTAATTAGTGCTCATTAAATTGGTACAAATGGGTGTCAGTTCATTCTCTGCCCCCTGTGGCTCTGAAACTCGCTGGCACGGGT
>RJWH01001844.1:242750-304436 GCA_004363575.1 Solenodon paradoxus
TCAGATGTTTTAGCTTTTTTCCCAGTGCTGACATATGGACTCTGAGGTGGGCTGAAGAGGTAAAAATAGAATGCCACGCATCTAAGAAATTCCTTCCAACAGAATGCAAAAGGCACTGCTCTGTCAACTAGAAAAGCATAAAAACCAGGAGCAATTAAGCAGTGTCTGTTGTGTGCCTATGGTCTCTCTTTGAAATGGATGACATAATTGTCCTGCCAAGAAAAATTAGCAGATGAAACAAACTTCACCGGAGAGTTGCTGAAAAATATGATTTCAAGATTCTGATTGGAAAATGGGTTCATTTAAATTTACATAGTTAATCATTCTATAATTGAAAGAACTTTCTTTCTGGCTGTAATTAACCTGGATGCTCATGTCAAGTAGACAAATAGGTTCTAAGAGAAGAAAAGATGGAGACAAGAAAAGAAAGTCAGACTGGAGATTTAGAACAAGGCAAAAAAAAAAAAGGATCTCTTATTTTAAAACTGAAAGTGTCAAGAGGCACAAGGCCTCCTTGCGCAGATTAAAAGATAAACCAAAAGACAACCTGAAGCTTGGTGGAAGTTTAGAAACGGGAGTTATAAAGCAGAAGGGAATTTGGACAAAGGAACTTTTAAAATTCTTTTCAACCCTCAGATCTTGATGAACTCTGAACAAAACCATTCTCTACCCTGGACGTCATGGTAATGTTTCACCGAAACTGGCTATTTGTGCTTCCAAAACACTTTTGCCTAAGAAAAGACCTAAAGAAAAGCGTTGGAGTCTTGTTATTTTGCTAAGCAAAGTAACTGAAGATGCTCATGCCATCAGGAGAGAAGGAAGTCCTCCCAGGTAACTGAACACTGCCTGTTGGACAGATGCCACACCTACACCTCTTCTCACAGTTGGAAACCTGTTCCTCCAGGTAAGTAAGACATGAAAGAACGTGAGGACCCCGTG
Organism: Solenodon paradoxus; assembly: GCA_004363575.1. Taxonomy (NCBI): domain Eukaryota; kingdom Metazoa; phylum Chordata; class Mammalia; order Eulipotyphla; family Solenodontidae; genus Solenodon; species Solenodon paradoxus. The sequence continues at coordinate 243,690 of RJWH01001844.1, forward strand.
AAAAGGCCAAAGCAGAGGTGAAAAAGAGAAGCGTTTCATATACGTCAGCAGATGACAGCAGTGCTTAAAAGCTCGGGCTCTTCTAGACAAACTTCCTTGACCTCAAATCCTTCTTCTTCACTTGTGAGTAACCTTGAGGTAGTTTGTAATTTGTAAATAGGGATAATACCGATCCATAAAGAATAGTACTGACCCATAAGCTATTATAGAGTTGAATCAACTAATTAATATTGGGCGCTTAGTACAGCTAAGTAGGAATGTAGTAACTGCTTCCTGGCTGTAATATCGTAACTACCCAATAAATAGTAGAATGAGCATTTGCTATAGTTCAGAGTTGTATTAAGATCTTCTTGAATTGAAGGAGAACCATGAATTTATAGCAGGAGAAGTTTTGACGTCATGGAATGCTACACAAGATCTTCATCATTTTGAAAACCTTACATAACTTCAAAGACCAAATTGCTCCCAGATTACCATATTAACAACAAGGCAGTGAGAGAGACATTTTCTAATTTCCAGGTTTGAAGTAGGGAATCATATGAATGATGGTAATGTTACCACACCTTCACTGAATGAGACATATCTTCATCACCTTCTCCTTCCAATGAGCACAAAGCTTAGCTGTACTCAGAATCTTCCTTCCTCCCTACCTTTCTTCCTTCCACCTTAACTTGAAGTTAAAATAACACAATAAAAGAAGCATGAGAATTTAGGGAAGAGAGTTTGCTGCCAGCAAGACTTTGTGATAATTGGACTGGCCTTTTAAGCATGGGAAAGAAGGGTGCCCATCAGAAAGAACCGACAAGTCAAAGCAGCCAGGCTTCTGAAGCCCCTCCTCAGTTGATCCAAACCCAACCCTGACTCGGTGAGAAGCCATGGGGACTGAGGGTTCCTTGTGACCTGAGTAGAAGCATCTCTCCAAGTGGGGCCCAGAAACCAGAACTCTGCTCCCCGATTGACAGGTAACTAGCTCTGTCACCGGGGGCAGGGATGGGGGTACAGAGTGCCCAGACTTAGTCTCTGTATCTAGTGTTGGGAACGAAGCTCCTCAAACCACAGGGCAGGACTAGAGTGCAGTAGCAAAGTAGCATCCAGTGACGTGGTTGGGGACCCAGCAAAGCTGGGGTTCACGCACAAAACTCAAATCTGCCCTTTTAAAGCAGGGATCAAAGCATTTATTGAGGGAAAATTACAATTTCCTTGGACTTTCAATAGCTGTTTTCCAGTTATTTTTCCTTCTATGGCAAGAGTCAGGAGATGGGCACAATGAAAACTTCTTAGGGATCAGAGTCTTTTAAAACCATCACTCAGTCTACAGGTGGGCACCTGACTGGGTCTGTGGCAGCTAGGACGTAGGGAAGGAGAAGAGGAGAAAGGGATGTCACAGGTGTGTTACTCAGCTCTCTCTCAGAGATCTCTCATGTCACCACCCATTCCTGTGCGACTGCTGGGTTTCCTGGTCCTCCCACCTAGAGTTCCCAGAGTCAGAAATCCATGTCGTGACTCCCTCTGCCAGCTGGCTGCCATCCCATTCCCTACATGGACATTTCCTCTGTAGCCACTGTCAGTGGGATAGTCACCAGGAGAGCCCATAAGATGAGGGAGCTGACTGACTTTTCTGTCATACACCCACAGATCACATGGGCTCTTGCTAAAATGCAGCTTCTGATTCAGCATGTCTACGTTGGAGTGTAAGATTGTACATCCTTCCAAGCTCCTCGATGTCAATGTCTCTGGTCCTCAGGCCCCAAGCCTTTGTATCTACCCTTAAACCAGCTCAGCCAGAAGAACAGACACAGAGGTCTTTCCTCCAGGCCCCTTCCCCTCCGAGCTGGTCCCACCTGCCAGCCCAATCCTCCACTTGCTGAAAATAGTGCAGCTCAGTTGAGAACCGACTCCCGTCAACAGGACACCTCAGCTCCAGGGAGAGAGACTGTTGGGGAAGATCACGAGGATGCCGGAAGGACTATACCTGGCCTTTCCTAGCTCCAGTTGTCCTCCTCGAGTGGAAGGGGAGAGCTTCAGGGAAAGAGAAAAAGTTGAGAAGTCCCTACGTCACTGCATTCATGGTCAGGAAATATAAACACCAGGATGCGCCACATCCTAGGCCAGAAGCAGAGCAGACCCCTCACAGTCAATCAGATTGGGTCAGTGGCAGTAATTCAGCCTCCCTTGTTTTTCCCTCTGGACCCATATATGTGAGGACAAAAGTCTGAGAACATTCGCAACTAAACACCGTACATGGCTCCTAGGAAAGGCCACTGGGACTGAGCAAACTTTGGCTCAAATGCCAGGCTGGGAGACAATGTCTTCCCCCTGGAGTGAGGGAGCCAGACCCAGGACTGTGTGTAAGCTGGACAGTTCGGACTCTGCCGTCTGAAAGATGTGAGACTGTGCGTGTGTGTGCCCATGTGGGGAGGGCCGCCGGAGGACTGTGGGGAGGAAGAAGCAAACGCCCTGACCTTGCTCTGTGAGTCACCATCTCCTCGCATCCTTCTTTCTGGGGCCTATTGATGGCACTTGAAAGGTAACCAGCCCTTTTCTCTCTAGTTCCCTAGAAAAGGCAGCACTAAAACTTTGTCCTCCAGAAACCGAACAGAGTTGAACAGGAAACAGAGTCCACGCTGAGGTCAGGAGAAGGGTTATGACTGTGTCCTTGTACCCTCTGACTCCTGGATGTCCTGTCGTGGGTTTTCCCGTCTTGAGAAGACAGGCAATAAAGCAAAGCCCTGTGGTGGTCTGGCTGGGCTCCCAGGATGGGCCAACTGGATCTCATTTGCTCTTGAAGCCTTAGCAAGTCAGATGTAGAAGCCGTGTGTCCTCAGACCTTCTGCCCACTAGGCCTGGGGTGACAGGGCTAAGTTCTCAGAGAGGTAGATGGGGCAGGTCGGCTTCTCTACTGGCACCTGCCATGTTCCTTTGGCTGTGACAATCGACATGGATAAAGACCACTTTTAAAGACCCTGAGGGAGCACTAGAGGAACAGCCTCATTGTACAAAAGGTCTCCTGATTCCTAATTTAAATCAAGGCACTCCCTCCCAGCTCCAGAGACGTCAAGGCTGAATCCATACAATTTTATCTGCAGTCTCCTTAGTGGGCGTCTGGAGAGGCCACCCAAACAGTAAATTTTTTAAGAGAAGCCAGTCCTTGGCTCTGCAGATAATATATCATGTGCTAAATCACTCAGGGTAGTGCCACCCAGTTGCTAGAATAAAGAAGGTTTAATTGCCAAATACTGGGCTTTAAAAACCAATCAAGTGTAGAAGGTAACTTTAATTAGACAGAGTCAGATAAACAGAGCGCAGAAAGCTTAGCGCTGGAGCAGCCTGTATCTCTCTCTGTCTTAATTCTCTAAGGACACTGAGTCAAAACAGAGACCAGGCCTCTACTCTCTCCTGTAGGACCATTATAAGGAAAGGGGACACGTATGTGACCACACTCACACCCTGAAACAAACTTTCATTTATGAGGTTTTTGGAAAAGACTCCTTGGTCTCAGGAATGCTGAAAATCAAGTAACCAGCATCTATTACGGACCAAGCGTCCAGGCCCTAAAGACAGCGGGCATCGACTCTTGATCTTCCCATGCACACTCAAAAGCACAGGCTGAAGAGTATCAATTGACTTGAAGTCAATACTGTCTGCTCACTGCATCCATCTTGAAAAGAAAAACAGAACAGTCATGTCATGGCCATTTTCAACACAGGCATCTCAACAACTTTCAGGACCTCGGCACCCTCCTGTCTTCTATGGCATCAAAGTTACCAGTGGTACCAAACATTCCCTTTCCGACTTTGTCTTTGAGAAGGCCCATCTCTGGATGCGTGAGGATAATTCACCCCATTGAGATCACTGTCAAGCCCTGAAGACCCTCATTGGCAGGAATAGCTTTGAAGTGCACAGCGTGGCTCTCCCACTCACTCGAGTATTTTTAGAAGCGATCATAGAACAAAACTGAACTTTTCAAACAGGAAAGGAATGCAAAGTGCTTAGGGCTGGTTTGCAAAGGGCAAAGCTTATTTAAAAAGACTATTGATCGGGCCTAACTGCAACATGACAGGGTCAGGAATATGCAGGAGGAAGCCAGGTGGGGAAAGCGAATCCCTGCTCACCAGAGCGGGGTCTGCACAGCACCCTCTGCTGAAGGTGAAGGCCATGTTAGCACAGCCTGTGAATACCAGGGGGAACGGATGTCACAAGGAAGCTCTGGTGGCTGGAGAAGGAGATGAGAGCAAAAGCTTCTCTGAGTATATCTGACACCCTTTTAGTTGAGTAAGTGTTGGCCTTATCATACGGAAGTCTAAGTTTGACTGTTTAAGATTGTTTCTTGCCCGCTCAGCAAAATATTCTTTGATGTCTTTCTGGATGCTTAATTGTAGCTTGAAGAGCAAGTCAGGTAGGAACTAGCTGAAAAATATGCCAAGGAAATCAAGTACCATCTCCTTCACAACTGGTAGAACTACGCCCCCAGCTCCATTCTCCCCTCCCCTCCTTCTTATACAATTGTTTCCTGTGCACCTATGGCGTGTCTGGGAGGAGGCTAGTAATGAAGGGCGTGGAGATACTTCTGGAGAGATTAAGGTGTAACCAGGGAGGAACTTATCCACAAACATTTAAAACACACCCACCTCCTTCACAGACTGAGCAAGAAGGCAGCTTGTTTCTGAGAGCACCATCTTTGTTTTCTATCCCGCCCTCTGCCTCAGCAGGTCCATTCCCTCAAAGAATATATCTCAGCATGCAGCTTTTGCACAAATCCTGCGTCCCAGAGACAAGTGGAAGCCACACTCGGGGCTTTTCCCAGGCATACTGATAGCTCTAGCATGCTATTTCTCCACCCTCTTCTGGGTCTTCCAGTCGAAAACCAGGCTCCCCACCTCCCGTTTCCTAGTGACATCCCTGCTTCCCCATTCACTCTCTCAGGGAAGGGGTAACAGTAGAAAACAAGACAAGAAAAGTGACTGAATTCTAAGAGTCCAAAATTTTTCTTTGCAAGAGTCTGGTTTTTGCAAGAGCCTAAATCATGAAGGACTTTAGACTGAAGCCAGGGATTGGGAAGCTAGCTCACAAGTCAGGCTACCCACCCTGAGATGAATCAGACGAAGGCGAAGAGGTGTATGGACCAGACACAATTTTTTCATGGGACTCAGCCCAGCTCTGTCTAATGTCCTCGAGCTGGTCTGCCTCCTGGCTGGTCTCAGGATCCCAGCAGACCTACACTTTCAGGGGTCAGGGAACAGAGCAGTCTCCTTCCTCCACAGCACTGCCTTTCCTCTCCATGCCTGCCTAGTGTTTCTCCCTTGTCCCAACCCAGCACAATCACTCTTCAGTTGCCTACCTAGTGCCCTTTCCAGCCTTCCATGGTCTTCCAGGAAGAGGGATCAATTAGAGCGAATAGTTTAAGGAGGCCTACTAACAGCCAAGAGCTAATTTCCCATCAGTCATCAAGTAGTCGTGCTTTCCAGCAGTGAGGGCTGGCACCAAACCAGTGACCTGCACCAGAAGGAAAAGCTCCTGGTGCTGTTATCACTCCCCGAAGACAGGCTCACTGTGCCTTTTCCAGAGCACGGACACAGGAACCTCTGTGACACATGCGTGCAGGTGCTGCTCCCGGTCCCTCCTCCCAGGCCCTGCGTGGGGCGCCCTCCAACCCCTTTGGATGACATCTTGTAGTGCAAACCACTTGTTTCCCTTATACTTCTTGAAACAATTTTACCATCACTCCTGCTGCCTTTCATGATAGAGGCGCTGGGCTCCACTTTTAGACTGATGCAAAGAAATCTGCCAGGGTAAGACGTTTGTCATTACTCAAGGGCAGTGACTTAAAGACAACAGGCTACATGATAGGCTCCCAGTTTTTTCCTGCTTTTTTCTCCGGGATGTGTTTTTCTCTTTTCAGCATCATAATCAATACTTCTCCTCTTTGTGATGGATCATATCAGGCACCGCTATGCTAAATTGTCACCTGACATTTAGTTTGGATGCTATTCTCCTGCATGGAACACAATTGTCTCTCTTCAATGCCCAGAATATTGAAAGGGCCTAAGCAAAAATGTCCAATTATGTGTTAAGTCACAGTTTTGCTATAGGACGAAGAAAAGAGAACCGCCAGTCCCAACTCACCACAGACCAATGAAAACCAAACTCAATCAGTGTCAACGTGTCTCATAACAAAAGACCATTTATTATTGAGAAAGCAGACACACATGAAAATTAGATCAAAGGCCCACTACTGCTCATTCACGACATACTATCCATGCTGAGCAACTAACTATAGACATTCTTTATGACTGAAAAAAAAATTTAAATACCCTCAGTCCAACAACAAGAGAATTTCATGAAAATCTCAGCTGAGTTTTGCTGCCCCGGGAGATGAATTGCTTTCGCTGCTTTATCGAAGAGATTTGAAATATAAAAATGCTCCTGAAGTTTTCAAAAGAGGAAAACACTGTTCCTTGGGGAGAACAAGAACCGTGCCATCCTTGTCCTCACCAGACTCCCCCGAGACAGGCGCCCCCCACAATGTCACTCCAGGGACAGCCATAAAGAACAGGCAGACTGGACATCTATCTTGGTTCTCTACCCTCCGACAACCTGGTGACTTTGTATAGAGGTCAGTTTCCTTGGATTTCATTGTCTCATCTGACACACAGGAGCCGGATGGAACAGAGAACCTCCAAACCTCCAAGGGCCATTTTGGCTTTGATATTGTATGATTCTTAGATGAAAGAGAGAATAAGATTATCATAACATTAGATGTAATGGAGAGAGGCAAAGCAAGAGTGAGCAAGAGAGAAAAAGAGGGGAAGGGATTCAGGAGCCAGGAGACAGAAAGCAGAACTATCTTTAGCTCTTCGGAACAGAAGCATAATAGAAAATGGAGGAATAGACAAAGTGGGGAGGTGAGGATAGAACAAAGATGAGGTCACATCAGCGCTAATAAACACTAATGATGATGATTACTTCTATTTATTCAGCACCTACCATACTGACCAACCATTTTCTTTAATATTCACAGCTTTCTGAAGTTGCAGTTAATAAATCCATCTTACAAATGAGGAAACTGAACTTCAGAGAGGTGAAACTGTTAATTTATAGTGCTAGTTACACCCTGATTGAATCCAGGAATCCAAGTCAGCCTTGGATTCAACCCGTCCACCCTGGTAAATGGCCTTCAACACCATTCTAATTTTTAGAAGAAACTCCTGTGTCCTCTTCTGCTTTTGCTTATGCAGTGTGAAAAATCTAGCAGCATCTTCATCCAAGAGCAGTTTAAATTTTCCCCGACATATGAAAGGGAAGAATAAGGTGGACATGCCTTAAATTATTGACAAGTATGGCATTTTAGGATAGATCCTGCTGTGGGGAGAGGGTGCGACAAAGGGAGGGACAAGCACTCGCTTAGACATCAGGGTCGCGGGCACACATTTCTCCTGGGGCTCTGCAGAGGTGCTAGTTGCCTTACCTACCGCCTGACCGCAGGAAGCCTGAGTGCGCATGCGTGCGTAGATGCGCTGCTGCTAGACGCCAGCAGGGGGCAGTGCTGTGCCAGGCACCCTGTTCCAGGTGACGGAGTGCAGAAATCCGGGCTCTCTCAGACAAGGCACTGACACCCTGCCAACTGCACACCCCATCCTTCACTTCAGGAAAGATGGATTCCATTGAAAGACAATGGGTGATTAAAACAAATTTCCTTTCCAGCTGCTCTGTGAGTGGATCTGCTAAAGTCCTTTTCGGTTGGTGCAGGAATCAAGCCTGGCTTCTGCTAAGTAGAAAGCTCCTGAGAACATGTGGAAAATGATTAGAGTTGCAAAAGTTCCATTTGTTCACAACCTGTCGCACAGCCTTGCATTAGTAAAGGAACGCTACCCAGGAATGAGTCTGTGTGGCCTGGGAAAGCATGTACAACGAGAAGCCAGGCGCGCACATGCGGGCAGGCGGGGAGACTCGAGCATGGAGGGAAGGAGGCGGGACTGAATATGAACCCCACAGCAGGAAAAAGAACTCATAGCAGTGCTCCCTTAGCAGTGGGGGATCTGCTCCAAGACCCCCAGTGGATGCCTTAAACTGAACCCTCTCTATACGTGTATACTATGATTTTTCCTATGTGTATCTACCTATGATAAAGATAATTTATAAACTGAGCCCAGTAAGAGATAAATAATAATAAAATAGAACAATTATAACAGGACACTGCATTAAAGGTTATGTGACTATTTGTCCACTGTTCCCCCCTGCCTCTCTCTCTCTCTCTCTCTCTCTCTCTCTCTCTCTCTCTCTCTCTCTCCCTCCCCTCCCCTGCCCTCACTCAAAATGTCTTACTATTGGTGCGCCCTGGTGAAGTAGTGGTTTGGCACAGCCCACAAACATCCCCAGGACCTGGTTTGCATCCCAGAATTGGGACTGCAATAACCAAAATGAACAACCAAATAAAAATAAATTGCTTCTTCCTCTTTTCTCTTCCTACCTGCCTGCCTATGCTCTCCTACATTCCTGCTGGCACCTTTCCTTTAAAACGATCTTATTACCTCTAATATTTTCGAACCGAAACCAAGAGCAGGGGGAACTACCACTGCAAGAAAAACTGCACCCACGATGCAGTACAGCTCCAGGCTGCTCTCCTACCAGCTCCTCTCTGTGGGTTCTCACTACCCCTTCCTTTCCCTTCCTTGGATATTAGGAAGTGCCAGAAAGGTTCAAAGGCATTTCATCCATCTAGGGATAATTTGTAGAGCTGATAGATTTCCTTTACCCCACCTGCATGATTGGAACTAAATACCTTTCTTATTCACTGTTCTTGGATAAAGTGGCTTTTAAAAGTTATTCACCATTGTCATTTCTACTGGCGCCTTCACTCACACACACAATGAAAATAAAATGAGACTGGGAATGATTAATGCTCCTCTTTTTAATGATGAATGTCACCAATTTTTCTGTCCTTTGCAGAAGTTTTTTCATATTCATTTTCTTTGCCTCACTTAGTTTCCCCCTTTCTTCCATCCAATCTTCAATTTCTTTCCCTCTCATTACCTGAAACTTCTACAGAGCCCTAAAAAGACAGGGCTGCTCACCCATCCCTAACCATTACCCACAGAGCAATGCAAGTGACAGTTTCCAACAATATGAAAACAGAAACCACCTCATCCCATCTAACTAAAGCATCAGCACAACCCTCAGGGATTCTTTTCAGAGGGAAATCCAAAGGCAAGAGAGTCATACTTGAACAAATAATTTCATATAGATGGAAGTAGCTTTCATTATGATCGGTGTTAAACCAACATGTGTGTTAGGAGAGAAAATGCCAGAGGCTTCGTGAGTAATGCAGAGATAGCCATGTGTCATTCATTCAATAAACACGTATAAAGCCCTACTTGTGTACCAGCCGCTGGGTTAGTTATCAAGGGGCATAACACACAGTCCTCAGACAGGAGGGCAGTGGGTCTTAGTGGTGGGAGCCCAAGTACAGGTGAAAAGTAAGCACAAAGGGAAAGCTGCCCTTTCCTCCCTCTGCTTCTAGAGTTTGCACAGACACATGCACTGAGGATTGCCCTGGGAGTTTTTAAAAGGGGATGAGACTCACTCAACAGAAAGAAAAGAATCTGAAGCCCAGTTTCCCATAGGTTCAACACATCACTTTTCATCTACCCCAAGCAAACGGCATTTTCAGGAAGTGAGCACATTGGCACTGTAGTAATCCATCTGGTGCAGGTCATTCATCTAGGAAACTTGCACAGTGCTCCCACTATGTGCCAGACGCAGCTCTAAGTGCTGGGTGAGTGATACACAGATGAATGAATCGGAGCTTCATTCTGTAAGCCATTTATGGTTTTTCATGACTGAAGTAACTGATGGAAATCCAAGACCTCAAGCTTGTTACTTTCCACTTAAATTTATATACCTTGCCAAAACACGTACTGCACTTGTACTGTGTACTTCATATTTATGAAACTAAATGGTGCTCAGGTTTCTCCTAGAAGAGCTCAAAGCAGTAACTGAAGTGGATCAGTGATGTATGTACAGAAAAGGACTTGAACATGGACGAGGAGAACTCAGGAAAGACTTCAGAGAGGAATCATCAAGTGGGTGGAAGTCTGAAAATTGAATTAAGAGTTGGTCTAGAAGTGACTGGGAAAAGGACATTGCAGAGAGAAGGAGTAGCAAGTATAAAACTATGGAGGTGGGAGGGAGTCGAGTGTGTTCCATGTGGAGAACAATGAGCGTCTGAAGGAGAATCAGGCTGACCCATCATGGACCATACCAAATAAGAATGGGATCAAATCCACCAATCATTTTCTCTGGTACTCCCCTATAAATAATCCCATTCAAGAGAGATTGCAGTCTCCAGGCAATATTGGTTCTGAAAATGTTAGGTGTGGCATGTGATTGTGAAAATAGAAGTAGATTGCCATTTGCTGCAAACATTAAGGATTTCTATGAAGGCATGAGCGATTCTGAAAAGCAAGCAGTGATTACAACTGATAAAAGATCTGTTCCATATCCTGTCCCTGGTCTTTAGAGTGACCTGTTTTTAGGGACAGCAAATGAAGCTGTCTTAGCTCATCCAGTCATCTGACAGGGAAACAGCTGCTTAGCTGAAGAAGCCCTGGAAGTAACGTGCCAATGGCCTCAGCAACATGGTTCATGACGTGGCCAGGTTGCCACAGCACCTGTCACTACAGTTTTTGCCACTAGAAGGGTGACGGTGTCACGGGAAGCAGACAGCAAGGAAACATTCCCGTGCACTAGCTAACACAATGTTCTTCCGTAGGGAAGGAAGAGAGCTCGCTGCTGGAAGGGAGCGGTCTGGATACATCTCCAGCAGCTTGCTTGGTGTCCAGGAGCACTGATCACTCTACGTCCATTGTCATTGTCTGCATGACACAGAGGCTGGGTGTCTGTGAGAACAGAGACTGTATGGGGACTCAGGGACTCATAAGAGAGGAAAAAGGAAGAACTAGAGAAGAACCCAATTCCTGAATAAGAGAAAAGAGAAAATTCACAGGCAACTACATGAGACTGGGAACAGAGCATAGGTCCAGGAAGAAACTCAGTGAGAACAGATTATTGCCAAAGGCAATAGACCTGAATGGGATACAAAGAGCTGATGCACCAGGGGATAGAAAAATCCCAAACTCCAGGGTCTAGGTAAATCCAGCTTCAGGAACTTAGAGGGCTAAGGAGCAGGAGTCAAGAGATGCACCACAGCTGTACCTCCTGTAAAGCTTAAAAAGTGCCTTATTTTCTTATTCAAAGTTGGCCTTATGTCGTTTGTGTCACTAGTTCCCCAACAATTGCCACTTTCTGTATGTCCATTTTTTTTTTTTTTTTCTGGTAATGCAAAAGTTAATAGACTGGTTATTTTTCCCTCCCATCCTTAACTTTAGCTAAGTTTTACAAGCAGACAAGTCTAAAAACATGCTCCATATGGGCACACTCTGTATATGTGTGTGTCTGAATTTGTACCTGTATGGGTCTGGGTCTAGATCACTGCAATATCCCAAGGTAATATGAGCATGATATTTGCTATCATTTACTGAGCACCTACTATGGACACAATGATGAATTCTTGAATCTATAATCCTTATAGTGCCTGAGGATAGGATTTCATTTATTCTTTGATCGAACTAATGCTGAGAATTTCCAGTGCTCCCTAGAACTTAGGATAAAAAATAATATATGAGTATAATATCATCACACTTCCCTATAAAAGGCAAGAGTTAGAAAGGCAGTGTCCATACTTAGACAACTAAACAGACTATTTTACCTGAAATGCCTGTGGGGAGATGGTATGGCAAAGGAAGGGATAAGTCAGTCAACTGATCTGACCAATTCTGTCCAGTGAACTGATGAGCTGATGGACTGGCTTGGCAGAATAACACAGATTAGTCTTCAGAATCATGTTGCCATAGCTTTACAATACACCTCTGCTGGTGAAATTAAATGAAAAGTTAATAAATTATCTCAAATATCAAAGACACTAGCTTGGAATGCTAAACCCTCAAGAACTTCTTCCAGAAACCAGACTGAATGGACACGGAATGACGGAGGGAAGCCATGGATGTATCCCTAGACTGGAGGGTACAGACAGGGCCTCACTTTCTGGGTTTCCTTTTTCCAGCTAAATCTCAACTCTTCATACTCATTAGAATCATCTGTGAAAGTATTAAAATCATTGCTGGAGAGAAGCACCAGAGAATGCACTGAATAACTTGGTAGGATAAATGGGAAATGCTGTATCTGTGCTTGAAAGCTTCTCCGATATAGTAACATATAACCATATTTTTTTCTAATTTCATTTTATATTTTAAAATTTTATTGAAAATGTATCATAGCATATAGGTTTTCGGTGACTATCACTGTAAATCGGCATCTGCATATAATACATAGAGTTTACCACCACCAGTCTAGTTCTTTGAGCACCTTTGAGTTTGGCAATATGGTCCCTCTGGGCCTCAGTTTCCTGTTCACTTAATGAGGATGCTGGACCAGCTGCTATCTAGGGCCATTTTCAGTTCTAAGATTCTCTCTTAATCTTGATCTCCTCCCCAGCTGGCGAGTCGCTATGAAAAGACCACTTTCTCTTTGCATAATTCAATTCCAGAATGCTGTCAGACGGTCGACCTACCACAGAGGGCTGGTGTGTGGGTTAATGAGATCATATTTGCAAAGCGTTTGGGGATATAGGGAAGAAATCTCTAATAAATGCAGCTAAAGAATGATTACAGCAACATTAATGTCATTTTTTTTAGGAAGAGTAAACCACAGTTCACAACCCTGCATCTTCCCTAATTAGACTATCTTGCCTGGATGGAGAGCGGCATAGTAGCAAGTGGATTAAAGCAGGGCTGCTCTTATAAAAGCTAGATGCCAGGTCAAGACTTCATGAGACATGTCTATACAATCACCATTGGAACAGGCCAGACTTAAAGTATGCTAATCTATGCAGAATCCTCTGGTCCTCAAGCACAAACCAGTATCCTTTGCCGCCCAGGTCTTTGTGGACTTGCTTCCATAAAACAGGGACAAAAGATGAATCTTACAAGTCTTTTCTGAGAATAAATAATCAGCAGTGAGAATCTGTTTCTAAAATGCTACTGTCTACTATCTGTGCTAGTTCTGATACACGGAAGTCGGAACAGGTTCCTTAAGAACCTGTACGTAACACCTGCCCGTGCACAGGCTATAGGAACTAGGCGGCTGCAAAGATTCTAGAGATGAAGATGCTAATTCTTGACTCTGTCTCTAAAAACTCCACGGACAACTCCGGGTCACTCTCTTTCCTCTACTTCTTTTCTTCTAATATATAACATATGAGAGTGCCTAGCATTAATAATATTTAACACAATATAATAATAGAGTATAGTAACACAATAAATAGTGTCCTATCCTACCATACATGGAGAACCACTGTATTCATGTCATCAGACTTGATATCAGGGACTTCTAAGAAATGGGCATTCTGCCCAGATGACCCTGAAAAGCTCTGGTAAACCAGATCTCTTGTTTTTCATGGCCCATCTGTGCATGCATTCATTCTTTCATCCATTCAATGGTTTCAGCTAGTTTTTATGCTCTGTCCACATAGATCTAGAGCTTTTATCATCAATGATCTATTAATAATTGAAAGTCCAGGAAATTTGAAACATTTCATTTCAGGGTTCTGTCCAAACAATTGAGGGGATTCAGATGCCCCAGGTAATCTGAAAATCAGTATTGAGTGTTTTCCAAGAGTGCTTAGGAATCAGCAATTCTGGTCATACCATGAGCTGATGAATTACCTTGGAGCCCCTGAAGAAAACTGGGTTCATGTATTGGATAACAATTCTAACCAAAATACCAATAGGATTTCTTTGGAAATTGGGACAATTATTCTTAAAAAGTGTAGAACAGTGGAATCGAAGGGAGACTCTAGGAACAGATCCAAGTTGACATACAAGAACGAATGAAAAATGGACTATCTCAGCTTATTAGGAAGTATAGGGTTAGATAACAAATACTGCTGGAGCCACTGGTTAATTATTTGGGGAAAAACTCATTTTGAACCTCAATTCAAATTATCTACCATAATAAAAGGCAGAAAGCAAATGTGAAAAAAAAGCTATAACAAAACTCACTGACTATAAATGCAGCATTTCGCACCTCTTTAATTAAGAGATGACTTTCTAAGATTAAAGGCAGTAAAAAAAGGAATAAATTTAATCACGTGAACTTAAAGTTGCATAAAAATTATATAAAAAGCTTTCAAGCAGGTAAAAGATTACAACATGGCACATGGAGGGTTAATACTAATACTCTCCAAATAATTTAGAAAAAACAGTAAGATTAGAGGCAAAAATGTCATAAACATTAACAGAAAATTCACACATGGGTACACATACACACACACAAATTGCTAACAAACAATAAAAAATTGTTCTACCTCACTAGGAAAGAATTCAATTTAAAACATGATGGCATTTTTTTTCTTTACCTGTTAAAATTAAAATGTATATATTTTGAAGTAATATTTTGCTCTGGCAAAATGTTCAGTGAGATAAACATTCTCTATATTGCTGTAGGAGTATAAAGGGTTCTGGGAGGGCATTTTTAAAAATTCTCTGAAGGCAAATACAAGCAGTCTTTACAATGTGCCTACTTTTGACCCAGCAACTTAATTTATTGAGCTCCATACCAAGAAAATGATCTGATATTCTTTAATAAAAAACTTTGTGCATAAGGATAATCATTGCTTTACAGGAAAAACAAAAGAAAATAAACTAGAACAATTAGGAAGCAAACCAGCTGCCTGAAATTGGAAGTGATAAGGTAAATTATGTGCATGCCCAAGATAAACTATTATGCAACTTCTAAAAAAGATGTTTATTAAGAATGTATGTAAAGTGAAAATATATTAAAATTTTTATAAGTAATATATCTTCAACTCATGTTTAAAACTGGCAAAGTAAATGTTAAATTGTTAAAGGTAGCTATTTTTGATTGGTAGAATTATGGATAATTATTTTATCCTGTATTTTTGAATTATGTAAAAATAGCTATATTCTAATGAAAGTAATCATTCTATAAACAGAACACAGACACACATTCCAATGATGACTTTACAATGCAAGAGAAATGGGATTGAGTCTTCAAACTCAGTGACCCTTTCCTTCCATCCCCCTCTTCCTTCTGAATCTCTCTAGGAAGCCCACACACATGCCTTCAAGGAGGAATAAAAGAATCACTTGTTGCAGGCCTGTTTTTTTCTTTCTTATCCTAGCAGCCAAATGGAAAAACTTCCTCTAAACAGGAGATCTAAGGTATTATGCAGGAAGAAAAATAGATAAATGCTTGACAAAGACTTGCTCTGTTGGGGCAGAGCTTCTGGAAGGACCAGCCATTTAAATAAAGTGTCCAGTCTCGGCAGCTGTCTTCCTAATAAGCCAGCGGCACATTTACTGTAGCCTGGTGGGGGACGATCAGCAAAACTTACAAAAAAGTATGGCACGATTTCCTCCAAATGTTAGCAGCCAATTTCACTCTGGGAGGTAAAATTACTGGAACTGAGAAACCAATATTAAGGAACCAAAAAAGCTCCTTAAATATTCCAAAGACCAATTTGAGCTATCAGACCTGCATCTGAACAAACGGGAAGATGACAATCTGAAAATTGTAATAAGAATGAATTGATTTTGTACCTCTTCTCCAGTTTCTTTATGATCTCTGACAGCAGAATGGATTCATTTCATGTCATTTTCTCCTAAGCCTCATAGGATATTTTCTTTTAGGTCCTGAGATATGAACAGAAAGCACTGATGGCCCTGTCTGCTTCAACCCAGCAGAGACACCGAACGACTTCGGAGTTGTTTAAACTTGCTCCTTTTCTCCAAGCAACCTGGCTATTCAGCAGCTGTTCATTTCAAGGCTCAGAGAGATGCAGGTGGAGATGAAACTGCCTTAAAGGAAAGCTGGGGCTAAGAAGAGGGCATGGAAACAGTGCTTGATGGACGTCAGGAGATGGGACCCAGTGACAGCTGAGCTACCTTTTAATAAGGTCTTTTTAATGTGAGGGATAAATGCAAATAAAATTCTATTTGTTTGATTTTAGGAAATACACAGTCATGATACCTATAACTTACTATCAAATGATTCAATGATAACAAAAATCATATTCACATACATGCATATATATTTATGAGAAAGAGAATGTAGTAAAATGTTAAGAACTGTAAAATCTAATAGATTCTAAATAATAAATCTATACTTAGAAATTTATAGTGCTATTTTAGCAACTTTTCTTTAGATTACAGCCATTTTTAAAAGTATTTAAAGTGAACTAAGTTTACAGAAATATGTGTTCTCTAACTACTTTAATATTCCTCTCACCATTTTCAGGATACACTCTATATTCTAACCAGTTTAGATTATTCTGAATTTATTAAGCACATTTTCTACTTTCCCATCTCCTTGTCTTTGCTCATCCTATCCCTTTCACCAAAAATACTCTGCTCCTGCTATCATTTGTCAAATATTTCAAAGATATTTTTCCAAAAACTTCTCCTTAAAGGACATTCTGCTTCTCTATCCCCAATTATATTTTATTTTTCACCTTTGACTGTCTATTAAAACCCAATTGATCAGTCACCCTGGCTGTGAGAACCAACAGCACTCTCTTTCCCCCATCAAACCACTTATCCCTTCTTACTATCATTGCTTGTTTAGTTTTCTCTTCCTTGCTAGCCTATATGCTTCCTGAAGGCAAGGACCATATCTGTCTCATTTAACAATATAAACCAAATGCCTGGGAAACTTTTTGGAATAAATAGAAATTTTGCCAAATATATGTTAAATTAATTAACTAGTTGTCTGTGATTAGATTTTTATATCTCCTTAAAATCAGAGACTCGTTCTTACTTATGTCCATACACAAAGTAGGTAGAATACTCAATAAATATTTGTTGAATTGAATTTTTAAGAAAGAGATGAAGTTTTAGACATTTACAGAGCATTCCACTCCAAAACTACAGAACACATTATTTTCAAGTGTTCATGGAACATTTTCAATGATAGACCAACCACACATTGGAACATAAACCAAATCTCAATAAATTTATGAAGACTGAAATTAAAGTCATGTCCATTGGTGCAATCATAAATGGGACCATTTTCCTGATTTTTCTTTCTACTAGTTTGGAGGATAGACCAATACTTCTGATTAACATAGAAGCAAAAATCTATAATGAAATACTAGAAAACCAAATTAAACAATTCATTAAAAGAATCATATACCATGATCAAGTGGAATTTATTCCAAGGATACAAGGATGGTTCAACATATGTAAATCAATGAACATAATGAGCCATATCAATAAAAGGAAGGGAAATAATTATACAATCATCTTAATAAGTGCATAAGAGCATTTGACAAAATTCAACATTCGTTAATGATTAAAAAGTCTCAACAAAATGGGTAGAAAGAATGTAACTCAACACAATAAGGCCATATTGGACAAATTTACAGTCAACAGCATATTCAACAATAAAACACTGAAAGCATTTTGCTTGAGATAAGGAATAAGACAAAGATATCCATTGTCACAATTATTATTCTATGTAGCGTTAGAAGTCTTAGCCAGAGCCATTACATGAGAAAAGGATATAAAAGGTATACAAATTGGGAAGGAAGCAGTAAAGTGATCACTATTTGCTGATGACATGATAATATACATAAAAAATCCCAATGACTTCAGTAAAACACTATTTGAAATAATAAAGAAATAAAGTGACAGGCTAAAAAATTTATAAAGAAAAATATGTTGTGTTTCTATAGTCAAAAAACAAAGTAGTAGAAACAGAAATCGGGAAAACAATCCCATTTATGATTGCATCAAGAAGAATTAAGTACCTTAACCAAAGCGGTAAAAAAAATTTATAGTGAAACCTTTAAAAGACCTTGTTGAAATAAACAGAAGATACAATAAAGCAATATACAAATTCAATGCAATCCCTATCAAAATTCCAATAAGAATCTTCACAAAAATAGAGCAAAAAATAACATAAAATTCATTTGGAGCTAAAATGGGCCCTAAATAGAAAATTTAAAAAAAAATCTGAAAAAATAGGAACAAAAATGGAGGTATCATACTCCCCATTTGCAAACTATGTATTACAAAGCAATAGTAATCAAACAGCAAAGTACTGGAATAAAAATGGGTATATATATATATATATATATATATATATATATATTTCTTTTCTTTCTCTAGGAAGGAAAACAGAAGTGCGAGGAATTTTTCACTAAAGGACTAGATTTGCTTTTTCATGTAGTTATTGACCCAAGAGTATGAGTCAAGTAAGTCTTTGGGTCAGGTCATCCAAGAGGCATAAGGAAAAAGGGTACAAGGGTACATGGGCAGAATGAGTGGATAGAATCATCTGTAGAAGACACTGAGTGGTCTGCCCTGACTCTACCCAGTCAATAAGCAAATTTTACTGGTGGAAGGGGCAGGAAGGGGGCTGCTGGAGGTAATGACCAAGTATCAAATGGTGAGTATCTCTTTGGTACTGCCATTAAACAGATTCAAGAAAGTACTGCCATTAAACAGATTCAGGTGAGCACACAGATTTCTCACATCTGTCAGTATCATTTATTATATCAGCTGCTCAGGAAATAAGCTCAGACATTTAAATCTGAAAGTGGAATAATTGCCACAACTTCAGTAATTATGTGGCTATATCCTCCCTCTCCCTTTCTATGCACATGAGTAAAAGCATTTTGAGTGCCTTATTATTAAATCATCACCTTCACCAGCTACCTCCACTTTGGAATAATCAAGTATTTTCAGCCATGGTTTCCCTCTCAGGGACAAAACCTCACAAGTCCCATTAAAAGAAATTAAAATTCTTTTTTATTGCCATTGGAAAACTGTGGTTTCAAATACTGCTGGAATGAGAATCTTTGGTCAATATTTAGAAATCATATATGATAGAGGGAAATTTTGTTTGGGATAGAAAATATGCAGAATTTGGTCTTTCCGTCACAAATTAAAAATTCCCTGCTAGTGTAGCACTCTTTCTAGTAAAGACACTTTCCTGTGCATTTAAGGAATGGAGAAGCTCTCAGGAATTATAGGATGATCCTTGGCCGTGACCTATACATTGCCACCATATTTAGAACTTGTCATGCCTTCCTGGATATTTAATGGTAGGACAGTAATAACCCAAAAAAACTCCATCCTTCAAAACTACTCAGGCAGAAGAGTCTTTACCCCACCCCTAAGGTAGTGGTGGAACACTGCATTCAATCAGGGGCGCTGCTCTAGTCCTGCCTCTGAAATTGCCATTCAGGATAACGTGAGTAAGCCGCTGGACTTTTATCTAAGTTTGTCTTACCACCTATAAAGTGGGATATAAAGATTTGCTTCACTAACCTCACAGAATTATGATAAGGAATTAGTGAGATGAGGGGATGTGAAAATGAACCATGCCCACAACCACCTGGTTATTTTTGAGGTGGTGCTTCTTACCAGCCAGACCACACAACAAAAGGAACAAAGTTTTCATAGCATCTTCTCTTTTGAATAATGACAAAAGATTTTTCAGAAACTGCAAGGCTAATTTATAAAACAAAACCTCCTGAATGATTCAATGAGATCCAGCCAGGAGAATATTGAAGTGGTTCTGAAAGGGGCTGCAGGGAAGAGATGGGTTGGAAAGAATAACCACACATCACTTTAAGAACCTGAGTGTTCGGTTGTTGGTGCTTTGTTTTGTTTATTTTGCAAGTTGGAGAACAGTTGACCAAAAAGCTAAAGAAAAAGAAAAATGGATTTAAAAAATCACTATAAAACAAGCACTCAAAATGAAAGGCAAACTATTGCAACATCATTAAAATTTGCATTTGACAGAACAAAGAATGCAAAAGTGTACCCCAAAAGGCATGAAGCCAACTGTCATTCCCAGAGTCAGGATGTCATACATTCATCTTTTCACTCAGTGAACCTGTGTTCAGAAGTCTCCCTGTCCTGGGTGCCATGTTGCATTAAGATGCAGGAGCAAAAAGTTCTTATCTCTAAACAGGGGAGGTCAACATGAAAAGTAACAACCATAATTCTTTGTGGTGCCTTCAGTACCCTAAGAATGATGACGGCGCAGAATGGGGACACTTGGAGGCAGAAATGAGGAAGGGGAGGATTATGGAACGGGTGGGTCCCTCAGAGGAGCTGATACCTGAACTGAGTCTAAAAGAAGGAGCAGTGGGGCAGAATGTTCATGACTAGGGTACAAGAAGATCGACTTCCCAGAGAAGACAGGTAGGTCCAGTCATCACCATGATGGGCAAAGGACCTAGGTTTAGTCCTTAGCCCACATCTGAACCAAAGAATAAATCCTTGCTTGCGTATCCATCATTCCTAGCATTTCCTGAAAATCAGGCAAAGAATATGACTCGCTAATTGGTTTAATTTGTTATCTATACATGCTTTGTTTCAAAAGCAATCTAAGGTGGTTTCATACAGATGAATTAATGCTTTAGGACTACATGGAGGATAAGTCACTACAGAACAAGGTTCCCATCAGGAACAGCTGGTCAACAGCGACAAATAGCTCACAACTGCCTATCACTGCCCCTCCTCTTCCTCCAGCCAAAATCAAACAACAATTGGAATCAGAGCTTCTTGAACTTCTAGGGGGAAGTGCTGGCAACTGGAAGATCTTTAAGAAGGGCCAGGCATTTAGGTTTCTTCCAAAGCAGAGTTAACAGTGGGTTCTGTGTTCTGAGACCCCAGAAGAATTCTAGCTCAAATCTCCCTGCACCTCTCCTTCCCCCGAGGAATAAGGCAGAAGGGAAGTGCCACAACTTCACCAAGGCTTCGAGTCTCCCGGGCCTGAGCAAGACCATTTGGGGAGACAACTCACAGCTTAGTCATTTCCCATCTCTATTACGTGGAGACAGATGCCCCAGATTCTGGCGGGTTCTACCCCCAGGGTGGGGTAGGGCTTCCTTCCCTGGGGAGGGGCAAGTGCTGGAACAGCCCCTGCTCCCAGGAACCCAGAGCTGGGAAGAGAGGCACAACCTTTAACCTGGAGAACCCCTGGAGCTCATACAGAGCCCTACACCCGCCGCCCCCCCCCAACCCCCCCCAACACACACAACCAATGGAGGGAAAGAAAAACTGCATACAAAAGGAGGGGATGGTGTGAGAAATGTCTCCCACCAAGAGTAAGAGAAGAAAACAAGAAACATGAGAAACAGTCACCCATTTGCTTTCCCAATTTGCAGTTCCCCTTCATTGCACTTAATTTGAAAAACGCACAGAATTTTTTAAACTCAATGACTAGTCATCTATCGCTGGGTCCCAGAGACTATTTATTTTAAAAAAAAAAAAAAGAAAGAAAAAGAACATTCTGGTTGCTACCTATACTAAGCAATGCTTTGTTTTCTCATTTACTTTGAATGACTGTTAACTCAGCTTCGAGGTAATGCACCACTGTGCTGTGTGCTGCTGAGTATTTCAGGCCTCAGAGGAAGCACACACCATGGACAGGACTCGACCTCTATTCCTTTGCTGTGCTTTCTTCTCTTCCCTTAACTGTTCTGTTTTCATGTTTTCTTTCCTTCTGACTGAAACTCTGCCTGACTTCTTCCTTTATCAAGGAGGAAGAAATAAATGCATCTCTCCATTTGCTAGGACAATCCAGACCACTGAAGTTGAAATACTTTTAGAAACCTTCTAGCAACCCATTATTTCATACTGAGCAAGTCAAGGCAGAGAAATCACAGCTCGGAATCAGTTACTTACTGAGTCAGCTCCAGGACCCCAGGTGAACTGACTCCTATATCCATCATCTTCCTGCTACAGCATGGCAGTGCTGGTGCAGGGCCAACCAGTTTGTGAAAAAATATAGTTAACAGCTTCTTAACCTCTAGACCTTGATGTGGATAAGTCAAAATAAATAAATAATAATAATAATAATAGGTTCCAAATAAAAATCTACCTCAATTTCTGTAAGGCAAACTACTATTGGAGGAAATAATTTGGCTTCCAATATTGACTTGGTTTAAATGTCAAAAAAAAAATAAAATAAAATCTACCAAACCTAATTAAGATTAAATATGTTTTGCTCAGTCACATAAAAACCCTACACGTCTCCTAAAACAGTCATCTACTGAAGCTCAGTCAAGTATGGAGATTGAATGAGAAGAAGCAAACTCCGGCTGACTAGCAGACAACCCATGGTCTTGCCTATCACTGCGGAGTGGGAGGCAGCCGAGGGGCCCTGTAGCCAGCTCTGCACTCAAGGGCTGATTATCAGGTGGGTAGATTATTCTGGGTATTTGCTTTTCCCATCTCTCTCCGTCAGCATGATTTTTAGGTCATTATTCTATTCCTTTGTACCTGCACTGGAAAGGGGAGGGAATCAGAACACTGAAACGTATTTGTTTGGATAGCAGCAGTGCTTTATCACAACAATAACAGAGGAGGAGGGGGTTGAAAACCAAAAAACAAAGTCCAAGACATATTTTAAACAGTTATAGCCATCCCCTCTATACCGACCCCAAACCATACCTTTTGACTTCAGTTCAGTTTTGTCTGTTTTCCTTTAAATGTGAAAATAATCTAAGTGGGGTTTTTCAAAAAATAAGAAAACTTTTAAAAATAGTTCAGATGTATTTAAAGGAATCCTTAATTATCTAAATGGCTTGAACTGTAATGCTAGTAAGTAATTGCTTTTATTAAACGCCAAATCTTTTCTTAAAGCAACCTCAGGGAGATACTCTCAATGAGCTGCATCCATGCCAGCGAAACAAAGTGGTAATTTGGACAATTATCCACGTAATTCAGACAGAAAGAATCTGCCACCATCACAACTCCATTAACATGAGATTCGGAACAACTCAGCTCCTCAGGCAGCAGACGGGCAGAGCAGAAGCCAGAAGACATGGCGCACCCCTGCGCTATTACTGAGAACTAAATATAGCCAAGCATCCCTTGTTTGCTCGACTTCAGCTGCCCGTTTGCTAATAATTAAAAGAGCAGCAACTGGTCATTAACTTCTTAAAACAGTAATTGGGACCCAACTATCATGTTTGGTATTCCTCTTAATCAAGGTGTAGAAAAATGAAGAGAGAGTTTTAACTGTCTCTGCTCTGTTGAGAGAGAAAAAAAAACATTGGGCTGTCAGGATGCTGGTCTCCAACTTCGTGACCATTAATTCAGATTGCTCTATGTTTGATCAGATACATCATGTGGAAATTGTCTTTTATCCTACTAAGAGAAATAAATTGACTGCATCAGAGTTGACTCATTCATGTAGAATAAACATTGTCTCGGGTTGTCTACACAGTGAAATGTAGATTTAAGACCTTTATGCAGATAGATAATGGGATCCCAAGCTTAGAGGGCGATGGTGGGGGCCAGGGGGTCCCAACCGATCTGCAGGTCTCTGCCTCAGTAAATCACACAAATCTCTATTTCCCATCCATCTGTACAGCCTCAACCTCCACTCTGTAAACAGAGGAGAAATTAACCTTTTCCAAGCAGCAGTGGTAAATAGGCAATAAGTTAAGCTGGAAGACATAATATATGTATGCTTAGTACTAGAAGTCAAGTAAGAAACTCCAAGTCAATTGTTTTTCAAGACAATTAGACAATGCTCAGAGGCGAACCAGGAAAAGGAAATCTCTTTTTCCCTCATTACTGCATTGCAAAATATAAAACACTGCCTACCTGTGAAGCCAGCAGTTAAGACATTTTCAGAAGAGCAATCTCTCCTTGACAAGCTAATTGCACTCTTTACAGATTAATTTCCAAGTGATCATTAAAGGTGCCTGCCTGCTACCCCTGGCCCCACAGATAGGTGAGCAGGGGTCACAGGTAGAGCAGACAGTGTTCTGTCCCCTTTGATGCCATTCCTTTCTATTTGGCACTACTGAGATCTCTGACAACGGGAGTGGGCCTGGATGTAGGGTAGCAAGTCATCCCCAAAGTCTTCTATTTGCACAGCATTTTTTAGGTCACAAAAAGCTTTCATGACTTCACTTCCTATGCAGTTTATAATTATGGTCATGTAAGGTAAGTAGGGCCAGGAAGGCTGCATGTGGCAGAGAAGGTCACAGAAGTTCAGAGAAGGTACTGGAGCTAATAAAAGCTTTCTTGCTGGAGGCAGGGTCCATGGCTCTCACCATACCTCTGTTGTCCTCTCTCTGGAGGAAGACCAGCCCTGGGTTCAAGATGCTCACCAGAAAGGGTTCCAGCCCATTAGTTCTACCTCTGACCTTTCAGAATAGGCCCACCCTCTCTGTTTTCTTTTTTTTTTTTAGAGTTATTGAGGTAACTTTGATTTACAAAATAATACAAACCCATATACGAAGGGTCACCACTCCTCAGATATAAATGACGGAACACCCTGCTGCAAATTACCAAAAGTCTTTCATCATTATCCACTGGACCCACTACCACTTGCTCCCACCCCACACCCCATTTCCTATCGGTAACCTCAGTTCTACTGCTAATGTCCAAATGTTGGTTTCTGTTTAGTCTGTTCCTTTGCTTTGCTTCTCTTCCATTTTCTCTTTTTTAAGAAAAAGTACAGGCAGGAATGAAGGTGAGTAAGAAGATAGGCAGGAAGAGTGAGGAGGAAGAAGCACTTTAATTATTTTTATTTAGTTGTTTATAATGGCTGTTCCCTTCAACCCCAGGTCTTAAACCCAGGACCTTGGGATGGATGTGGGACTGCTTCCAGGGTGCACCAGACTTCTAAGCCACCAGGGTGTGTCCTGCTTTGTTTCATTATATTCAATATGTGTGTGAGATAATCCGATATTTGTCTCTTCTTCTGACTTATTTCACTTAGCATAGTTCCCTCTAGTTATATCCATGCTGTCACAAATCAATAACAGGATTTCATCATTTTAAGGGCTGTGTTATATTCCATTTTGCATATATACCACATCTTTAGCCATTCATCTGACGATAGGAACTTAGTTTCTAATTCTTGACTGTTACAAATAATGCTGCAATAAACATGGGTGCTTACATCTCTGCAAGTTAATGTTTTTGTGTCTTTTGGTTAACAACCCAGAAGTGGGATGATGGAATCTTATGGGATTTCCCTTCTCAATTTTATGAGGAATCTCCATACCACTTTCCATAAGGGTTGCACCAATATACACTCCCACCAACAGTGAAAAAGGTTCCCCTTTCTCTGCATCCTTGCTAGCATATGTTGTTTCTAGACTTTTGAAGAATAGTCAGTCTCACTGGTATAATGTTATATTTCATTGTTTTGATTTGCATTTCCCTAAAAAAGTGAGGAAAAATCTTTTTCTATGCCTGCTGGCTGGCTGTATGTCTTCTTTGGAGAAACACCTATCCAATTCTTCTGCCCATTTTTTGATTGGGTTGTTTGTTTTTTCTGATGCTCTTCCTTATTCTTCATTAGGGAAATACAACACTATTTCTTGTATTCATAATTTATAAAATGAGAACAAGGTTAGTCATCTTCCCAACCTCACAGAGTGATTGTAGAGAGAAGCTAAGATAATAAACAAGGAGACATTATACATATCAAGAACTACAAGACAACATCACTATATAAACAAGCCCTGGGAGCACTTTTCTCCTTATTATCTTACCTCCCCATCACTGTTAATGTGTTTCAGTCTCTAGTGTTCCCCACCTTTCTGCTCTATCTCTTCATCTCCAGTTTCACTCTTTATCTGAACACACTCTTCACACTGATGGGTTAGGTAGACAGAGACACCAACTAGGGAGTACAGAGCCTAATCTATAAGGAGTTTAACTACCCAGACAAGGCATGCACCTGGGAATGAGGAGGTGCAATGGACACACACACACACAAGCACACAGGTACATAGGTACTATAATAACGTGATCAAACTAAAGATGAATCTACATGGCCCTAAGTCCTAGTGAATAATTTCTAGGAGCTTTCAAATATGTAAAAGCTTAATTAGAAATCTCAATACATTATTTTATTTGTTCATTGTCTTCTAGCTGCAGTACCCCAAGGAAAGGCCTGAATGCTTTAGCAAAGCATTACAGCGGAGCACAGAGTTAAAAGAGTTGAGTGAGAAGCCCTAGATGACATTGTGTGCATGTGGGGACTGTCTGCTGTGTCCTCACTGGGGCAGGGATGTGGAGTGGTGAAGGCCTAAGACTTGTTTCTTAAAAACATTTGAGAAAGACTAATAAGATTATATAGTGGAAGGAAAGGGATCCATGGGGCAAAGGAAGCAGAAATAGAGTTTAAAAAAAAGATGACAGAGAAATCTGTGGCACCTTAGCAAAATGTGGGGAAAGCTGAAGACCCTACCATTAAGTGGAATTTAGGGAGAAAGAGCTATAAGTCCATGTGGGCAAATACAATTCTACATTGCACAGCAGCTGGCAATATGGGTGGACAGAGAGCCAGTTGAAGCGATGCCTCCTATGTGTTCACTTGGCACAATTTTCTAACTGAGCAATGTGAATGTTTACAGATGCCAGAGCACTGGGGCTGTGACAGAGAGAGGTGAGGGCTTCCACCTTCCCCAGAAAATGTTGAGGAATTAGTGATACTGTGAGGATGGCAGACGGGGAAAATGATGGATGTGTGGCAGCTCGCCTCACCACACAGATTACATCTAGACCTAGACAGAGGGGTTTTCTCAGTGACTGAAAAACAGGAGGCAAAAAGAGGGAGTAATAGAGGAAGGTCTTAAGTTAGATTATGGAGAAAGGAAGGGAGGGAGGGAGGGAGGGAGGGAGAGAGGAAGGAAGGAAGGAAGGAGAAAGAAAGAAAAGCAAGCAGGTCTGTGTTAGACAATCATCAGGAAAACAGACACACAAGCACACACACAGACGTGCGCACACACACACACACACACATACACACACACACACTCTTTCATAAAGAGATACCAGACAACCAAACCACCTAAAGTACTTTCAAACTCCACTTGGGAGCAATCCTCAATAAGGATTACAATCTGTACAGGTTGAAGATGACAATTAAAACATTAATTTTTTTAAACCCACAAATAGTGCTTTGGGTCTCTCTGGCAAGTTGTCAGGTGCTGCAAAGAGCTCATCTTTCCAATGCCTCCCCTGACAATCTAGAAATATCTGTCACTCTCATTCCTGTGACCACAACAGTGATATAATATAAGAAACAAGAGAGGAGATGAATCTCTCCCCGGACTCTCATCCAGGGAAGCCAAGGGAGGCTGAATGAAAAAGAATGGAAGATAACCAGAGTGGTGTGAGTCTAGTGCTATCGATTCTGCCTCTGTCTCCAGACATTACTCATTAGAATGATGGCAGCCCTCAGGATGGGAGCAAAGAGGCTTCCTTCTGTGAGGAAGGCCTCTGGACTAAAAGGCCCCACATGTGCCAGAAACAGTGGACAGAGGGATTCCCAGGGGCTCCTTCTTTGGTCTGCTTCCAGCCTCCAGTAATTTGCTAAATTTGTCAATGTTTTTTAACTAGCACAGACATTTTCTGAAAGTGTAAAGGGCTGGGTAGGTGGTTCAGGCAAATACCAGCTTCATACAGGCCAGTGAACAAGCGGTAGATGTGAGAGTGTAAATAGAAATGGCTAATTAGGAGACTGGTAGGGATAATAGATGGAAGTAAAAACAATTTTGAGTTGAAAAGGTGCTAGTTTTCCCCAAAGTATAGGATTCATACCACTGTTAACATGACATATTTCAGATGGTCTAGAGAATGCTGCAGATCATACAAGATGGCTTATTAAATGACATTAAATCACCTTACGGGAAAGGGATTCCTGCTTCAATGCTCTTTTATCGCTGCTGAGCAGCTCAGAGAAGGTCTCAGTTGGTCTACCACACTGGCTACACTTCCCTAGCAGTTGCCAAGACCCCTTTTTATTGATTTGGCCAAAACATTTAGTAATAATTTAATCTCATTGATTTTTATTGTAACAATTCTTTCACATATTTTCCATATCCATTTACTCTGCAAACACAGAATGTCACATATTTTCAAGTCTTAAATAATGGATACATGTAAGCTTTCGTCTATAAATTTATTAAAACAAAAAATTAAGCCATTTGGGAAAATATTAAGCACCTGATGAAGGCTTCATGAATATGACTGGGTGTGGAGAACAAGGACATTGGGTCTAGGGCAGGAAAGGACTTGCCCACAGTGGCACATCTGGTATGCCCCTCTCCTGCTGCTGGGACCCTTTGGAGGAGGAGAGAAGGTAGAAGTCAGCCTCATCCTGAGAACATGTGGTGCTCAGAGAAGCACGTCATCTCTAAAGGTCTGCGTCCCAAGAGCCTGAGCAGGAACCCGTGCCCACTTCCTGGGCCAAGAATCCTACAGTGTCAAGAAACCCCCTGACTCCCTCTTTGGGAGAAGGAGTTACATGGTGGTGACAGAATCTGTCACTTTGCCTCATTTTCATTTCCATTTCTATCCATTCCCTCAATTCCTGGGGGATAACAAGTAAGCCTCATCCAGGACACCTATCAGATGGAAGAACAGACACACCATTACCCTACACTCCCTGCTCCATTTGCCAAACCCCTGCTATCCTGCATACAGTACCATCGGAGACAGTGGCTGCAAAGAACAGTGGAAGCACAGACTTCTGCACCCATGGAGGGCTCATCGCTACCTCTCCACATGGCCACCCAGAGTGACCAGAATACCGATGAACAGTAGAAGTCCACCCTCACACTGCCTGCCATGCATCATTTCCATACACAACTGCATCTTGATGGATGCAGAAAACACAACTTTATATGTCTGCCACGGCCCCGGTGACCTTTCGGATCCCTGAGTTAAAGGGACCATTATTCATCTTTATGTACAGCTTCCTATGACAGGTCTGCATGATAAAGCCCAGAGACACTTTGATGAAGTAAATAATTTAGCCCTATCCATAATCACCTGCCATTCCCAAATCCTAATGCCTTTCCAGGGATTGCTACACCAACCCAATGAAATGCAAAGTCCCTTACTGATGGCACTGGGGCATCGTAAACTTTATACAGAAGCCAAACTGCATGCAGCAGCACATGGGGTCTAAAGAAGAATATGGATGAGGGACATTACACAAGGCTCTGCAAACCCAGGTCCATCACACATCACCCTGTTTTAAACAGCGGATACTCTGTACGGGGCACCTACTATGTGCCACAGGTTGTCCTTGGAACTTTGATGCATTATTTTCTATAATCTTTCCAACAGCCATGTTGCCAGTATCTCCATCACACTGAGAGTCAGCAATCAGTTAAGGTAGCAGGCCATTTTAAAATTTTTCTGGAAGGATGTGAAAGAATAAATGATTACATGGCCGAGTTGAGATGTGAACTGTGGTCAGTCTTACTCCACACACACTCATTCAACTAGACCTCACTCTATGCCCGCCGCCATGAGGAAACGTGGTTTGAGGGCAGAGAGAATTGCTTCTGCTTGGTGCTTTTGTGGGGCACCTTTCTTCCTCACAGTTCCTTCTCCCAATGTTAGGGGTGCCAGACATTTAGAAAAGTATGTGAAATCCCAATGATACCCACTTATCATTTAAGATACAGCCAGAACATCGGTTTGGTGGGCTCTCAATGTGTTTTCCACTGCTCTTCCCTGAATTCAAAGGATTACTTCTCAGAGACATACTGGTCAGTTTGTGAAGAGATCATCAAATGGGAAAGGACCAGTGTCTCTGTCCTCACAAGTCATCACATTAAAGAGTTTGATGAGTGAGTGGATTTCTTGTTCCTCCTTATCAGTACATCTGAGTCCCATGGACGCATATGGATAACACTGAAAGGTGACCCAAGTAAAGAAGAGCAGTGAAGGGGTCCAGGTGGCTATATATGGGGTAAAATTTTCTCCTTTAAAATTCAGTTTGAGATATGATTTTATAAACGGGTATGTAAATCATATTATTAAATGTTGTCAGTGAGATAAGGACTGAGAAGAGGTGCTGTATTTTTTAAGGGGGATGATGCCTTGGCAGGCCAGAGAACGATGGGAGGTGGGGAAGGGCAGAGTCAGAGAACTCAGGTCTCTCCCAGCTTCCGTACTGACCACCAGTCTGGCAGCCTCATGCAAGTCACTGGAACTTTCTGAACTTCAGAACCTATGCTAACAAAATTGCAGCCACAATGCCTATTCCAACTATCTCCTGGGTGTTATCTCAAGGGTTGGTTATGGACTGAATGATGTTCTACCAGAACACATAGTTTGAAGCTCTGATTCTCCTGTGACTGCATCTAGAGACAGAGGCCCTAGGGAAATGATTAAGGTTAAATGAGGTCATAGGGTGTGATCTTAATGCAATACAACTGATGTATGATTATAAGAAGAGACACCAGAGTTCTCTCTCTGGCACAGGGAGAAAAGATCATATGACAACACAGAGAGAAAGTGGCCACCCATAAGCCAGGAGGAGAGGTCTCATCAGAAACCCATCCTGACAGCACTGCTATCTTGGAGCTCTAGTCACCAGAACTGTGAGAAAATAGATCTCTGCTGTTTAGAAGTCCCCAGTCTAAAGAGTATTTGTTATGGTGGCTGAGCAGATTAACACAGTGTCCAAAGACAGGAGATGTGAGAAGAGTGGTAAAGTGACACACCGATGAGGAACATTCGTGTGATGCTGGGTTCTAAGGCCGGTTTGCGAGGAGCAAGGGGGAGACACAGGGCGAGAAAGAGGGTATTGACTCCTTTGGGATTTAAAAAGTGGCTTGAGGAGGTAGAACAAAGAGAGCAGTTTGGCAGGATGGGGTTGAAGTCTTTCCCATAGGACTTATACGAGGAGTAGAAACAGCAAACTCACGAGATATCAAGATCAGTGTTTACAATGGTCATCATGAGGCTGAACCATTCCTTAAGAGAGAAAAGGATTACACCAAATGTAATTGTCCCTCCAAACTAGGGGTTCCAAATTCTGAAGACTATGCATATAGAGAGCTCTCAAGTCTTTAGGCTTATGACCCGTTGAGAGGGTATGAGATGGAACTGATTGTTTGCTTCACACAGAAAATGTCCTTAACTCATCTCTTAACACAAGCTGACTTCACACCACTGGGGTGACTCTGCAACAGGAAAGCAGTAAAACAAAGCAGAGAAATGCAGATTTGAGTTGCAAGACTGGTAATCTCTTTGCTTCCCCATTTCCGGTTCTGATATGGATTTTAAATTCAAATTATTGGTGATTTTCTTGTCCCTGTGGATGCATATCTCATGGCATAAATGAAGTCCCAGGTAAAGCATTGATTGGGTTTGAATACTAGCTTAGCCATGTAGGGGCTGTGTGACCTCAGCAAACTCTTATCCCTTCTGATCCTTAGTTTCTTTAATTGATTTCCTGAAATGGATTAAACTCGGAGTCTGCAAGTACATGATGTGTACATGTCAGTCCCGTTTTCTAGACCCTGCACCCTTGGCAGACATAAAGAATCCATCCTGAATTTCATTCCCACTGAGCTCAAGATACAGGCACACAACACAGGGCAGCCTCGATCACTGGATTTAATCTGACACAATAAATAAAATGGATTTACCTTCCTGGAGACTAGATGATGTCTAAGTTCCTTAAGTTTAAATGCTCCCAGCTTCAGTGATGCTAATGTGACAACACTATCGCACAATTAGAGCAAAGTTTGAAAAAAAGAAAAGGAAAGGATGGAAAGGGAAAGAAAATTGAGATGGGGAAAATACATAGACAAATATGAAGAATGGCAAGGCAAATCCCTGGTTTTAAATGGCTGTAATTCATGTTCTCCATCCCTCCAGTGTTTGCCAGAGGAAATGCTGATGCCTGAAGGAAGGGGAAGGCATGAGACCCAGATAATAACATGGTCCACATTCATGCAGTCATTCCTCACGCATCTCATGGCAATGTGGGCCCCATCTCAGCCACACACAACAAAGCAAGTATGTATACACACACACACACACACACACACACACACACACACACACGGGGAGAAAAATACAAGGCTACCAGCAACTGCTGAGTATCTTCTGTGCATCATTCACCCGAAGTCTTAAACATTTTTATCTTATACATCCTCTTTCTATGGACTTTCAGATTAAATTCCATTTCCCTCTACCAAGCAAATATATCGGTATCAGCAAAATGGTACTTGGCTTCAGAAGGCAGAAACCCAATGAAGCACGAAGAAGCCCTAAATGGCTCAGACAACCCAGGCTGATGATCACGCTGATGATGCCACATCAAAGCATGAGGGTCATCTGTTGAGAGACTACTACCCCTTAGGTCTTTCAAAGAGTCAACACAACTCCCAAAATCCCTGGCTGGTTTTCCTCCTATAACATTTCCTGACAGGTTTCATGCATTTGACACATGTTTTTGGATCAATTATTATGTGGTGAAATTGAACTGGGCACTAGGGCTACTCTCCCGCCTACACACACACACACAACCACACACATAGATACACAACTACACACACAACCCCACATACACACAACCACACACAACCACACACACACAACCCCCCACACACATACAACCACACACACAACCCCCCACACACAACCACACACAACCACACACACACAACCCCCCACACACAACCACACACACACATACATAACCACACACATACAACCACACACACACATACATAACCACACACATACAACCACACACACAACCCCCACACACACAACCACACACCACACACACACAAAGAGAGAAGACCCGCAGAACATGACAGTGCGGTGAGTGCGCAGTGGTGGGTCTTTTCCTAGGTTCCGCTGTGTCTCCGTGAATATTTGTGGAGCATGGAAATAACATTACACAGCCAGCAGCCCCTTGGCCGGCGGCTGTTAGCTGCTGTGTGCTCTCTGGTAGGTGCAGGGTGGCGCACGTAAAGAAGAATCGACCAGTCAGTCCTCTGGTGTGAGTGGGGTAACTGAGCAGGGTTGTGAGAAATGAGTGGAACGTGCATTTCCAGCGTAAAGATGACCGTGGGCTCATGCGGGGAGCTATAAACACAGCTGTGGGAGGGGGCCGTGGTTCTTCCACGGGCTAGAGAAACATGATAAGACAGTGTCTGTCCTGGAAGAGCGGAAAGACATAACTATAATACAAACCCTGGTAAAGGATTTATTATTCAAGTTCACACACACACACACGCACGGGCACACACGCGTCTCACTAAAGGGCCGTGCTAGTGAATCTCAGATGAAGTCCCATGTGCACCAAATCAATGCCTTGGGATCACCAAACAGGCCCCAAGAAGAAGAAGTCGAACGAGGCACAGAGAAACCTAGTTTGGCTCAGCCACTTCAGGCTGATGTTGTACAGATAATAAAGATGAGTGGACCTCATCGTGACTTGGAGACATTTGCAATCCTGTCAGGGAACCAGGACTGGAATATGACCAGTGTGCAGTGGGGCATCGTCACAGGTCGAGAGGCGCTTCGCAGGCTTCAGACCGGAGCGCGTTATTCTGGATGCAGACACCATCGGGAGAAATCTCACAGGGGAGGTGATGCGGGTTGAGGCGCATCCTGGTCAAGAGACCGATTCTGAACACAGCATGTTCACGCCCTCTCCAGCCAGCATTTACGGAGCCCCTGCTCGGGTTGGTTCTGTGCCCGATGTTGAAGGAGACGCGTCGACATCCCTTGCAGGCTCAGCTCCCAACCCTCTTACACTTAAATCATCTCTTTCAGCCTGGCCAGTGAGTTCCAAAGAAGGACACAGTCAAGGAGTCCTCATCCCTGCACTAGAGGGAGGTGTAAGAGGAATGAAGAAGTGGTCAGAGAAGGGGGCAAGCAGGCCAAGGAAACAACCCTGTCAGGCGCTCAAAGGTGAATACAAATGCCTGTTCTACCAGAAGCAGGGCTAAGTCCCCCTCAGGACCATCTACTGAATGTATTACCTATGTGAAAATAGCACATACAAATTAACCTGCTGTAACTTGCAAGGCTCTGGGAGGCTGTTCTTAAGAAAATGGGAGGCCCTCGGCCCTGCAAAAATATGATCCAAAGCCATAGCCCAGCTGGCTCCCTAGACCAACCCAGAACTCCGTGGCACACACGGCGTCCACACCTGCCCGCGCCGTCTCTTGTCTGCACGCTCTAAGCCGGCTCTCCTGGTGGAGCCCTCGAATCCCTAACTGTGTGGTGAAGAGCTGTTCCGCTGCCAGACCCATAAGCAGCTTCCTGGGAAAGCGCCTTCTATAACTCAGATCCAGAACTAATAGAACTTTAGTGAATTGAATCTATGAAGTCCATAGCGGTCATGGCTGAAAGAAACTTCAGGAGAGAAAGGATAGTTTCTGTTTCCATAACAGCAAAGAGGCTGTCTCTTTAAGCCTCTTCCAGAAGTCTGGGACCGCCTTTCTCCCACCAAAGAGCAAGGAAGGAACAACCAGGCCGCTGACCTCGCGGGCAGTGTGGCACGGCTCTGGGGCTGTGAGAAAAGAGTTACCACCAGCAGCACCTCCATCATGTCAGGCACAGCTTGAGTCCTCTGCGTTTGCTATCTATCTCAGTGACAACCCTAGGAGGAGAGGGGATTGTTACCCCATTTTACAGATGTGACCCTGAGGCCCAGGGAGGCTAAGAGACTTGCCCATATCACACTGTACTGAGTGAAAATGGCAGAGTCGTGGTCCCAATCCAGGCAGTCGATGGTGCTCTTTGTGGGGGGAGAACCCCAAACCCCTCCTCTGCTTCAGGGTTGGGTTGACATGCTTGAGTCCCCATCCTAGATCTATCTTTCAGCTGCATGAACCTGAGTGAGTTATTGAACTTTTCTGAGTCCCAGCTTCCTCTTCTATGCCTGTCGTACAACTGCGATGAGAATCCCATGCGATTAGACACCCATCCCAGAGCCTGGAAAGTACTCAGCAGTCGATGCAGAGGTGGTGCTGGTGCCCCCGAATCACAGGACGGCAGGTTCTAGAGTGCTCTCATCCAGTCCGGAGTGAAAGACAGGGGCACTGCAGGTGTGATCAGAGACCAACCCAACCGCGACTATTTTGTCAGTGCCCGTGGGCTCAGATGCTCCCGGTGCGGGAGCCCAGGATGGGGTTAAATCCTGCCTCTGCTACTTCATAGTAGCATGACTTTGGATAAATCACTGAGGCTTTCCTAGCCTTTGTTTTCTTCTCTGTCAAATGAGACATCAGTAGCTAACTTGTAGAGTTGGAAGGATAAGATTCAAAGGTTACAAAGTATTTAGCACAGCACCTGGCATTCATAAAATCACTGCTAAGCCCTCTCTTAGATTAGCAAAATGAAATTAAAAAACGAACAGGAAACATTCTGGCCTCCTGAACACCTTCAGAAGTTGCTGCTGCCCTGCTGGCTGCCCCGCTGGCATCGGCCCCATGGTGAGGTGCCCCACTGGCTCTCACTGGTACACCAGGCTGCATCCTCCCCAGTCACTTTTGTTTACCCCACACAGGTTTTGTGTGTGCTCTTTTATTTCATCTCGGTTGCCAACACTTGGACAGGATGAGCTTCCATGTTCCGCTCCAAGATTCTAAGAGTTCAGGTGGCCCCACACTTGCCCTTCGATGAAGCCAACCTGACCCATTTGATGGGATGGGCCCTCTCCTGCTTTCATCTCATCACAACACCCCCTGGCACCTAGAGGCGTTGACATGTGTGACCCTTTTGGAGTCAACTAAAACTTGCTGTCTCTACAGCTCTTCCTATTGTAGGCAGAGCTACAGAAATTTCTGGATCTTTCTATTTTAAGAATAAAAGGGAGGGAGGAAGGACTGTTTGTTAAAGGCTTCAAGTGATGCCAGTATTCTCCGTCCCTAGTATGTTTATTAGAAACAGTTCTTTGCTGGGACTCTATAGATGAAGGACGTGGCACCAGTCCCTTCTGTGTGCTGGCCCCTCTCCAGGAGAGGAGAGGTTTGCCCTTGGAAGCCTTCTGCCGTTAAACTGTGAAGAGGTCTCCTTGTGGGATTTGTGGAGAGATGCATTAAATCAATCGCTTTAATGAATAATACTAAGGCGGGGATGCTACTGTTGATTCATGAAATAAGCATGTAATTAAAGATGGAGGAAATGAGGTCTGGGCTTGGGTTAGTCAGTAGCTTTCCTCCCACCTCCTGTCCAAATCTGCACCCCAAGACCATGCCTCTTGGTGCAATTCTGAGACACTCCGTCCCAGGACTGTGCCTCTCGTGCTCGCATGCAGACTATTTCTCCTTTTTTTTTTTAAATGGAAATAGCTCAAGGAGCTACACACATGCCAGTTTGCTCTGAAAGCATCATCACAAACTTGAAAAGAGGCAAAATAGCTTTAGCCATATTTTATAGAAGAAGAAAGAAAAACACAGACTGGAGTAAGTACATTAAGGCCACACCACCAACAAAACCGGGATCTGGACAGATCCTCTCTCTTCAGGATAGGATGCAGCAGTGACACACTGTTATTAATGTCTTCAGCAAAAACAAATTGTGAGCCTGTTGTGAATACTGTGACTCTCTGAGACTATAAAGAATTCTTAACACGTGGCCCAGGTTTCTAGTGAAGGAAACAAGACCAGTCCATGTGAATCTTTAAGTAACAGATTCATTCAGGCAAGAGCAGACAGAGAGGATTCCCTCTCAATCTCTCTCTCTCTCTCTCTCTCTCTCTCTCTCTCTCTCTCTCTCTCTCTCTCTCTCTCTCTCTCACACACACACACACACACACACACACACACACACACCATTGCAGGGCCATTTGCAGACAGACAGGGTCCCCTCCATACTGACTGGGTAACTGTCCCCGAGCTATTCTTTTATTCTGCTAAAGCTATTTCCCCCTTCCTAGAGGAAACAAAAATGACCCCTGCCTCCAAACATTGTGAGATCAATGAGATGGCAACATGTCTACAAGGTCTTTGGAAATAATAACCTCCTAATCCAATACAACTCACTATTACTCGTGAATACCTACCATGGACAAAACAGCATGCAGAACCTGTGGAGACGTAACGCTGTTCAAGAAAGTCTATTCTAAATGTGACTTCTAGTAACAAGTCTTCACAAAAGAGCAAGCACCAAAAGGAAAGATACCAACAAGAAGAGCTCGGAGGTCCAGGGGGTGGCTGGCAACTCTGGCTGCCGAGGCTGCACTTGTTGGCTTTGCAACCTTGAGCACCTGGCTGCACCTCCCTGTGCCTCTGATTTCTCATCTGTAGAATGAGGGGGTTGGATTCAATTACCTGCATGGGTCCTCCCAGCTTGACAGGCTGTGATCTATGGTCTAAGAGGGGCTGGGCCTTGAAAGCTGAATCAGATTTCAGGAGAGGAGTGGGAGCTCATGAATAAAGGTGCAGAGGCAGAGACAGGAACGTGCAAGAGAGGAGTCATAAAAAGAGATGACATTTATTGAGTACCTACTTTGGGCCCTGTTTTAAGTGCTTTATGTGTATTACCTCATTAAATCGTCACAACAGCCCTACAAGGTAGAAAAATTATCATCCTTTTTCACAGGAGACAAGCGGGAGGCACAGGGAGGGTAGGTAGTAACTTGTCCAAAGTCACACAACTTGGAGGGGAACGGGGCCTGGGATGTGAGTGCAGACAGTAAGAGCCCAGAGCCCACATACTCCAGAACCAAACATGAACACACCATAGATCACAGTGCTTACACCGGGGAAGTGGACGAGGTGTGAGTAATCAGTGTGACTAGAAGATGGTCTCTCTTCCTGTAGCCTTTTTGAATCCTTCCAGCAACATGGCTGAGGTCATGTCTCATGGCACTTGTGCTCAGCCAACCATTCTGTCCCCACAGATGGACTGGTAGGCCAGAAAGATTAAAGCCTTCTTTAAAGGAGCATGAGGAAGGAAAGGATGCTACAAGATCACCTGCCAAAATTCTTCTCGACCAACAATTTACTGACTTGGGAACAGAGGTCCAGGGAAAGGCAGTGACTTTCCTAAGGACTCCATCTATTCATCCAGTCAGACATCCATACATCCTTTCCTTCCCTCCCTTCCTTCCTTCTTTGCTTTGTTCCTTCCTTCTGTTCACCCAGTCATTCATTCATTCATACTAAGCATCCCCTCTGTACTTTGCATTGAGCAGGGCCATGGAATGTACAGCAGGGCTGAACACAGGTTCACAAAAGTCATAAAGAGAAATGAATATGAATCCCCCGATGGGAAATGGCAGGGGTGCTGGGCACTTGGGGCTGGAGAACTGAACTTAGACCAGGGGACTAGATGCCTCCTAGAGGAAGCGAAGTATGAGCAGAGCTCTCCTGTGGGTTAGCTCATTATAGAGAAAGCAAGGAATAGAACCAAAACCAAGTGCCCATGGCCAGGCCTTGTGTGAGAGTGTTAATGAGAGCTGTCCTCCGCCATCCAGCACTCCTCCACAGAGAACAAAGTGCATTACAGATACCCTTGCAGCTGCCCAACTCCGCTGTGCTAGAGGTAGGCAGTAAGACTTATTTCCCTTATTATCTCCTATTACTGTGTGCTTCCATTCTTCCCAGGGTTTTGAGTTTGTAAAACAGACAGGAGTTTTGATGTGACCTGGATTATACAAGCACCTGCGTGGATGTCACTGCTGTGTTCTCTCTCCAAGAGAAATCACTGTGTGTGTTTCAACCAACTTGGTCATTATACCACTGAAGTTTTTCCCTTTTCTGGGGCCTATTTTTAGATTTCTTCTTTCATTTTCTGAGCTCTAGTAGAACAAAGTTTTCATGTTAATCACGCTCTCTGGGCAGGCCAGATTTAGGCCTAATGAAAACAAGAAGCGTTCCACAGAACCAGGCAAGCGGGAGCCCAGCGGTGCGCGTGCGCTGCATCCCCAGTCCTGGCCGCCGGGAGCAGCGCGCTTTCTCCAGCCTGGCGCGGCAAGGAGCCTGCCTCTGCGCCTGCTGTTCTCCCCAAAGCCTGGAGTCAGTGAGAGCTCCAAGAATATTCTGTTGCATAAGTAATGCCGCTTGGGCAACTCTGTCTCCTATCCCTTCAGGAGCTCGGTGGCAAACAAAGGGTTTAGTGTCTTTGGCCCAGTGTAGGGCAGCCCGCTCCAGGGGGACCCGGGGCCACGCTTCTGCAAAGAGAAATGAGACTGGTTGGGGCCTGGATTTTAGATTTACTCCTAGGGCCTTGGTTCTACACCCTAGCTGTACACGGGAATCACTTGAAGCACTTTTTCAAATACTGCTTCCCTAAGATGATATGCTGGACAAATGAATCAGAATTTCTGAGCAGAAAACCTGGACAGAAAGGTGTCTGGCTTTTCTTTTCACTAACATCTTCATCTTCCGCTCCATCATCCTTCGGCCCAGTGACCCTCAGTCTAGAACCTGTGCCTCGGGACAAGAATGGGGAAAAAGAAACCATCTTGCCGCTCAGAGTAGGTCTTGCTCGCACCCCCGCCAGGACCCTGTGAGAGCCTGTTGTCCATGCAGACATGCAGCCCCTGACTGGAAACTGCTGCATCTGAATCTGCACTCCAACAGGTTCCCCTGGACACCAGGAGATTCGTATTCACATTACCGTTGGAGAAACATTGCCTTGTTCCCCTGCTTTTATATCCAAGGTCACGCGTGAAGCTACTAGGATGTGCATCTAAGAGCTGAGATTCAAGGCTGTTGGGTTAAAATCACTCTATTGCTCATCAGACTTTGGATATGTTCTCTAACCTTCTTGTGTTTCAGTTTCCTCACCTATAAAACAGCACTTACTTCAGAAGTGTTGTGTGAAGGAAATTAGTGTCTGGAGCATTAAAAGTGCTCTTCGAGTATAATCAATCATCTCCATGAGAGGGATGACTGGGTGAAGCCCCAGACTCACTCACCCTGGTGTCTCCATACCCCTACTGTGTAGAGAAAAATTCAGTGCTGTACCAGAATGATGCTGTTCAGTGAATGTCAGCATTTGTGCCCAGGCATTAGGAGAGGGCTAAACAAGTAGATTCAGTACTAGGGCACAAGTACCTCTGTTTTCTTTTACTAAGGTGACTTCACTCTTGAGTACAAGACTCCTCAGGACCAGTCTAGCCTTCAAAGATGAGACCAGATGTGACTGCTTCCTTACACAACCCACACCCCCAATCCACAGTGCTACTCAGTGTGTCTTTCTGAGGGCTGAGCCCCAGTGTCAGTGAGCAGACAATTCCAGTGCTCACATTCACGTGATCTAAGTGTGGAAGGCATCTGTTGCTATGATTGGAGTGCCCTGGATGAGGAGCTGCAGAGGTTTTTTAATACCTCCCCAAGTCCTGTGATACTCTTCTCATCAAAAGCTGGAGCTTCCTCAAAACACTGAAGATGGAAATCCCATATGATCCCACTATCCCACTTGTGGATGTCTACCCAAAAGATACAAACACATTGATCACAGGGATGTATGTATCCCTGTGTTTATTGTGGCCCTAAGTAAAATAGCTAAGAACTGTAAACTACCTAAGTACCCAACATCAGATGAATGGATCAAGAAGATGTGGTACATAGACACAATGGAATACTACACAGCCCTTACAAGAGATGAAACCCTGTCATTTGAATCAACATGGAAGGAACTAGAGGGGATGATGCTAAGTGAAACAAGTCAAAAGAAGAAAGATAGAGACCAGATGACCTCACTCATAGGTGGAATGGGAATAGACAAAACAAAGGAGCAGATGAAACATAACCAACCCTGAAACATTTGAAACAGAGATGATGTTGCCAAAAGGGTATGGGATGGGCGAGGGAAACGGTGGCAGATCCCACTGAACAATGGGGAAGAACACTTGGTGATTTGGTGGAGGGCATGATGTGTTGAAATATATCTAAGATATGGGGAAACTGCACATATAGGGAACCTACACATGAGTTTCACTCGTAAAACAAAGTTACCACAAGAAAGTACTTTTTTAAAAAGGCGGAGCTTAATTTCTCTCCTTGAAAATAAGCAGGAATTAGTGATTTGCTTCTGATGACTAATAATAGTGACAATATATGACTTGGAGATTGGATTATAGAAGGCATGGCAGCTTTTTCCTTGCTCTCTCTTATTTCACTTACTTTTGGGGAAACCAGCTATCATGTCATGAGCTCAGTCAGGCAGCTCTACAGAGAGGTCCAAATAGTAAGGTCCGCGTGATAGGACCCTGCTGTGAAGCATGTGACTGGGTCAGGATGCAAATAGATCCTCCAGCCCCGGTGAAGACTTGGATGACTACAGCCCCTACCAACAACACGAGTGAAACCTCAGGAAAGACTGAGTTTGAACCATGCAGCTAAGCCATTCCTGGATGCCTGAGCTACACGAACTATATGGAATAGTAAACATCTACTGCAGCTTTAAGTCACTAAGTTTGGGGGAAATTGCTATGTAGCAGCAGGTATCCTGTTTGCTGTCCTGGTAAAAGTCAAATGGATGTCTTCTGAAAGCCTGAGCAATGTGGAGAAATAAAAGAGCAGAGAGATATGGCTAAAGAAGCAAGTACCTGGTCATGAAAGATGAGGATTCGTGAAATCCTGGAATTCTTAGTAATCTTAAAGAACCAAGACTTGGGAGCCGGAAGTGCTGGGTTTGAGCCTTGCTTTGCCACTGACCAGCTCTGTGGAGTTAATAGGTCTCTTGACAGATCATCCTCTCAGAAGAATAGAGACCATGTGATGTCAAAGACCTGCACAATGGGCTATAAGGATTGGAGCTGCTACTCCTATGGTACTTCTCCTTCCCTGTCTCTCCTTTGTCTGCTCCTAGCTCTCAGATCCCACCTAGTCCCAGTAACTTAGGGGCTGATATTGCTATCATGAATTGGGACTAGGGAAGAAGAGGATGTGTTCAGAGGGAGGAAAGAAATGGCACATACACTCTACAGAAGCCTGTCAAGGTGAGGGGAGGGTTTTGAACAGAGTCAAGAGAAGATGTCACCATGGGGACTCTACCTGCCGGTCTCCCATCCACTGGTACCAAAGAGAAGAAGAGAATCGTGAGCCTAATAGAGGGTGTTCCACCCACCACCCCACCTCCTACCTCTTCCCATCCTGCCTGTTTTTTCTCTTTGCTGGGCTCTCTGTTCTCCCCTCTCATTCCTTACACTACCGCACATCTCACTCAGACTCCACCTCTGGGAATGCTGTGGAGACACAAGCACTCCTCTTGGCAAATTTCTTGTGCATAGGTAACAACAGTAAAGAGGGCCTGAAATTCAAGGCCAAGAGGTCCTCCTAGTGAGAAGTTCTGATGCCTTAGATGTAAATTTCCAGTCCTGAGAAGGAAAAGACCAATCCCCATGAATGGAAGTGAAAAGGAAGCAACTCCCAGGTCCCAGTCCTTGTCACCCACCCCTAATGAAGTGCATCTGGAGGGATTCAGGGTGCTTAATTACTCCAGACCATTTGTCTCCTGACAACTTCCCAGCACTAACGGGAAGACCTTGGAATACAAACAAACAGAATTGTCCTGGTCTCCCCTCTGTAGTTCCTACTCCTCATACCCAGGGGAATAAGGGAAACCCAGTGTCCTGTCAGCTATGGAAAGTCTTGGCAAAGAACAATGAATCTTATTGGAACTATGTCTTCCCACGGTTGCCCTCCTAAAGACTGGCACAGAGGAGGGATGTAGGAGCCAATGGGCCACTCCAAGATGGCTGGCCCACACACTGCCCTTGCATTCCTTGTGGCCTCTGAGGAAATAAAAGGATCTTGGGAAGCTTTCTCCGTCCC
Organism: Solenodon paradoxus; assembly: GCA_004363575.1. NCBI lineage: Eukaryota > Metazoa > Chordata > Mammalia > Eulipotyphla > Solenodontidae > Solenodon > Solenodon paradoxus. The sequence continues at coordinate 286,318 of RJWH01001844.1, forward strand.
TGTTTGACTCACTTCTAAGCCTGCAGTCAGACCTGCTTCTACAGGAAGGAATACAATGATGTCTAGCATTTATGTTACACTTTTCCCTAAGAGGTTCAAAGGATTTTATGCACTTTACACCCAATAACTCAGTAAAATCAGCTCCCAGGTCCTGGATGCCCTCTGATTCAGCCAAGAGAGGAACTAAAACACAGAATGGTAAGTGGTTTCATGCCCACCCCCTACAATCCAATGGAGAGATCTAGAATTCCATCCAGTTGGTCTTGGATCACTACCTAGCATCTGCTGGTGGTTTACAGGACCAGCCTAGGGAGTCAAAGTTACAGAAAAATTAGGCAGGGAGAAGACTAAGGCAAAACCAGCTCTCAGCTGAGGGGGGACAGAGGAAATGTGAAACTTGCATGACCATATCTGGATTCTGAACATTTGCTGGGGGACAAGACTGGCCTCATGAGCAGTAAAAAGTCATGTGCTACTGCTCATGGGTTGCCTCAGTTCAGCTCAGCAGAGGCTACAATTGGTGGTTAATACCCATTCTGTTCTCTAGGACACTGGCAATTTACAAAAACTTACCTGAAGTCTGTCCCTCTGCCTCTCTGAACCTCAGTGAGGTTCCTCACTCATAAAATGACAGAGATTCTTCCCATCTTTAACATTTTAGGAGTTGACAAATACAAACTATTTGGAGTAAAGAATAAAGGAGGATTATTGGAATAGACATTGTATGGCCTAGATTCTAGTCTTAGCACACTAGCTGGCTGTGTGATATTGTACGAATCACTTGACCTGACTCTCACAGAGCCTTGGGTCCCTCACCTATAAATGTGTGTTGTCTTTCCCAAAGTTCCCTCCCAGTGCTGGCCTCTCTCTCTCTCTCTCTGAATTCAGTGAGTGTCTGTGGAAGAAGCTATAGTAGAAAGCATCTCTTCCAGACATTGACCTCTTCCTTGGCTTCATCTCTTCATCTGTCCATCAATGTATTCATTTATACATATCACATATGTAATGATTGCCTGTGACACAGTAGAGTATTCTTTGTAGCACTAGGACCTAATAATGAAAAGGACAGGCATAGTTTGGTCTACGTCCTAATTACAGTCAAGGAGGACAGTGAACGAAATAAATAACACAAAGTAAGTGTGTGAAAACCCAGAGGAATCGAGATCTTCATACTGAAAGAATGCACGTACAGTCGAGAATGTGAAACCATGAAGTACAAGGTAGGAAATGGCGGCCATTGAGCTGCAAGTTGGCAAGAGACAGACCTGAAGGGTCCAATACACCAGCTAGAGGACGTTTTCTGTCTAAAGGAATCCTAGAAAAAGCAACAACAGCAACGATGGGTTATCATCATGATTGTGATGTGACCAGGATTGTTATCTTGTATTTTTTTAAAAATCACTGTTTGTGGAGTAGCGATTAAGTCCATTGTCTTGGAAGGATGCAGGCCACATGCCCCTGGGTTCAAGTCCTGGGTCCAGTGTGAACAACTAAAATGAAAATAAAATAAAATGCTGCTTCCTCCTCTCTCTTCCTGCCTGTCTGCCTACTTGCCTTCATCCCTGCCTGTCCCTGTCCTTTAAACACAATCACTATTATGTACCAGGGACTGGGTTATAAAGATAAAGAAAACCAGTTAGGAGGTCTGTAGTGACCCAGACAGGAGATGGTTTGAATTTGGACTCAGATGGCAATGGAGAAACGTGGAAGCATCTCAGAAAATATATAGAAGCTAGAATTAGAGTGTGGGGCTTATAAGAGGATGATTATAGGAAAGACATTCTAGAGACTGAAGAATCATAACTAAAGATGCCTGGTGACCCATGTTAGTGCTGTGACTCACTGGATGCGAAACTAAGAAAAGTAAGTTTCCTCATCACAACTGCTGCCCATGGGCACTTTCAGGTAAGGGGCACAACTTCCTGCCCAGAAGCTCTGCCACGGTCCTGCAGTTCTGTAGGAAGGAAAACCAACCACTGTTCTGAAATCCACAGGCAACTGCTTCTCCATGTGGGGTAGCAGAAATCCAAGACCCCAAAGGAGAAAAAGGAAGAAATAGTGGCTGTGATTTTGAAAGAGAGTGTGTGTGTGTGTGTGTGTGTGTGTGTGTGTGTGTGTGTGTGTGTGTGTGTGTAAAATCAAGCAAAACCAGTAAACTCCCCCATAGTTTTGGGCATTCGGGTTTGGTTTATCATGGGTTTTGACACATCATCGTGACAAAATTCTACAATGAGAATCATCAAAACATTCTCAGTTACAACAGACAGTCCATCCAGTTGGTAAAAAAAAAAAGACAATCTTAGAACTTTACCAGAATTCTCTCTGTCTGTTTATGTCACGGTTTAGCATTCACATACTCAGTCAGTCTTATACAAGTCTCATGCAATATTAAAATGTTTATGCAACTCTTTCTGTGCTTGAAGCAGCAGCAAATGTTCCTGGTGTGCAAAGAATGGAGAGAATAATGTTCTCACACTCTGTCAGGAGAAAGGCCAACACCAGAGCAATGTCTCTCTCACCCTCTGTAATTAATCAGAGTGATAAATCAGTTCTCCTTCTCCCCAGCTACACGCCACTTCCTTAGAACCCCCAAGCACTGACTGAGAACTGAAGACAGGGAATAGCCTGTTTGAGGTATTTTTTTTTTGGAGAGGGGTAGTTGTTTATTTTTATTGTAAAGGATAGAGAACTGGACTGGCATTCAGAATGCTTTTACTAAGCTCATGGCTACAATTCCACAGGCACAGGCTATGCTGATATCAGTCAGATGTCAAACTTTAAACCCATTCAAGGGGCATGTTAATGGTGTGGCATTTCAGAAAGGTTTGCCTTCAGCTGCTGTGCTTTTAGAGATTGATTTCCAAATATGTGAACTCAAATCCAAGTGTTGGAGACTAACAGAGAAATCGGTATCAATCCAGTGTCTTTCAACCAATGATCATAAGATACCTGATGGAGAAAATACTGCTGGAAGGAAAAGAGAGGCTTAGGGATATAAAGCAATGGTCTCAAAACCGCACAAGTTCAGAAGCAGCTCTGGATGCAGCGCTTTTGCCAAACTCAGAAAAATTGGAACATCTGAGCTGGAAGGCAAGGCCACCAGGTTTATTTTATATAGGAGGAAATCAAAGTCCATAGAGGCTAAGGAATTTGTCCAAAATCTCTAATTCGTAGTTCACTGGCTAATGCAAAACCCACTGACCTGAGAAGGGGCAAGCCCAACATTTCCAGCAAAAAGCACACTAGCTCCTTATGGAATGCTGTTACAATGTGATGCTTTCTAATGGACGGATCCTCTCTGCTTATGAGGTATTATCAAACATGATGAATTCTTTGTAGAGTTTACATATTAGCGATGCTTTCTGGTTATTACTTCTACTACAATCTATTTAGTGAGCTCTGTTGACTGAATGCAATTGATAGGCTCTAAGCCCATCTGCAGTGATTTAGTATCCCTGCTTAGAAACTAGTTCCACAGCCCAAGAAAGCTCCTCACCATGATTGGGCAAGAGGCCATGCAAAAGGTGGATATGGCTAAAATAACACAGCCTACTCTTGGAATCTTCTGGAACTGAGCCTGTAGACTCTGGTGTCCCTTCCAAGACCAGAGAACTGGATGAGAAGTATCCCAAATGGATGTTTGCAAGAGCAAAGAGTAAGAACATGCTTACTCTTGGTCCTCCTGCATGGGGCCCACCATCACTAACAAGTAAGGTTGAACACCATTAAGGTTTTCCTTAGTTCTGAGAACAGTTTACTTATAAGAAGGCTACAGGTTTGCATTTGTAAGAGTAAGACAGGTGTACCATATAAAGATCATTTCTACCTGTGAAGAAAAGTATATAATTCATGAGAGTAATTCTCAGTGAACAGTGAATCCATCTTAATGCCACAGGGTCAGTTGTTAGAAAAATCTCAGGGAGCCCACACGAGGTTGTCCCAGATTCTCTGAAGTCTGTTGTCATCAAGCTGTGGGTGTGTGTTGGCTCCTCGGCCTGATCTGTGAAGTTCTCTCCCCGCATAGGGTTTTGATTTCTCCTCTCAGTAACTATAGTCTCAGCAAAGACGCTGGGCTGGGCTAGTCAGAGCACAGGTGCTGTCAGCCCCTGGTGAATACTTGAGATTTCCATTAAATGGATCCCATAATTTGTTGTCTCTCCCAAGATTGTACTTTCCAATCTGTGCATCCTTCATCACTCCCTTGGCAAACCAAAGTGACACAGTCAGAGGCTGCTGAGAAGTTTAACAGGGACTTGGCTCCAACTTGCTGAGAAGAAAGTGTTTGTGGAGCCTAATCCCTTCTAGTCCATGTGGAGTGGTGTTTTAGACACGCTCTTGACTATAAACACCTTCCGGAAAACTTATTTTCAATCATTTCTTGCAACCCTGTGAACAAATAAATATTTTGTCCTTCACAAAGACACCAACAAAAAAAGAGTCCTCTTTCTCCTTTCAATGGAACTAATCATTTTAGGGGGAAAATCCGCAATATTCCAAAAGGAAGGCTGCTGCTAACGTGGTCTAAGAGAAAAAAAATGACTTGTCATTTTGCAGGACGGGGCATCCCCCAAAGGCCCCACAGACAGATTACCTCCTCAACCCTAACACAGGAAGAGCCTCCTGGGGAAGTAGATCTAGGACTTTCAAGAGAGACTTCGGTGAAGGCGAGTGCTATTGGCGTAAGGTCTTCTCCAGTTCCAGTGCAGGAGGCCTGAGATCTTGGCAACTCAAGGTGATTCAGTAACTTACAATAGCAAGATTGTCAGTGTAATATTGTCAAAAATGCAGAGCTCCTGAATCAGCACCTGTGTGTATACCAAACATTAAGAACCACACTTGTGATCTTTCTCCTGCACCCTTAGGTTTGCCAAGTCCACTACAGGCTCAATTCCTAATTCCTAACAGCTCCTCTCCTGTTTTCAGCATTTACACTACGTTCCATGCTAACCCAGCCCCAACTGTGTTAACCCTAATCGACTTAATTTTTTAGCCTTTATTCCAACCCCACTCTAAGGTACAGCTTTTGTGGCAAAATACACTAAATGCTATGCTTTTTCAAGGTTCAGTACCTAATCGTAAGACTCAGTTGTTGATAAAAAACACTTAACCTGTCTAGGCTACAATGTCCCTGGATGCTAAATAGTAATATACGTATGTGTCATTCTCTATGGGACACACATGTCAGGAGGATAAATGAGGTCATTCATATTTAATAGTGCTCATTATTATACAGTGAGTGCAACGCATTATTTGTGAGCATCCGTCAGGGTTAGTGGCCGCTCTCTTGTGAGCAGGCTAACCGTTTTCACTGCATGCTCAATTCTGATACTGCTAGAAAAGCTGGAGTTTCACAACGATCCCCAACTGGATAAGGTCTTATCATTCAAAGATTTCAGTGTACTTGGGATTTATGAAGAACCTCTAGCAAGAGTGGGAAAATAATCTTGAGTAAGGGTGAACCTTCACTATTGCAGTGGAAGATGAGGTCCTCTGTATGAACTGTCATCCCCCTGATAATGGGGAAGAGGGAGTGCGAATGTGGGGGATCCTACTCAACATCATGAAGAGATGGCTGGACGGGAATACTGAACATTCAGAAGCCAATTCCACAGGACTCTGGACCAGTGGCAGGAAGGGAGAAGGTGGAAAAGCCAGAAGGTAGGAATATGGAGCAAGTATATGGTACTTTCAGAAAACTAGGAACAGGGATTCCTATCACATCAGTGCCCAGTAGGAGGTCTTATAAGCAGATGTAATGAAGCAGAGACAGAGCTAAGGTGTCAGAACCAGGAAAATTAGGTAAAGGAAGTGGTACTCTTGGGGGGAGGGGATTTCTCAAAGGGTTAAACTAAGGAACAACAATCAAGAAGCCCAGGCAACAACCAACCAACCAACCAAGGAGTGTCAAGTGAAAAACAATGAGAAGGGTGTAATATGTAGAACACACATGAGATTGAGCTCATGTGCACTCTGGAGCCTTCACAAATGCCATAGCTTTCCCTGCCACACTACACTGCACTACACATCTGGGTGTCTTCCCCAGGAATCTCTCTTAATACTTGTGAACTCAGCTTTTTACAATCAGTAGGAAATCCCAAGTCCTTGCTTCTCTAGGACATCAGGCCAACCACACGCCACACACTTGCTTCTTGGTAATCAGTTCATTGATCCGCACAGGTGACAGATATTTATGGAGTACCTACTATATGCCACTCTCTGAGTGATGGGCCTTAAAGACAGGTGGGTATAGATCAAGTGAGCACAGAAACAAATGCAAACATTCACTCCACTAAGGGAGCATGTCAAGTTCAAGTCAGGAGAGGCTTTACTTTGAGAAAGCAGCAGCTGAACTGAACTCTGTAGGGTGCACAGTAACTGCCTTGGCAGAGACGGGCAAGAAGGTTATGCTCAACACAGGCAAGGAGCACTGCGAGCATAGCAAGAAAGAAGATCAAGAGGAGAAAAATGCGGGTGGAGAGCACAGGGAGTACGTGAGGCAAATACGTGGAGTCAGTACTACCCAAGACAGCGAGGTCTGTGAACGGACAGACCCCCAGGAAAACTCACGATTGGGGCCACGTAAAAGTCCTCATTCCCAGAAGGCCAGTGAGCACCTGGTTCCTTTTCTCCTCCTGTGTTGAAACATCTGTAGGGATCTGATGGAAATAGCAATAAAAGGCACTTCTCCCCTGTAACCTTGCATCCATATCTTTCCACCCCTCATAGCACCCGTGTGAGGACCAGCCCTCCATCAAGAATGCGGCAGCCTTGAAGCTTGTCTCTGGAAGAGACTAAGCAAAAGAGAAAACCTAGATGTCTTCATGTGACCAAGTCAGTCTTTGGATTTAACAGTTTCCCGTGCTCCATAGTCTGAATTCTCAAGAGCTGGATTGAAGCATTCGGTCATTTATTTTTCATATCCTGAATTCTCTAAAAGAGATTGATTTTTAACAAAATGAAGGAGTGTCCATTGTAAGAATCATTCACCACTGATTGACAGCTTTTTGTTGAGCATTTACTATGTACCAGCTACAGCACATGTGCTTCAGAGGAATTATTTCACTTACTATTCACAACAATGCTGCACATTGTAGAAATTTTAACCCTCGCTTTACAAATAAGGAAACAGATCCAAAGTTTAGAATTACCCCAGAAAACCTAGTAAGTGGCAGATTCAGGACTGGAGCCCAGGTTGACCTGATTTTAAAAACTTTCCATATAGGAAAGGGGCAATCCTTTCCTACGTAATTAAAACACAACTCTCAACTTCCATCTCTAGACAGTTCAGGTGCTGTTATCCCTAGAAGCTTAGCTGCATGGCTTCTAGAGGCCTCTGACACAGACTTCGTCATTAGAAACATCCACTGCGCTCCCCAGTCCAACCCCACCCACCCTCATTTTCTCAAGTCAGGGAACACAGTTTAATCATGTAAGTCAACAGGACACGTAGCTGGGCAGATAAAATGAGGGCAGATATATAAAAACACTTCGTAAACTGTAAAGGGCCACGCAGATGATACATTGATACATTACTAAAATTATCCTAAGAAATGGATCAGGAATATAAAGCTCCAAAATGAGTGAATTTAGCAAGGTCACACATCTGAGAAGGTCAAAATCACTGACTCCTCAGTCAAGGTTCTTTGGGGACAATATGAGAACGAGACTTCTTTCTGACTAGGAGCTCCAATCACCGATATGTTTATTATCTGCAGGCTACCCACCACATTATTAAAAAGGTAAATAATTCAGCTGAGTTAGCCAGGTTTTACAGGGCTTGACACAGCACCAAACAGCCCGTCTCACCAGTTTTCTCGACAGATTTGTCAGGTTACTTTGGTAAACGGGTTGACAGAGCTGGAGGCAGAAAATTCTAGAAGGGTCAACTTTAAACAAGGAAGGTGATGTTAACACACAGAAGCCAGAGAGACTGGGAGAGAGCGGGCAGGAAAGATTTTCCAAATTTAATCAGGGAATATGTTTAGGTATCACTTCAAATGCCAACATAACAGACTTCACTCTCCAGTTAAAAACTAAGATGAAAAACTGAAATTGGACCAGGACTTTTTCAAGAAATGTTAACAAGTGAAAGAAGTGTGAGGGGAGATGGTAAAAAAAGAAAGGAAAAGAAGGGGGTGATTCTATAGTCCCAAAGAGAGAGTAGGTCCCAAAACACTGTAGGACACTTAAACATCTTTCCACGTCACTCACACACAAAGGCCAGACCTGCCCAATCTGCCCTAAGCGCTGCTGCACCATCAACAGCAGCCAAAGAAACATACACCCTCATTTCAAATAGTAGCTGGCAAGGTTCCATTTGCTTTACCTTTCAAAAGAGTACAAAGGCAGTGTTACTCATTCAGTTCCTTTGGTAAAGAAAATCTCCCCATTAGACAAACTCCCCAAAGCCTTGCAATCTAAGCCAAATAAGGAGGCAGCCATCACTCAGGCAGGGGCAGTGAGGGAGTAAATCAAATGGTGACAAGGAAACAAGCCTTTGTGACCCATGTCTTTTTGTAGAGCAAAAGGTTCAGAGTACCTTGCAAATAGTAAATAACAACTCAAGTTGAAGGCAAATTTTCAAGCTTTCTTTGTGCTCTAAGTTGATTCGGAGGCTGAGAAATTAGAAGAAAATTGAGAGATGTGGGAGCTAGACTCTGAAGGGTTTACTGGCGATCAAGACATACTGACATAAGGGAGAAAATGCCCTTCCAGCAGAGATTCCTGTAACCACCACCATATGCAGTCTCAAATAATGTAATAGTTCTTTCATCCCATGCCATTTTTACAAGAGATACATAATTACAAGTCTTCCTGTTGGAGAGAACTAAAAATGAAGATCCCTGTGGTCACAGTAATGAACCTTGCTGGTACTTCACCCAGACCCCTGTATCTCCGACTGAGTCTTTGTACATCAGGCTTCCCTCCCAAACTCTTGCTGTGTGGGGGCATAAGAAAGCCCATCTCACTTGCCATGAGTTGGGACAATGCCAAGGCATAATTTTCAAGTTCTAGAATTTTCCTGCAAAATCATGCTACAGCATACCAGCTGAAGTAGTTTTGTTGGGAATCACACGTTAGCTTAGCTTCTTCCCTTCCCTATCTCGATTCCCCCTGATGTTCATCTCAGGGTCTGCTTCTGGAGGAGCAACCTAAGACAATTAATCTTTATCAAAATGTTCTCATTCAGTGTAAGCTAAGTTTTACTGTGAAAATATACCATCCCCCAAATTTCAGTGGCTGGAAACAATAAAGGATAACTTCTTGTTTCATGCTGTCTAATAGAGTTACTGAGTGATATTTGCTCACCTTAGTCACTCAGAGACCAAGGTTGACAGACTCATCATCCTGAACATTGCCAGTTACTGACAGAATGAAAAGAAAGACTGGGAACCTCAACCCACATTAGGTATTCATTCATAATTAACACATCACTGCTGCTAACAACTCACTGTTCTCAACAAGTGTTCAGGTCTCATTCAACTAGAGTAGCAAAGGGTAAATTGAACTAATAACCACTACAGTAAATCAGAGTTTAGACTCCTGAGATCTGTTGCCTCTCTGTGAACTATGGTTTGGCTTCTATAAATATCAGTGAATCCCCATAACTGATATATAGCCATTTTCTATAAGAAAGTATGTGATAGGTTAGAGAAACCAAGAGCTAAAAGATGTTGCTATTATCCCACTGTTATCATGTGTTGCTAATAAGGTGACCCTGGACGATCTATGATCAATGCTTTGGTTTTTTTCTCCATAAGGAAAATAAACTAACAGAACTATGTTATATGGTCTTTCACTTTGGTCAAGAGAGAATAACGGTACAGAGCTATACATCCCCAAGAAAGCATGTATAAATACAAAAATGTATATGAAATCAGCTATGTTTTGAGATACTGGAAATGTTTTCAGACACTGGAAACAGAACAGCAAAAGACTGGGATTGCTGAGAAAAGGCAAGCAGGTAAGACGGGTCACTCAATGACTCAGTGTTCTGTCTGGAGGTTCTGTGTGGACTGCAGTACAACAAAAGGAAGCACAAACATGGTACCTTTGAGTGAGCCCAGGAGCTAGATATTGAGGTTCGGGGCTATTGAGGTGACTGGAACTGTAGAACATGTTAACAGAAAGGAGGAAGTTGTGCAAAGACAGTGATTCACAAAATTCAAGACCCTTTTTGGCCCAGAGTCAAAGAAATCCTCCTGAGTCTTTGGCAGAATACCACAGTCACCATGTACTGGGCAAGACTTCACAGGGGCAGGAAAACAGTAGCTACTGAAAACAAGAAAAACTCCTAGAGAATGATGGCTACCTCACGTATGAGAGGTTATACCCCAGCCTGCTGGAAATTGCATAGAGTACACACTGGACATAGAGGGAAATCCTCAATAATTCAGTGTAGACTTGGAAAGTATATACTTTAAGAACAGGCCCAAGCTAGACCTAGGTTAAAGGTTACTGTAGGTCTTCCCTAACAAAGGTTTAAAACAAGTTTCAGAAGGATTAAACTGATTCATAAGTAAATTTTGCCTACTAGAGCAAAACTCAACTATTAAAAAAAAAAAAAAACCTAGGGAGTAGACAATGCTGTGGCAATAATGTCCAGCATATGACAAAAAATTACCAGATAGGCAGAGAAACAAGAAAATGTGATCCATTACCAGGAGAAAAGTCAGTAGCAAAAACAGATGGGAAACTATAGAGAACAAAGTGCAGTCAATAACTTTCAAAAAGGTATTACAAATATGTCCCAAGTTTTTTTAAAAATATGAACATAATGAGGAAACAAAAAATCACAACAGAAAAAAAGTTGTAAAGGAAGAACCAAGTGGAAATTCTAGACTAGAGAAATCTGAAATGAAATCTGAAATGACAATTGGAGGGGGTGGGCTTAACAGTAGATAACGTTGCAGAATATAAGATCCAGCAAGGACATAGTTGTCTTCTTTTGATGGAAGTGTGCATTTCGGTAGAGATGAGTGTCTGTCCAAAACTCGCAGCTGTCAAAACTCATCTGTCATCCAACTGTATACTAACAATATGTGCATCTTATGGTGTGGTGTGTGTATACATATATAAAATTTTTCAATAAAATTTTTTTAAAAGAAAATAATTATGTATAAAGGTTCAAAATACACATATGCATTTTTAAGTATACACAGCAAAAATTACTTCCTGTGTGCCTATGGATGTCTGAAATTCCTACTCATTTCCCTTAAAGCTCCATGCCTGTTCAAAACACAAAGACCCCTTAATTAAGCAGGGTCACCTTGAAAACCATCTGCACCTTATTCTAAGTTATTTTATCTGTTCCTTGTCTAAGAATGTGTTGTGTGGGTCAAGCACCACGAGGGTCACAGGAGATAGTTTTTCTTGTGTATTCTGATTTCTCCTCAATAAACAAATATTAATTATATATTAAGAAAAACTAACTGAAGATTGCTTGTGTTTTAAGTAGGTGGAAATCCTGGGTGAGTACACAGAGTAGGAGTTCCAGCTAGACGGAAAACTGCAGAAGGAAAGTAGTTGAGAATTCCAGAAAACAAATGTCATCGTCTTCAAGATTTCATATAACTGCCTTCCAATTCAGACCAGCAAAGCATTAGAATAATAGAGGCAATTTCCCATACAGAGACATGGAAGATATTTTATGGAAATTTCCAAGTGAGAATGAGCACGTTAAGTAGATAACAACATGAGCTTTTTGTTCATGGCAAAATGAATGTCTCACCATTACCAGCACTTGCTACATTCTTTCCTACTTCCCTTCATTGCTCATCTCTGCGTTTCTCTGAAATCATCTTTTCTTCATCGCTGCCAATGGAAAATCTTGTCATCCTTTACCTGCCCAATGGTCATTTCCCACAAAGCTTTCACTGAGTGCGTCCTCTGAATGTTCAAGGACGCTTCTGGTGTCTGTCTTATGAAAGTGAGCATGGCTTAGCATCATGGTTCTCTACAATAATGATGATGATACCAACTAATAACATCTATGTGTTGTGTGTTTACTGCATGCTGCTCCCTGCACTTCACACACATCAACTCGTTTAAAACTTAAACCCCACCTAAAGGAGGCAGCATTAACCCAGTTTATAGAAGAGGAAGTCAAGGTGTTGACAAGTTAAATAACTTGCTCTGGACAAAGTTTATGTACTTAACAGATCTAGGATTAGACCCAAGGCAGTTGGACTCCAGAGCTTTGTTCTTAACCACTCCACGACCTCCTTCACAACCATGTCTCCATTATCTAAAACAGACAAAAACAAAAAATCTATCTCCCTTCCTATCTCACTTACTATGTGATACGCAAAATTCTCACATGTCTTGAAGAGAGGGATCTTGAATGGAAATCCTCTGTACTGCCTGCTGCATCTATCATAGTGTCTGACAGTTAAGTACATCTCGACATATGCCTGAACGGATGACTACATAGGCAAGTCCATGCAAGACTCTAGGTCTTTCCTCAGTTTTAAAATGTGTATTCCTAGAACCTTAACCCAATGAAACGAATGAATAAATGAATAAGTTAATGAATACAGACAAACTTAGTTCCCACTTCAAACATAGTCTCAATATTGGCTACAAATCACCTACTTTTGCTGTCTCTTAAATTCCCTTCCTTTCTAATATCTGCATATCTAGCTCCTTTTCCTTTGCACCTCAGAAATATTTCTACATCTTTTTCCTGCAAGAAGAAAATATTTCTACACCTCAGAAATATTTGCACCTCAGAAATATTTCTACATCTCTTTCCTGCAAGAAGATTACAAGAAAAAGTAAGTCTCTAATGCAATTTATATGGGATCTTGAGAAAAAAAAGGACTCAAGCCATCCACACATGCTCCGTCACTAAATCTGGGTCATTTAAGTCAACGTATCTAATAATAACTGAATACATGTATGACACGTTACAGTCGGCAAAGTACTTCTCCTGTATTATCTTCTCTGACCTTCACACTTTGACATAAGCAAGGCAATTTGGTTCATCTCAATTTTTCAGATGAAGAAACTGAGATTCAGCGGGGTGAAGTAATGAATAGTAAATAAAGTCAGGATCTTTATCTAAGTCTTTGACTACTGTTACTGTTTCCTTTCATCGGTATCATCCTGTCTGTAGCTCATAGGTTGCTGAAGGCCGCACACTCCCCTCTTCCAACTATTATTCTAAGGGTAGAATAGGACCATTTTGTTAGGCCTGTGTGGGGAATAGGATTAACCCTCTTCCTTTTGAGTTAGCCGTGCTTTGTCCATTGTTCCTGAATGTGGTTCTTCTAAGTTATAGTAATAAAAGGCTATAGCTTTAAATGTCTGAGAAAGAAGTGATACTCTCACTAGTTCAATATTACCCTCTCATTTTTTTTTAATAAGCAAACTGAGATCTAGATAACTTACTATTTTTCCAAACACACTGAAACAAATGATGGCTTTCAGATATCTAGCATACAAGAGTGTGTATACAAGCTCATCTAACCTCAGCTCCCTCCAATGCAGCAACTTCCTCTACAGCACATGTGGCAGTTATCCTTGCACCTGCGCCTGCGCCATCATCGCCAAATCCAGCTCTATGGCCATGTGTTAGGTAACCACAACGACCGCCATTACAGTCGTACCTGTGGGTGTTGACTTCCACCCATTTTCGCTCAGTGTTCTCAGAAGCCCTCTATTGGCCTCCTGGGTACTGGCAGACAGCCTTAGTGTGGGCTGGACTGAGTCCCAGGAGCTGTGCCAAACAAGCAGCCAGTCGGTACAGCCCAGCAGCGCTGCTCATCTCAGAGCCGTCGGAAACACAGAGCGGGCTGCAGAAATCTGTGTTTGCTAAATTGAAACAGGCAGAGTTGGTGATGAAATAAACTTCCACTTTTCTCAGCTTCCAAAAATATCCATCAAAACTAATTCATCCAAAAACAAGACTCTGCTCACAATCAAGGACTTGTCTGGCCTTACGTCATGAAAAACGCAGCCAATAATGGTCCCTTCACCCTGCACCCCAGCCTCCATTCACCTCCTTACACTCTAAAGGCAGTCATAGTGGATGGTGATGACAGTCAGTGAGGTCACCTGCTTTCTCCATCTCTCCCCTCCTTCTCTTCCCCTCCTTCCTTTTCTCTCCCTCTCTCCTCCCCTCTCTGCTTCTTGACTTCCTTCAGTCCTTCCTTCTCTTTTCCTCATCTCCTTCCCTGCCTCCTTCCTTCTCTTTCTTTCTTTATTCTAACAAATGTTATCAGAATATAAAAGATGTTTCTGCATTGAAACCTGCCTCCATGAATGTTGACTTTGATAAGGAAAAAAATGACAGATATAGTCCTGACTATTTTAAAAAATGCAAATTATGAAGGACCCCAGGAGAAGTTCTAGATAGATAAGACTAGTGGTTACAATGAGTTACCTCATCAAGTGACAAGGAATTGAGTAGAAGGATACCTGAGCACAGGAACTCAAGAAGAATTCCATCATCATGTTTCAGAAAAAGCAAAAATGGAGAGTGAATCTGTATGTGGGGGCACTTTAGGGGCTCAGCATTGTTGTATTCCACTGGGACACACAGCTCCATCCTATGTGTCTGGTGTTATTTCATTAAGGGGCTGTAAGGGCTGTAGATATTTCCAAAGGTTGAAAGGCACCCCACTCCAGGATTCCACAGAATGGACCAAACTCTCGAACTGGGTCACGAGAGGAGGGAAGATGCTGAGGAGTTCTTCAGCAGGCAGGCTCAACTACATCCGAGCAGCTTTGCCAAGTGCTAGGTTTGACTATGTTCTCAACAGGCATGGTGTGTTCTCAGCACCTATGACCATGGAAACAGACCTTTTCACACTGAGTTCATCCAAACTCCTCTCTTGCAAGTATGGAAATAAGTTGCATCTCGGGAACTGTGGACTCAAAGGCCATAGATATTTTGCAGGTGGAAAGCTGAGGAGAAGAGGACATTTTAGCAAATGTTCTAACATTAAGGGAAGAAGAAATGAGAAAGGGGAAGGCACTGGCTTGCCACCTCTTATGAGACAGATTCATGATCTGTCTTCTCCACTGTGAGGTCCCTAGGAGTTGAACACAGAGCAGGGGAAGCTGAGCAGGTAAGGTGATTGGATGAGAAAGTAGAAATGGAGACTGAGTGCTACTGACATTAAAGTTGTCTTGTTGAAGAGGAGTTGAATATATGGGAGGGAGGTCAAGGGCTCATCAGCTAGAAGGGGCCTCAGAGTCTCACACCAAGCAGAGTGAGTTCCAACTATCAGCTGGAATTATGGGTAGTAGAATGTACATATCTTTTCAACTTGTTAATCTGAAGTTACCTATGCAACAGTGAGAAGAAAGGAGGGAGGAAAGGAAAAAGGAAAGAAAAGAGAGGGAGGGAGGGAGGAAGAAAGAGGAAATGTCAATGCGATCATGTGAGTGGCTGCTGTTGGGTGTAACCATTGGTTATTCCTATAGCCTGAGGGTGACAGAGTGAAGTCCAAGTCCTGCCTGACAAAGTCTTCACTGACGGACATGTAGAGTGTGGAGCCCTTTCCAACAGCTTTGTAAAGACTGACGTCATCGCTGATTTACTTAAGGAAGAACAAAGCCTCTCACAATTTGTCAGTATAGTGGACACAAGCAATAGTATGTCACTTAAGAAGCCCTGTGACCATGGAATGCGTTGCTCCAAGATAAAGTGCACACTGGTGACCAAATACCACCCCTCATCCCACACACAGCTACCACTGAGCACCTATTGTGGGCCATGCACATCCCTGACACCGAAGACCCAGTCCCTGCCCTCATGAAGCCTACTGTCTACGAAGAGCCAGATATCAATCTATTAATCTTGTAAAGAGGTAAAATTCAATGGTGACAGCACTTCTGAAAGAAAGAACACAGAGGACCTGGTAAAGGAAGACAAGGAAACCTCCTTGAGGAAGAATAAGAAATATTTGGAAAGAAGGGAAGATGAACATGCTGGGCAGAGGAAAGAGCACATACAAAGGCCCTGTGGAAAGTGAAACTGTGAGCACAAGAACTCTCACAGGGAGGCAGCCTGGTCAGGTGGGATGCACATGGGGGCGGAGAGAGCGAGTGGTCCCAGACAAGGCCAGTGGGGAGCAGGGGCGGATCACGCAGACCAGTGCACCATTCCAATTAATGTTTTCACTTTATCCTAAGAGCAAAGGGAGTCAATTAAGGAGATTTAAATAGGTACTAAGAAAAGGTTACTGAATATATTATAGATAAGGGATACCAGGGATATAAAAAGGTTTGCAAACCTCCTGATGTTTTAGATGAAATGTTATTTGAATATTGGTGTGTGCTTTTTTCCCCAAGGTTAAGGGCCAAAGCTGTTATTAGATTCCCAAAGGAGTCCACAGTCCTCCAAAGGTCAGAGCCATTGTCCTGGTCCTCCCTGGGACAGTGGACTGGATGACTTCTCAACAGAGTCCTTCCCATCTCTCTGAGATGCATTAGGCTAAGACCTATTCTGAGGTATTCCAAGTGACTGACCAATGAAGGATCACTGTCACCAACAGAGACATTATAGAGTCCGAGGTTAGAAAGGATGTGTTTGACATTGTCAGTATCATGTGGAACTAAGAACACACTCATTCTGCACCTCCTTCCTGTCTCTGTCTCTGTGTCTGTGTCTGTCTGTCTGTCTGTCTGTCTGTCTGTCTGTCTCTCTCTCTCTCTCTCTCTCTCTCTCTCTCTCTCTCTCTCTCTCTCTCTCTCTCTCTCTCTCTCTCTCTCTCTCTCTCTCTCTCTCTCTCTCTCTCAGAAACACACATGCAAACATAAGTGCTCATCCTAAGGAAAGGCTGCTCATAGGCTGTGGATATCATCATTTCAGAAGACCGACACTGAGGGCTCACAGGGCTATCGTTTAAGCCCCCAGTGTGTATTCACACGCAGCTCAGTCACACAGTCTCGGGGGATCATGAACACATGTCTACTCACTTCCTCTCTCTGGCTCTCTCCTGTCCTGCTAGCAAGAAAAAAAGATGCCATTCTTTCTGGAGCTCGTCAAACGCCGGGCGGCCTCCTTACTGGAAGGTCATTAGGAAACACTGCTTCTGTGTTTCTACTGGTAGCAGCAGTGATCACTACTTACTGAGTTTACTGTGTTCCAGGAATGTGAAGACATACAGAATTTAATCTTCATAAGAATTCCAAGAGATAGGCCCTATTGTTATTAATTATATGTTACCAATGAGGAAACAAAGCTCAGAAAAAAACCTTCTGCCCCAGGATTTGTAAGCAGGTCTGCTGCCCCCAGAACCAGACTGCGGGCGAGGGTAGAACGGTAAACCGCTTAGAGGGACAAGGAGCAGGCACAGCTCTGCCACCCTTGCCACCTCCCTGCATAGAAACATGAAAAGAGGCCCCCTTGGCTAAGGCACAGGGAGGTATCTCACTACAGGTTCCATGTGATTTCCAAATCATCTAGAAAGTTCTGGCTGCAGGGCTTTCTTCCCCCTGCCAGGGGCTCAGCTCCCCGTCTGTGGGCGGGTGGGCGCCGTCCTCCGGGGACACTCCGGTGCCTGCTCTGCACTCAGTCAGCAGGACACCACTGGGAGGCCGCGGAGAGCAGCGCTGCGGCTCCAGGGTCTCCCGACATCTGCTCCTACCCTGCCTGGAGCAGACACCGCCAGGAGCCCAGGGAGCTGGCCAAACGCTCCAAGAGGCCTGGGTGCTAGGAACGAAGAGAACATGTTAATGAAAGGCAACTTGCTGATCAGGTACATACTTAATGTTATAATTACCCAGTGACGACAGCGCATGAAGCAGAGGCGAACAGGAAGTACTGACCAAGCAATTTTAAAAGGTTGCTCTAATGTTCTTCATTTTTCACTAAGCCTAAATTGAGTTTGTACTTTCAGGGAATAATGAAAAAGACAGAAAGGTGAACATGACAATCTAGTTCCAAGAAACCCAGACTGGGAAGGAAAAAAAAAAAAAAGCATTTTCTTCTGAAGTCAAATAATGACAAAGTTATCAAACTTGATGACATGCTGTCCTATGCCAGGCACTGCTCAGTAGTGGAGATCTGGCGCAGGGAGAAGAGAAGGGGAGGGGAGGAAGCAGAGGAGGTGGAGGGGAGACAGGGGGAAGCACAGGGGGAAGGAGAGGAAGCAGAGAGGGGAGGG